>JAPPVO010000007.1:9238717-9838717 GCA_030407325.1 Camellia japonica | reverse complement strand
ATAATTAAATAGTAGAGAGTCAAAATGGTCATTTTGACCACCTAATCCCAACAGTGGATAGTCCCCAAAAAACTATCCCATACCCCCCTAGGACACAATAGTCCCCATATGGGGGATAAGGAGTCCAGCAGACTAAAAAAAAATCAAACGGCGGATAAAGAGCACTATTTAGATTACAATCCAAATAGTTGATAGTCCCCCCCTAATCCGGCGAATCAAACACGCCCTAGTAATATGTCAGTGTGCACATAAAATAAGAAACACACACACACACACACACACACACACACACATATTTGTAAAAATAAAATAAATAATATGTTTTTTAAATATATATTGGAGTAAAATAATCTTATATATACTAATTGATATATTAATTAGTATACTAACAGATGATGTGGCATAATTTTAGAAATTTTGAATATTTATAATTTGTATAATGAGTGAGATTAATAATAATGTCATAATATATGTTGGTACATTAATTAGTATACGAATTGGTGCATGTACTACGGATTGAAGTATGCAACTTTTCACCTCCTAATGAAATATAAAAAAATTTAATTAATTATATTAACTCCAATTAATTGACAAATATCATGTTTAATATACGTATGATTTTATTTTATTTTATTTTATTATAACTAAGTGTCTGAACCAGCTTACATGTATTTTGACTAATTTCAGAATCCATGGAAAGCGTCCCCTCCAAGTGTCGGTAAGATTTGTCTTTTCATAAAAATTTAATTGTTTTAAAAAAATTGTTAAAAGTTGACTTCTTAATTTTTTTTTTGACTTTTTAACTTTTTTTTTAAATAATAATGTCATAATATATATTGGTACATTAATCAGTATACGAATTGGTGCATGTACTACGGATTGGAGTATGCAACTTTTCACCTCCTAATGAAATATAAAAAAAATTAATTAGTTATATTAACTCCAATTAATTGACAAATATCATGTTTAATATACGTATGATTTTTTTCCTTTTTTATAACTAAGTGTCTGAAACAGCTTATATGTATTTTGACTAATTTTAGAATCCACGCAAAGTGTCCCCTCCAAGTGTCGGTAAGATATGTCTTTTCATAAAAATTTAATTGTTTTAAAAAAATTGTTAAAAGTTGACTTCTTAAATTTTTTTTTTTTTTTGACTTTTTAACTTTTTTGTGATAGAGGAAGTGGGTTAAAAGTTATGAAGTGACTTTTAACCCACTTTCCAAAATAGGCCTAAGGCAACTTTTTGTGTTTAATTTTTTCAAAAATATTTATTTTGTAAAACAATCAACCAAACAAATTTTTTATATTTGAAAAAAATAAAAAATAAAAACACAATAAAAAAGGTCATTCTCTCCTGTCCTCAAAGTCATTACATTATGTTTCGTTGTGTCATTTTTTATTTATTTTAATTAACTTAGGCGTCGTTTGGAATCGACTTTTTAATAATTTTTTAATTTATTGGTTAAAATATAATGTAAAAATATTAATATATTTGGGATGAATTTTTAATTTTTTATAAAAAGATGTACAAAAAGTAGAGAGAAAAAATAATATTTGACCTTTTAATATAAGTTATTAATTTTTTAATTTTTTTAATGACTTCTTAAATTTTTAACTAAAAAAGTCACTTGTCAAACGATGTTTTAGATGAGCCACAATCACATCATTTGATTTCATGACTTTTAATTCAGAAAAAAAAATAAATAAATAAATAAAAAAGGGGAAAGTGAGATCGAATTTTTTATTTTTTTTACAGGGACGCAAGTGCACCCCATAGCATCTCACTTACATTCAATCACAAAATTACTTTTATTCCATATGTTTTTATAATTATTTTTCTTTATCTCACTATACTGTAATTTCCTTAAAAAAATACTCCATATGTCACATGTGGTAGTATGACAAATAAACTTAAAATGTCTATTTATTTAGAGCTCAAACAGATCTAAATCGTCTGTTTATGCAAGGCACACATAATCTAAATAAATAAGTGATTTAAATTTATTTGTGATATAGGTTTCGTTTGGCAACTTAATTATTTTAGTTAACTTTTTAATTATTTTATGAGATAAAAAAAAATTATACTGTATTTAGGATGATTTATGATTTTTTTAGATGATTATGAGAAAAAAAATAATTGATTAATGTATCGAATGCCACTTTTATTTTATTAACTATTTTAGTATTTTTAGTCTTTATTGACTATGATCACATGACTATCCTATCCTAATAAATAATGGAAGAATAACAACAGAGTGTATCAATAAAAAAAAATTACAAATTTTAATAATTAAAATTGAAAAAAGATTGAGAGCTCTAAATATAGAATTTTAGAAAAGCTCTAATGAGCTGTCCTTACTTATGATGTGATAATTGTGCCTTGTTTTTATTTTTTTTTACTTTATCACATCACCAATCCTTAAATTAAAACTTGAGTAATGATACATACCTCTAATTTGATAGCTCTAAGGCCCCATTTGTTTTGGGTATGAGAGAGGGATTGGGATTAGGATAACTGTGGGCCCCATTTAATATGTTGTTTGTTTACAGAGTTGAGGAAGGGACTGCTAAGCCGAAGAACTTAGGATAGGCCTTGCATATGGGATTCGGATGGGCCTCCCAGGACTTGGTATTAGAAAAATAGTCCTGCGGAATAGAAATTATTATTTTTTATTTTATTTTTTACATGTTGGGCATTTTTTTTTAACATTAATGTTTAATTTTTTGTATTTTTTGTTAAGTAAAAATCATTATTTTATTTATTTTATTTTTTTCTAAATTTTTTTAATTTTAATTTTATTTTTTAATTTTTTTTACATGTTGGGCATTTTTTTAAAAACATTAATGTTTAATTTTTTTGTATTTTTTATTTGTTTTATTATTTTATATTTATTTTATATAAAAATAATTTAACATTCTCTACACTAATAACTATCATCAAAACAAACACAATTTTACTTAATTCTCTCACTAACAATCCCCTCACTATCAATCATCTCCATTCTATCTCTGAAAACAAACGGGCCCTAAATAAAACTCTAGTGAGTTGGAAGAGAGAGAGATGGAGAGAGGAGTGTGGGCATCACTTTCACATAAATACTCTCTACATCATCAATTTCTTCCATTCTATCTCTGAAAACAAACGGGGCCCAAATAAAACTCTAATGAGTTGGAAGAGAGAGAGATAGAGAGAGGAGTATGGACATCACTTTCACATAAATACTCTTCACATCATTAAAAACTATATTAAAATTCTTAAACATTATTGTTAAAATTTCAGATTTATAACTTCATATCATTTCCCTTAAAATATTGTACACTTTCATGATTCTGTAATTTTTTTCCCTTTTACCGTCACTGTCGTGTCATTTCCCCTTAAATAATTACTCTCAATTCAGTCGTACGTATGATCCTTTATTTGGATCCGAACAACTTTTAGGTGTGTGTGAGCAGGGCACGTGGAACACCACCCATTCAAATATTAATGCCATGCGATACACGCGCATATGATTGATTCCTCAACTGTCTCATTTTGTTATATAAAAAAAAAAAGAAAATTACACAAAAAAATCTAAAAATTTTACTATGATCACAAAATAAATTAAAATTAAAATTTGATTAATTTAAATTTTAATATTTTAATTTGTATTTAATCTAAATTATCAATATATTTTCATTAAGTAAAACTTACAAAAAAATAATATTTTAGTAATTAAACTTAATATATAAAAAAATATAAATTTTTTTTTATTAAATTTAATGACTAAAATATATATTTTTCCGTTCGTTTTACTAACAAAAATAGATAAATGTTTAAATTAAAAATAAATAAAAATAGTTCAAATTGACAAAATAAAAATTTTAAAATTTATTTTCTTGCACGAACAAACCTAAAGTTTTTTTTTCTTATTTTATAATTATCCCAAAATAAAATAAAAGTAGTTACGTCGTCAAAAAAAAAAAAAAAAAACCCCATAGCCCATGGTCAAGTCCGAGTTCAACTCGGCCTAACTGCTGTCTCAGTTCGGGCGTAAAATATAGGGGTACTTACCAATTAGTCTTATTAACTAGACTTATTTACTTACAGGTCCTAACTAATAAATTTAACATTATAAAAATAAGAGAGTGATAAATTTATCACTAAAAATTTATTTATAAAAATAAGAGACTGATAAATTTATCACTATAAATTTATTCATAAAAAAAAAAGACTGATAAATTTATCTTTATCACTTAATAAATTTATCAAATAGGACTTAATGGGTAATAAGTCTTCAAAGTAGGACCTATTGAGTAATAAGTCTCCAAAGTAGGACCTATTGGTAGTTTACCCTAAAATATATGTATGACCTGTTTGGGCCGAAGCATTGGGCCTATGGGGTAACTTGTAAACCCAGCTCGATGAGCTTTTTGAAACTTAAGTCATCATCTTATTTTAAAAGTTTGTAAGACTTAAGGGTTATTTGAAATGTCCTAAATAAGTGTACTTTTTTTATTTTTTAAATTAAAAAGTTGAGGGAAAAAAATGGTTGTTTGGGATAATTTTTTGACATTTTATGAAAAAATATGTATTAAAAAATTGTATAAATTTGTGTATACGAGAAGATTGTGATGGAATAGGCTGTACGGTCGGAAGGCGTAAGGGGCAGCGTGGCAGAGTGTAGGGTAGGAGATGATTTCTTCCTTTTCGGGCATTGAATTAGATGGTGCTGTTTGGCCCATGGGGACCCACTACAGGTCCCGTTTTGCTAATTGAAACCGTTCAATGTGTAGAACTCGTCAACTACTATATTTTTATAAAAAATTACGTTGATCGGATATCGATAGTTATCTGATCGGATTAGTTTTTTTTTTCAACCGTTAACTATAACACTATCCTTTTTTTATACAAAACTCATTTGATCATATAGTTAGCGATATCCGACCAACGTGATTTTTTACAGGCATATAGTGCTCGACGAGTTCTATACATTCAACGGTTTAGATTATTAAAACGGGACCCGTGATGACCCCCACGGCCCAAACAACACTGGCCTTAAGTTTGCCTCCGCCTATGTAATTTGTCCTCACCAAAGTCAGGCAAAGACAACTCATGTCAGAGCGAGTTCTCACAGTTTGTATATAAAATAATTTTTTATAATTTTTTTTTTATGAATAGTAATAACTTTTAAATTTTTTTATTAATTTTTTGATTTTTTGTCTTATTTTGAAGATACCAAACCAGGCCTTAGATTATGACTTGAGTTGGAAAAGGAAAAATGAGAGGAAAATATAAATAAATATATAAGTTGATTTTTTTTGTTTTCTTTTTTTTTTTTAAATTTTTATCTAAATTCATATAATAAATTTATTTCTCTCTTGTTTTCTTTTTTCAAATATATTTTTTATATACATATGCATTTTTAGCAAGACATCAAGATTAAAAAAATAAGTAAATAGCACACCGGTACAATTTAATAAGGTAATGAATGTATCCATGTAATTTGTATTTAATAAATAACATATATTTTTATTTTTTTTAATTTTTTAATTGTTGCGTTGCATTTCAAAAGTTTGTATAATAAATTTTTCCTAACAAAATTGGAATTTAATAAACAACCGTGATTTGTGGCACTAAATTCAGGGGCATTAATGCCCCGAATTTCTATATCAGGTTAAAAAAAAAAAAATAACAAAGTTACCAAAACTGGAAATTAGTGCCATTAGTGCCAACAGTTTTAGTGCCACAAATCATTTTTCTTTAATAAAAGATCCGAATTAAACCCTAAATTAAGTCTATACAAGCCAAATCCGATCTAAAGCCCATAAGCCCATATTTTGAAGCCTATGGGTAGGGCCTGTTCTTTAGAAATTGATATCGTGGCTCGGGCCGTAATATATATATCCAGAACACCCCATTTCCGGGACATAGTTACTACAACAACTCAAATCAAAAAATAAAATAAATAAATAAAAAAACTACCTGAATTTTGTTAACATTAACGAAACACATTAATTCTTTTAGTAACAAATATAGGTTCCATTTGGAAAGTGACTTTTTTTGGGGGATTTTTGACTAAAATATGAGGTGAAAAAAAATTAATTGTTTGGTTCCAATTTTTTTAATTTAATTTTTTGAAAATTGAGTTTTTTGCTTTTCGTATTTTTTTATTTTTAGTAATTTTTAAAAATATTTTAAAAATATATATTTTTAATTTTTAGATGCACTATAAATACAATTAAAAAGTATAATATTTGTGAAAAAATATTTTAAAAATTCATTAAATACCACAAATACGAAAAAAAATTAGTACATTTTCGTATTCTTGTGTATTTATCAATTTTCTAAAATATTTTTACAAATATTTTACTTTTTAGGTACATTTAGGTTATGTGCATCTAAAAAGGAAAAAAAAAAATTATTTAAAACATTATAAAAATTCACTAAAAACAAAAAAAAATTAATTTTCATAAAATGAAACTAAAAAAGGCAATATGTTCGGAAAAAAACTTGTTTTTTATGGAAAAATATGAAAAAAAAAGTAAAGAACGGATTTTTTTTTTTTTTTTTTTGACTTTTTCGTATAAGTTAATTTTTTTTTTTTTGGCGTGTGTGACACCTACTAAAAAGAAATTGCGAAACCCAGACTTTTATCACTTCAATTCTCATACAAAAAGTTGCAAATTCATAACCAATTACCACTTAAATTTCCATTTATTGATTTAAACAATTAATAACCAAATTTCCACCATTATGATAAAACCACAACACAACCCCCCCCCCCCCCCCCCCACACAAAAAAAAAAAGGAAAAAAAAAACACACACACACACACAAATTCATCCTCAAATTTCTATAGGAATCTCAGCAACCATACTAGCAAGATAAAACAAATTCCGATTCCTTTCCGGGAGCTAAGATGGATCAACTGGCGGTGTCTTAAACTGTTGTTCACAATCATCAGCATTCGACATGACCCACGATGCTTGAGCCATCACACCCTCGTAATCACCGTCGGCCAATGACCCCTTAAAAGCGTCTATGAACCCCATGGCATTGTCATAGGATGCGGTACACGCTGTGTAATTTGACAATCGGTAAAGTTTGTTGGGCACTGCCACGTGTCAAGTCTATGGAGTACTTCGCGAGGCCACGGAGGTTTGTGGTGGCGGTATGTGGATAGGATTTCAATGTTTGGAAGCAAAAAGAAGAGTTTTGTGTGTGTGTGAGCAGATGTCTTTGAGCATATCATCTGTTACTTTGTTATGCCATGGTTGAGCAGCATAGAGTTGAGTGGTTATGTATGAAAACACTAATAACATGGAGAGTATGGTGATGATGGAAATAGGATTTGTCATCTTGATGGGGGTTTTTTTTTTTTTTCTCTACTTGTGATTTTCAATAATTTTTTGAACTAATTTATAGAGTTAATTGAGAAATGAAATAAGGAGAAAGGGTATTAAATATTTATTATACTTTTCATTTTCTCTCCTGTTGTAGAATTTGCTTGGATTAGCACAATCCTTTGGGGATTACCTTCCAAACATGTCAATTAGACATTAAAATGTATGGATATGGATTGGATGTTATTTAATGTTCTTGAAGCAATAGGAATAGGATTTACTGTTTGACATTTACATTACAAAAATGTTATGGACTATATATGGATTCAAAATGTATTTCAAATCTTACTTTGAAAGTGAGTATGTGATGTAGATTTAAAGTTAGTGGATGTGAGTCACAGCTACGATGATTTTAGACTATTTATTCTTTTTCACAATAATTTTCTAGATAATTTTTTTTAGATTTGTAGCATTGTTGTTTATATTATTTCTAAAGGTCTTGTTTGGGAATAACTAAAAGTGGAATGCTAGGGATTAAAAATGAATTATCAAATATTCTACCCAATACTAACATGGGTGTAGAACTCACATTACATGGGAACTACATGAGTCCCACCCCCATCCCCATGTGAGTATTTAATACCAAAAAAAAAAAAAAAAATCACAGAATTTGACCTTCGTAACAAAATAAATCCTAAATTTTTAATTTTATCAATTGAAATTCTAATAGTTTGTTTTTTTTTTCAATGTAAACTATTTGTTTAACTAAAATTGATGAAAAAAAAATATTTTAGTCATTAAACTCAATATAAATATACATAAAATATTTAAAATACTCATTTTCATTAGTTTAATGACTAAAATATCTATTTTTAAATTGATTTTACTTGACAAAAATAAACAAATAATTCATATTGAAAACAAATCAAAAGTTTAGATTTTAAATCGACAAAACTAAAAAATCAGGATATATTTTATTATAAGGGTGAAATTTTGAATTTTTTTTTTATAATTTTCTTGTATTTTATTATAGGGCGATCTGGTGATAAGTCCACTTTTCAAATTTTTTTACCCAGAGATCAAGGCACCGAATTATATTGTCCAAAAGGACAAGCTTAGACAAAATGAACTGAATTACCCCTCATGCGTTTTATTGATCTCAACCTGTCTCTCTCTATCTCCCTCTAGGGAAATTATAGAATGTTTCTGGAGTACCATGTGTCTATACTTTTTAACCAATCATTATTCATCTTCCCCAATCACCTAACATAATACCCCACCTATCCATATTTTTCACCAATCACAATTTTATAGAATATCACGTGTTTTACTCCTTGATTACTGAATAATTACCCCTCACTCTGATCTCACATTTTTTTTTATCTCTCTATGATCTGATATTTCTTTCTTTCTCTCTCTCTTTCTTCTCAGATCTAATTGTCGGTTTACCACCGTCTTCATCTCTATTCCGCCATCCAGCCACCACTAGTGTCTTTTCACTCTCCGTCTCTCTTTTTCTTCTCACATCTACAGCAGTGACATTTGTGGCAGCGACTGAGCCATCCACCATGACTCCTCTGCTCCATCAGCGCGACCGGCTATGCTGGAGGTGTTGCTAGGGCATACGACACGACCTTCTCTCTCTTCACCTCTCTCTTCGCCTCTCTCTCTCTCTCTCTCTCTCTCCTCTTCTCGCCGCCAATTGAGCATCACCTTCATTTGTCGCCTCCTCTCTCTTTTTCTTTGAAACATCCACCGCACTACCTCTCTTCCCAAAACCCTCCCACTGCCTCAGATCTGGACTCTCATTTGAAAGACAACAATCGAAGACTCTGTAGAGATTTTAGGAATGATCTCTTGTGATTGTTTCCTATTTGTAGATTAGGAATAGCTTGATTGTTTCTTATTATTATAGCTGTATATTAGGAAATAGCTTGATTGTAGCTTTGATTATAGGAAATAGCTTGATTGTAGCTTTGATTGTAGGAATAGCTCAATTATAGGACTTACTACTTACTAGTGATCCATCTCCATAAATAAGTAATTGTACAATGTATTGAATTAAGATGAATAAAATTATTCTTCTCAAAGTCTGATTTGCAAGTTAGTATCAGAGCCTTGAAGGAATCATCATCATCTTTTCATCGAATCCATATCACCATAAAACCATGGCCAAGTCAGATTCTGAAACATCTGGCACCAAGTCTGCTCCCAGGATCATTCAATCCAAAGGCTTATTGGCCCTGTTTGGTAGAGCTGTGGGAAAGTGCTTATAGCTTATGCCTAAACAGCTTATAGTTTATAACTTTCAGCTTAAGCTGATTTCCAGCTTATTCTTAAAGCATCTCCTGCCCCACTCAAAGAATAAGCTGATTTCTGACTTCCAAAAAGCTATAAGTTATAAGCTATAAGCTAAACCAAACACATCAAAATAGCTTAAATTAAGCTAAAAGCTGAAATAAGCTGTAATTAAGCTCTGCCAAACAGGCACATTGTTTAATGCAGGGATTGTACTCAATGAGACCAATTATGATATGTGGTCTCAAATCATGGAGATGCATATTGCTGAGAAGGAGAAACTCTCCTTTATTCGTGGCAATTCATAGCTACCAACCTAGACGAAGGATGGATATGAGAAGTGGTATGCAGACAATCAAAGGGTTAAGAGATGGCTATTGATTTCTATGTCCTCGGACATTATGAAGCGATACATTCGCCTACCCACCGCTCGCGATATTTGGAAAGCTCTTTCTCAAGCTTTTATGATGGAGCAGACGAATTACAAGTATTTACCTTGAACCAAAAGGCCTTCTCTACCAAACAGAGTGGCAGAACACTCTTTGTGTATTATGGAGAGTTAGATGAAATTTTTAGTGAATTGGATCATCATGATCAGGTGTTCATGGAGAGTGAAAAAGATGTTACATCCTATTAGAAATCAGTTCAACGACTAAGGATGCATATTTTTCTTGTTGGATTAGATATTAGACTGTAAATTGAAAACCTTAGAGGCGCGATAAACCGAAATTGACTTTACAGTTATGATTAGCATGATTTTTAAAACATAAGATGAAGCTTTGTAAAAATTTGATTCGTAATGCTTTAATTGACTTCATTTGACTAATTTCCTAATTTAGTCCCATTTTGACTCAAAGCTTAAAAGAGATAGATGTATCTACAAGAGGCTTAGGAGACTTAGCCAAGATACCATATAATAGAGAAGAAAGAAGAGAACAAAGAGAGAGAAGAAGAGTTCAACATAGGAGTTAGGAGATTGAAGAAACTGAAAGAACAATCAAAGAATTAGCTCAAGGTAAGTGGAAATCACCTAAATACCTCTCAACCTTCCTTGAATTTATTATACTTTTCATTTTCTCTCCGGTTATAGAATTTGCTTGGATTAGCACAATCCTTTGGGGATTACTTTCCAAACATGTCAATTAGACATTAAAATGTATGGATATGGATTGAATGTTATTTAATGTTCTTGAAGCAATAGGAATAGGATTTACTATTTGACATTTACATTACAAAAATGTTATGGACTATTTATGGATTGAAAATGTATTCCAAATCTTACTTTGAAAGTGAGTATGTGGTGTAAATTTAAAGTTAGTGGATATGAGTCACAGCTACGACGATTTCAGACTATTTATTCTTTTTCACAATAATTTTCTAGATAATTTTTTTAGATTTGTAGCATTGTTGTTTATATTATTTCTAAAGGTCTTGTTTGGGAATAACTAAAAGTGGAATGCTAGGGATTAAAAATGAATTATCAAATATTCTACACAATACTAACATGGGTGTAAAACTCACATTACATGGGAACTACATGAGTCCCACCCCCATGTGAGTATTCAATACCAAAAAAAAATCACAGAATTTAACCTTTGTAACAAAAAAAATACTGAATTTTTAATTTTATCAATTTAAATTCTAATATTTTGTTTTTTTTTTCCAATGTAAACTATTTGTTTAACTAAAATCGATGAAAAAAAATATTTTAGTCATTAAACTCAATATAAATATACATAAAATATTTAAAATACTCATTTCCATTAGTTTAATGACTAAAACATCTATTTTTAAATTGATTTTACTTAACAAAAATAAACAAATAATTCATATTGAAAACAAATCAAAAGTTTAGATTTTAAATCGAAAAAATTAAAAAATGAGGCTATATTTTATTATAAGGGTGAAATTTTGATTTTTTTTTTTATTTATAATTTTCTTGTATTTTATCATAGGGTGATTTGGTGATAAATCCACTTTTCAAATTTTTTTACCCAGAGATTTAGGCACCAGATTACATTGTGCAAAAGGACAAGCTTAGACAAAATGAACTGAATTACCCCTCATGCGTTTTATTGATCTCAACCTGTCTTTCTCTATCTCCCTCTAGGGAAATTATAGAATGTTCCCAGAGTAACATGTGTCTATACTCTTTAACTAATCATTATTCAATAGGCCCCTTTCATGTTCCCCAATCACCTAACACAATACCCCACCTATCCATATTTTTCACCAATCACAATTCTATAGAATATCACGTGTCTTTACTCCGTGATTACTGAACAATTACCCCTTACTCTGATCTCACATTTTTTTTTATCTCTTTACGATCTGATATTTCTTTATTTCTTTCTCTTTCCCTTTCTCCTCAGATTTAATAGTCGGTTTACCACCGTCTTCATCTCCACTCCGCCATCCAACCACCACTAGTGTCTTCTCACTCTCCGTCTCTCTTTTTCTTCTCACATCTACAGCAGTGACATTTGCGACGGCGACTGAGCCATCCACCATGACTCCTCTGCTCCGACAGCGCAACCGGCTATGTTGGAGATGCTGCTAGGGCATGCGACACGACCTTCTCTCTCTTCGCCTATCTCTCTCTCTCTCTCTCTCTCTCTTCTCTTCTCGCCGCCGACTAAGCACCACCTCCATTCGCCGCTTCCTCTCTCTTTTTCTTCAAAACATCCACCGCACTACCTCTCTTCCCAAAACCCCCCCACTGCCTCAGATCTGGACTCTCCTTCGAAAGACGACAATTGAAGACTCTGTAGAGATTTTAGAAATTATCTCTTGTGACTGTTTCCTATTTGTAGATTAGGAAATAACTTGATTGTTTCTTATTATTATATCTGTATATTAGGAAATAGCTTCATTGTAACTTTGATTATAAGAATAGTTAAATTATAGGACTTACTACTTACTGGTGATCTATCTCTATAAATAAGTAATTGTACAATGTATTGAATTAAGATAAATAAAATTATTCTTCTCAAAGTCTGATTTGCAAGTTGGTATCAAAGCCTTGAAAGAATCATCATCATCCTTTCATTGAATCCATATCACTATAAAACCACAGCCAAGTCAGATTATGAAACATTTGGCACCAAGTCTGCTTCCATTATCATTCAATCCGAAGGCTCGTCGTTCAATGCAGGGATTGTACTCAATGAGACCAATTATGATACGTGGTCTCAAATCATGGAGATGCATATTGCTGAGAAGGAGAAACTCTCCTTTATTCGTGGCAATTCACAGCCACCAACCGAGATGAATGATGGATATGAGAAGTGGTATGCAGATAATCAAAGGGTTAAGAGATGGCTGTTGATTTCTATGTCCTCGGACATTATGAAGCGATACATTTGCCTACCCACCGCTCGCGATATTTGGAAAGCTCTTTCTTAAGATTTTATGATGGAGCAGACGAATTACAAGTATATTTACCTTGAACCAGAGGGCCTTCTCTACCAAATAGAGTGGAAGAACACTCTCTGTGTATTATGGAGAGTTAAATGAAATTTTTAGTGAATTGGATCATCGTGATCAGGTGATCATGGAGAGTGAAAAAGATGTTGCATCCTATCAAAAATCAATTCAACGACTAAGGATGCATATTTTTCTTGCTAGATTAGATGGTGAATTTGAACAAATCTGTGCTGAAATTTTGAGGAATGATCCAATTCCCGCATTAGAGGAATGTTATGCATTGGTTCGCCTTGAAACGATGAATGTTGAACTTGGAAATTCTGAAGCTTTCGCCATGGTGACTCGAAACTGTTCTAATCAAAATTGGCCTCCTCAACACTAGCAGGACTGATTGAAGCCCGTCCCTCCTAAAACTGCTACTGGTGTCGATAAATCTTCCTACAAATGCACTCACTGCAATCAAAGTAGTCATACCAAAAATCGATGCTACGAACTTGTGGGGTATCCAGAATGGTGGGATCATAGCTGTGATTCATGGAAGAGGAATTCTAAGAAGACCTCTATTGTTGCGGTTGTTGAAACAAAGACAGAGAATGATATTGCCGAAACATTCTCGGCATTAGTAGCAGCGGCAGGTAATGATGGTAAGGTTTTAAATATTTCTACACATGTTTCTAATAGTGCATGGATAATTGATTTCAGTGCTACGAATCATATGACATTTGATTCTAAACAAGTCTTTCCTCTTAAACCTTCTGCACAAAATTTTGTTTCCACTGCCTATGGTATCTCAATTCCGATTATTGGAGAAGGATCCTTGTCCCTCACTGACACTTTGAATTTAGATTCTGTTTTGATTGTTCCATCTTTAGATTATAATCTCTTGTCTGTTTCCCAAATAACCATTGCCTTGTTTTGTATTGTCATTTTCTGGCCTGATTTTTGTGTGTTTAAGGACATCCAAACAAGGCAGACGATTGGTTGTGGTGTTAGGTGAGGGAAGCTGTATTACTTAGACTTGGTGTCAAAGAGTTCGAACCGGTTGCGTCATGCTTTAATGATAGGCGGTTCTGCAGGTGAAAAAAAGAAATCTGAGATATGGTTATGGCATCGACGTTTGGGGCATGCTTTATTTGGTTGCCTGAAGAAATTGTTTCCTAATTTATTTGCAAAAATTGATATTTTCAGTTTCAAATGTGATATTTGTGAACTTGCAAAGAGCCATCGTGCTTTGTTTTCATTAATTTTGAATAAAAGCCCAGTTCCTTTTATGATCATACATTCTGATGTTTGGGGTTACTAACTTGGATGGATCACATTAGTTTGTTGCTTTTATTGATGATTGTACCAAGATGACTTAGGTATGTTTGTTGAAGTCCAAAAGTGACGTAAACTTGTTATTTCAAAATTTTCATAAAATTGTTCACAGTCAATACAATGCACAGATTCATGTTTTTTGCAGAGATAATGGAGGTGAATATTCAAGTCTTGAATTGAAGTGGTATTTGGAAACCCATGGAACTATTCATCAAACTACTTGTTTTGATACACCCCAGCAGAATGGCGTCATGGATCGAAAAAAATTGGCGCTTGTTGGAGGTTGTTTGTGCTTTGTTGATAGAGCCCATATATCGGTTTCTTATTGGGGACACGCACTTACCTCTGCAGCTTATTTGATCAACCGAGTACTTTCTAGCACCATTGATTTTCGGACACCATCTCAGGCTCTCATTGAAACAATTGTTGCTCCCGTCAGCCCTAACTTACCTCTCTGTGTGTTTAGTTGTGTAGCATTTATACACCTTCATAAGCATCAGCGCACCAAGTTGACTCCTCGAGCATTGTGCTGTGTCTTTCTAGGATATGCTACTTTTCAAAAGGGGTACCGCTGCTATCACCCTCCCACCAAACGCATGTTTGTTACGTTGGATGTCATTTTTCCTTCTGAGCCTGAACTTCAAGGGAAGTACCAGAAAGAAGTTCAAGCTCTAGACTATGACTATAATTTTTTGATCTCTACCAAAGGAGAACTCTCTGAACTTGGTAATCAAGATGTGAATAATGAGGAACTCTCTAAATCGGCTGAAAACAATACGGGTGAATTAGATTTGGGTAGTATACCTTTGTACCAAACTGGTGATGAACACCCAGACAATGATGAACACCAAGAAAATGAAGTTACAGCTCCATCTTCGTCCGAATCCCTCACACCACAGGCCGCTGATACACCAAACCAATCACTTGCTGAGGATGTTCCTGAACCATCCAGAAAATAGCTACCATCGCGTCAAACCAGAGGTATCCCTAAAATCACATATGAACCCGAACTTTCTAGTAAAGTTAAATACCCCATGAGTCATTATGTGTCTAACCATCATTTGTCAGAATTAAATAAGTCATTTGTAAATCAATTATCTATTGTATCTATTCCTAACAGTGTGCAGGAAGCCTTAGCCGATCCAAGATGGAAAACTGCTATGAATGAGGAGATAAAATCCTTGCAAAAAAATGAAACTTGGGAACTTGTTGATCGTCCACCGGGAAAGAAAACATTTGGATGTCGGTGGGTGTATATTGTGAAGCATAAAGCAGATGGTATGATTGAACGCTTTAAAGCAAGACTTGTGGCAACAGGGTACACCCAAACTTATGGGATTGTTTATACAGATACATTTGCACCTGTAGCTAAAATCAACACAGTTTATATCTTGTTGTCTCTAGCTGTGAACCTGGATTGGCCATTACAACAATTTGAAGTGAAGAATGCATTTCTACATGGTGAGTTGTCCGAAGAAGTCTATATGGATTTGCCACCAGGATGCATGATACCAGAAGTGCATTGTCGGAAGGTGTGCAGATTAAAGAAAGCTTTATATAGGTTGAAACAATCTCCTAGAGCATAGTTTAGAAGGTTCATAAAGTCTATGAGAGCCTTTGGCTACCATCAAAGTAATTCAGACCACACTTTATTCTTGAAAAAACAGCATGGTAAGATTATTGCCCTTATTGTGTATGTTGACGACATGGTCACAGGAAATGATCCTAAAGAAAGAAAGGCTCTACAAAATTATTTGTCCAAAGAATTCGAAATGAAAGATCTCGGTCACTTGAAATATTTTCTTGGGATCGAAGTGTCTCGATCTGATAAAGGAATTTTTTTGTCTCAAAGAAAATATGCCTTAGATTTGTTGCAGGAAACTGGTATGTCAGCATGTCAACTAGCTGATACACCAGTTGAAGAAGGATTGAAATTATGTATTGAGACTAATCAAGTGCCTGTTGATAAAGGGAGATATCAAAGACTCGTCGGAAGATTGATGTACTTAGTCCACACCAGGCCAGACCTTGCCTATGCTTTGAGTATTGGCAGCCAGTTTATGCATAATCTTAGAGAGCAACATATGAATACAGTTATGTGCATTTTGAGCTATCTGAAGTTTGCTCCTAGAAAAGGAATTTTATTTACAAAAAAATATATATTATCAAAGTGTGGATGCATATACTTATACTGACTGGGCTGGAGCAGTAAATGACAGACGATCTACTTCAGGATATTTTACCTTTGTAGTTGGTAATCTCGTTACATAGAGAAGCAAGAAACAAAATATTGTTGCACGTTCAAGTGCAAAGGCTGAATTTAGAGGTATGACACTTGGAATATGTGAAGTATTATGGCTAAAACTTCTCCTGGATGATTTGGGCTATTTGCCTACGCAACCAGTTCAACTCTACTATGACAATAAAGCGGCATGTAATGTTGCTCATAATCCGGTTCAACATGATCGTATAAAGCATATGGAAGTAGACAGATTCTTCATTAAGTAGAAATTAGATGAGAAAATTGTGGAGTTGCCTAAGATTCGCTCAGAAGATCAGTTGGCCGATATCCTTACTAAAGTAATGTCTAGTCGAGCGTTCTCAAAGTTTTTGGGCAAGTTAGGCATGTGTGACATCTATGCACCAACTTGAGGAGGAGTGTAGATGTTTTAGGAATTATCTCTTATGATTGTTTCCAATTTGTAGATTAGGAAATAGCTTGATTGTTTCCTATTATTATTTCTGTAGATTAAGAAATAGTCTGATTGTAGCTTTCATTAGAGAAATAGCTTAATTATAGGACTTACTACTTACTAGTGATCTATCTCTATAAATAAGTAATTGTACAATGTATTGAATTAAGATGAACAAAATTATTCTTCTCAAAGTTTGATTTGCAAGTGACTTTATCTTCGATCTCCCCCTCGGATATTCTCTCTCCAGTGATCCCATTCACTATCCAGTGAATGAAGTGTCAAAACTAGTTCTGCGAATTAGCAGCTACTGTTACTTCTTGAGCCTGAACTGCCCGTGTGATTAATTAATGAACTGCTTCATTATTGTTACCTAATTTGAGAAACTTTAGTATTTTCCAAGATATATTTTGTGATGAATGAACTGTTTCATTATTGTTCTTAATGGTGTTTGTATTTGTGCATGTGATGTTGTAATGTTGCAGGGAAATAGAGGATGAAGATGTGAGGTTCAAAGTTAGATGTGAGACACAAATCTGTGACACAGATCTATTAAAATGAATGAATATCTATTTTAATTTTTTTATCTCATATTTGAATTTTTGTTGTTGTTGTTCTTATATCTGTTTAAATCCATTTTTGTTGTTGTTTTTGTTTGTCTTTTGAAGAAGATGATATTGAACAGATAATAAGAAGATATGTTCAAAATTTGAATAGACAGATCTATGTGTGTGGGTGTGTGTGTTTGAGAATGAATATTTTCAACAGATAATGGATAATACTTTGTCCATTATTGCATGGATCTGGTTCTTGGTTTGAAACCAATTTCAACAAATAAAAATTGTACATATAAAATAGGCTCTGTGAAATTAAAAAATCTTGAGTAGATAGGGAAAAAATTGTAACAAATAAATATCGAACAGATAAATAAATAAAAAATTGAACAGATAAAAAAGTGAGCTAGATAGAAAATAATTTGAACATATAGATAAATTTGAACATATAGTTGAAAAGATTAAAAAATTAAACAGATAGGGGAAAAACATTGAATAGATTGGAAAAAAACTGAACAAATAGAATTTTTTTTGAACAGATAGGAAATTTTTTTAAATAGATAGAATTTTTTTTTGAACAGATAGTCAACGAAAATCAACAGATAAAGAAAACTCAACATGGGTAAAATTGAAAACAAAATGTCCTTCAAAACTAATGAAAGGGTTTCTTACCAAGCTGTTTCACAAAAGGTGGACTTCTCACAAACAAAATAAAAAATTCACTGAATCTAATGCCTTAGAAACTCTTTAAATTGGATTTATCACTAATTTTCTCTTTATTATAATAGTCAAATTCTGATTTTTTTTTTAATTTTAATAATTACATCAAAAAAGGATTAAACAATAGTTACCTCGTATAAAAAAGTCCCATCCGGCCAATGGCTATCATGGTGTGACACTAAAATATATGACATGTTTGGGTTGAAAAATTGGGCCTGTGGGGGTAAATATGGCCTGATGAGTTTTTTGGAAACCTAACTCGTCTTGTTTGAAAGGGGAAATTACTTCACAGTGAACAAAAAAATACACAAATATAGAGGGACTGTAAGTTCACAACTTTTCACTTGCACCTCATCACAAATTCACTTACATTCCTCATGGTTTTGTAATTTTTTTTCTATACCCCACTGTCAAGTAATTCCCCCTATTTGAAAAGTTTGTATTATACTATTAGAATATAAACTTGAGTAGAAAAAAGAAAAAATGTGAGGAAAATACAAATAAAAATAATATAACTTGATTTTTTTTTTCAAATCTCTCTCTAATTCAAATAATAAATTTAATTCTCTCTTGTTTTCTTTAATTAATTTTTTTAATATACATATGCACTTTTAGCAAGAGAGCAAGATTAAAAGTAAAGAAATAAGTAAATAGCACACCGGCATAATTTAATAAGGTAATGAATGTATTGATGTAATTTTGTATTTAATAGGGATAATTACATTTTATCTCCATGTGGTTTAACGCTTTTTCACATTACCCCCTTGACGTTTATAAATATACTTATAAACACCCTGTGGTTTTGACTAAAGTGCGAAAGTGACGGGGCGTGACGGAATGATGGAAAAGACTAGAATACCCCTAGATATTTATATTGCTTACATGCTACAGTCCCTTCAGTTGTTTGACTACGACTGTAACAACCCTCGTACTGATTGCCGATAAACTACTGAATTATATACTGATTATTGCTAAACTGGACCGCTAATGACTGATAATTGAATTGACTGAAGTACTGGATAAACTGATCGAAATCGAAACTGAAATTGAATAAGTTTATTTATTGAATTGTACATTACATCTGTTTGATTTATCGATTATCTGTTTGTGTTTATGTGTTTAAACTGCTAATTGAAGGCCTTATCGGCGGCCGAACTGAAAACCGTTTAGTGTTCCATGATCAGTAGAATATTTCTGGTTTAATGGTATGTTTATCTGAAAATTGATTAGGAATGATTAAACTAGATTAAATTAAGCCAATTAAAGAGTTTGCTTTAATTACGGAAATGCCATTGTGAGTGGGCCTTGTTTACTAAGACATTTGAGCTTTAGTCTTACACCCAAACAACATTTCATCAGCTTTGTTTTGAGAGTACAACCGAATTAGAGAGAGAGAAGAGGGAGAGAGTTGATTTTCATCTCTTTTTGCTTGGAGGCTTGTTGATTTAGAAGATTAATTGCATTGTTGATCTCCTAGGCTCTCAATTGAAGTCATAAGGTAGGAATTTCTCCCTACATTCTTGTATTTAACTTCATCTTGCATGATTCATGCTCCATTGAAGGATTTAAACCATGATTTAGTTCATAAATGTTGAATTAGGACTCCATTGTTGCATGCATGTAAGATTTGATGAGTTTGAATTGATTTCATGGCAAAATGGTGCATGCATGTTCACATTTTTGTATAAGTCCATGTTTTCACTTTGTTTTCAAAGATTTGAGCTCCATTGAGCAAGAATGAAAGCTTGATTTTGGTTTAAAGATCATGCATTTCATGTTTTGAAAGTGTTCTTGAAAATGGGTTTGATAATGGCTTTAATTGACCAACCCTTGGCCCTTGCATGTGCAAATTAGCTTTTGAAACTTGTTAATCATTGTATTGGGATGTATTTTCCAGAATTTGGGGCCAAGAGGTTGAGTTTTGGATGTTTGAATGCTTAGTTCGAACTTGGGAGACAAATCTGGAAATTCCAGATTTGGCTTCCTCGCTCGAGCGAAGGATTCCTCGCTCGAGCGAGCCCTTTGGTTTTGCAAGCTCGCTCGAGCGAGCATCGAGCGTGGTATCGCGCGTAAAATTCGAGCATCCAGTACTTTTACTGTTCATCAGTTCGCTCGAGCGAAGGATTGTTCGCTCGAGCGAAGCCTTTGATTTTAGAAGCTCGCTCGAGCGAAGGAAGGCTCGCTCGAGCGAGGAGCCTATTTTCAGCAACTTTTGAAAAATGCCTCCAACTGTATTTTTGCATCCTCATCCCATTCTAGGCATTCTTAGGCCTAGTTTAAGACATCTTAATGAGGATTTAGACGTAGAACCACACCGAGGCAATTTAAGGATTCAATTATCATCCTTCCCGACTGTTAAACTTAGTGTGCGTTCTATTTGTTAACTGTTTAGGGTTGGCGACTGGAGAGACGCGCTCTAGCACATTGTAGCCCAATCACTGTGAGTAACGATTGTATAAAGATATGTTCAAAATGGTCATCTTTTGAATACTGAACTGAACTGTTTACTGAACTGAAATTATTTACTGAATGAATGTATGTCCTTTATTTCTGAACTGTACTGTGGCATCCTTAGCACTACTGTTACTGACTGTTACTGTTACAGAGATCTCTGTCGGTTCCCTTGTGGAACCATACTGTTTACTGAATGACTGGCCATCATTACTGTTCGGTCTTTTGACCTACTGTTACTGTTATGCTAATGGATGTACCACATATGACTGTTTATTGTACTGAACGACTGTGATACTGATTGAAATAATGAACTGTTTTCATTACTGTAAGGACATTACATTCTTAACCTCTTTATACATTATGTTATTCACTGGGCTTTAGCTCACTGCTCATATATATATGTAGGTGTACAGGCACCGGACCAGAGCTAGAAGCGTCGGGGTTATTCCAGTTTTGTCAGCCAGCCTATGTGCCTCACTGTGAGGTTCCGTGTTGCCATGTCATGGCTTTGGGATTTTGTTTTGAGTTTTTCCCATCGGTCTCCTCACAGTTTTGTATCATTGTATAAACTGAATGTTTACTGTACTGTTATGGAGGGATTAAGTCCCTGTACTGAATGTTTGTGTATCATTGTATAGACTGTACTGTTCTGAACCGTATGAATGCATGAAAAATGTTTTTGGCATACAGATTTTCACAGCTCAATGGACACTAGTTATTTACTGTATTGGCTTCCGCCAGGCCCTGAACTCTGTTATACTGTATTACTGTTAAGCAGGCCTTCGGTAATTACGGATTACTGGCCGGTTACGGTGCTAAACCCATAGGGCCGGGTTTGGGTCGTGACAACGATTTTCAGAGATAAAGAGAGAGAGAGAGAGATACACATGGGTTAAGGTTTCAAAGGATTTGCAAATCGAATTAGTAACAATTGAAGGATTTCAAAGGATTTACAAAAAATCTGGGTTAGGCTTTCAAAGGATTTACAAAGAATCATCTTTTCGAAATTTTACTCCAGGTAACAATTAACAAACCTTACAAAAAATATGTTTTGTGTGACTATTTGTTGGTTTGATTGCGATTTTGTAAATTTATTGTATAATATGTTTGGAAAATGACTTGTTTGATGGTTGAGGTTTTTGAAAATTTTAAAAAAGGGCTTTATTGGTAGGGTTTTTGCTTTACAATGTATATTTGTTGGCTTGTTATTACCTTTCTGTTACGATTATTGTATGATTGTTGGCTTTTTTGGTAGAGTTTGTATTTTGATGCATGACTATGATATTTGTGCATGGAGGTGGAGTTGATAGTGGTCCCCTAACTGTTTGTTGTGTATATCTGGAATAATAAATTGGGGGTTTTTTTTTAAATTTTATTTTTGATGCAACAATGGCCACAGATTTGGGGTTTTGTTGATAAGCATGACTATGATTTTTGTGGTCCCCTAACTGTTTTTTGTGTATTGGGAGACAATATGCCTGTTTAGTGTTAGTTTTTTTTTTTTTTTTTTTTTTCATTTTTTTCTTTTGTGTGTTGTAATGTTGAGGCATTGATTTGTTTATGTATTATTTTTGTCTTTTATGTCCTGGATGATTAATTAGGGTGAGGTAATTTTACTAAGCCTCCAAATAGAGTGTATAAAGGAGGAAAAGTTAATTACTTTCAGTACTTTGATCTAGATAGGGTTGGGTTTTTTGATTTTCAGAAGTTGTACTTGAGCCTAGGTTATCTCTCTACCAGCCAACTGTACTATAGAGTTCTTCAAGAAATACTGGACATTGGTCTTAGGGAGATGTATTCAAATAGGGATGTAATTGATATGTTATTCCATTATATGGGTTTGAATGTGGATGCCTTGTATGTGGAGAAAGGTCATGAGGCACTTCAGGTCTTAGGTCCAAATGAGGAAGTCATAAAAGGGCCACAAATTCCACAAATAGAAGCACAAATAGAATTGGATGAAGAAGAGATAAAGGGGCCAAAAATGGAAGAACATGAATGGGGAAATATGACTGAAATTGAAGAAGAATAGAGGGTGATAAGGAAATGAATGATTGTGATGGTGGTGATAGCACAGATCCAAAGTGGATGAATGATGGGTTAGAGGGTAGTGAAAATGAAGATATATTTGCTTATGTTGATAAAGATGTGAGGGTAGAATCAAATGTGGGTGTTGAGACAAATGTAGGAAATGAACCAAATTGTAATAACCCGACCCTCTCATATGCTTAAATCTCTCATTAGAGGTACGATTATATGTGTGTTTATATGTTTGACATGAAATTGCATGTTTTAATGTGCGAATTATATGATTATGAAAGTATATCTATCGGTTGTGAGAAAATCTGTTGAAATTACGACCTTTAGACTGTAAATAGAAAACCTTAGAAGCGCGATAAACCGAAATTGACTTTACAGTTATGATTAGCATGATTTTTAGAACATAATTTGAAGTTTTGTAAAAAATTGATTCGTAATGCTTTAATTGACTTCATTTGACTAATTTCCTAATTTAGTCCCATTTAGACTCAAAGCTTAAAAGAGATAGATGTATCTACAAGAGGCTTAGGAGACTTAGCCAAAATACCATATAATAGAGAAGAAAGAAGAGAACAAAGAGAGAAAAGAAGAGGGGTTCAACATAGAAGTTGGGAGATTGAAGAAATTGAAAGAAGAATCAAAGAATTAGCTCAAGGTAAGTGGAAATCACCTAAATACCTCTCAATCTTCCTTCAATTGAGTAAAAGAAAGTCTAAAAATGAAGCTTTGACACTTATGGAGATTAGGGTTTATGAGTTATGAATTTGATTGAACAAATCTCATGGAAGTGAACATGTAATCTTTACATTTTGTTTGACTGTGAGTTGATTCTTTCATTTTGAGTTGATTTGAGTTGGATTCTAAGAAATTACTATCTCATCCTATTTCTTGCATGCTTTGGACTCATATATATTTATATATACAGATATGAAAAAATGAAGAATTATGGAAGTTAGGGCCTCTAATTGGAATTTGAAGGAAGTTTTGATCTAATTGAGTTTGGATTTAATGTTTATCATGCTCATATACCATGATTTTGAAGTGGTGTTGCTTGATTTGTGCCTTAGAAATGCCCTTAGTAAGCTTTTTTTTGTTACATTTTCGGACTGCACAACAGAGCCTAGGACCGCACGTACGGGATGTCTAACCGCATGTGCGGGGCTCACAGTCGCACGTACGGAAAACAGGGGAGGCAAATGTTGGCTTTTGAAATAAATACATGTGCAGCACACCTCTCCGCACGTGCGGTGAGAGACCTCCGCACGTGCAGGAAGATAGGATGTTGCTTTCTAACACCTCTTTCGACATTCTAAACCTGTTAATCTGTATATTTTATACCTCCCAAAATACGTAAAATGAATAAAAAGTGAGCGAAATGAAAGAAAGATAAAAGGCAAGAAGCTAAGAAATGAATGCATTACTTATCAATTTATGTGTGGGATGTGTATGTCATTCGCCGGAAGGGACTACTACACGACCAGATTACTGTGAGTAATAGTATTGTAAATGTATGTTTACTTGTATTTATTTTGATACGTTAATGTGTGATTTCGAATGAATGAACTACAAGAGTTGGAATATGGGATGTGGGCATGAGATGTGAATTATTTACGTTCTGTTATTATTAGGCCCGAGGCCATTTTGTTATCATTGGACCCGAGGCCATTCTATTATTATTGGGCCCGAGGCTGTTCTGTTATCATTGGGCCCGAGGCCGTTTTGAAATGTATTGATAAAAAGGACATACATGAGTTACGTACACGCTTTACACTTTGCAGGACACACGCTTGTTTATATGCTTTAATACATTATTATTATTCACTGAGCTTGGCTCATTTCGTATTCATATATGTTTTGTAGATGGTCAGCTTGGAGGTCAGCCCTAGATCAATTGCAGGCGTCTTTTTGTGGAAATTTTTGGTTAAATCCAAGTGGAGTCTTTTTGTTTCTTATAGAGTTCAGTGCCACATTTTTGTAATGTTTTTAGTGGTTTTGTTGAACATTTTATGGTCATATAACTTTTGGGTTATTACTCTCTGTATGTGCACATGCTTTGGTTTTGCATTTATCTGAACTATGTATGTAGACTTCTCTGTCTACACTTAGTTATGAAATGATCCTGGCATATCTGCACTACTCAATGGACATTTTACGATTTAATTACTTCTATTTTGGGCCCTGCTAGTGAATAAATTATTATTTAGGAAAATTTGTTTTGAGGCCTAAGTACAAGCCGGTCATGTCCTAAACTTTTAGGGGCAGATTTGGGTCGTGACACAAATGCTTCAGGTTCTAATGAATGGTATTCAGATCAAGATTTTGAGATGAATACTTTGTATGGATCATCGGATGAGGAGGAAATGGATGATAGGTTTGCAGAATTTAATGAGGATGTGGATATCGTGAAACCTGAACTCAAAGTGGGGATGAGATTTAAGAATGCACAAGTTTTTAGGAATGCATTGAAGGAATGGCAAGTGCAACAGGGATATGATTTGAAGTGGGTTAGAAATGAAAATAAGAGAATTACTGTAGTGTGTAAACAAGAGTGTGGGTTTAGAATTCATGCATCCCCAATGCAAAATGAAAACACATTTCAGATCAAAAACTTAAAACCACTTCATTCATGTGGTAGGACTTATGACAACCATCTAGTTACTTCAAGGTATTTATCACAAAAATACCTCGAAAGATTAAGGAATTCTCCTAATATAGAGATTTCAACCATGCAAAAGGACATTCATATAAAACTAATGGTTGATGCAAGTAAGAGTCAAATGTATAGAGCAAAAAGAAAAGCAAAGGAAACAATTGAAGGGGATTTGAGGAAGCAGTATGCTAGACTATGGGATTACTGTGAGACAGTCAAACAGCATAATCCAAACAGTTGTTTAGTGATTAAATTGGACAGACCTATAGTTGATGAAGATGATGATGAAGGAGAAAGGCCTAACAGACAACTTACATTTGTTTTTAAAAGGTTGTATATCAGACTAGATGCACAGAAGCAAGGTTTTGTACAAGGTTGTAGGCCTGTTGTTGGGATAGATGGTTATTTTTTTAAGGGCATATATGGGGGCCAGCTTTTAGCAGCCATTCGTGTTGATGGGAATGACAACATGTTTCCCATTGCCATTGTTGTAGTGGAGGCTGAATGCAAGGATTCATGGGTATGGTTTTTGACCCAAGTAGTAAAGGACATAGGAACTGGTAGTGACATTGGGTGGAGATTCATTTCAGACAGACAAAAAGGATTGGTGCACACCTTTACACAGATTTTGCCTAATATTAAGCATAGGTATTGCTTGAGGCATTTCTACACCAACTTCAAACAGAAGTTCAGGGGAAAAAGTTTAAGGAATTGATGTGGAAAGTTGCACAGGCTGGGACAAAAGGGGAGTTTGATTATCACATGAAGAGGTTGAGGGAATTGGACAAAGAAAACAAGCCAAATAAGTGGTTAATGCAAGAGAATCCTGAAACATGGACCAGGTCTTACTTCAGCACAAGATCCAAGTGTGATATTCAAGTGAATAATCTTAGTGGGTCTTTCAACAAGTACATTTTTCCAACAAGGGATAAACCAATCATCTCAATGGTGGAGTGGATTAGGAGGAAACTGATGAACATAATACAAGTGAAGAAAAATGGAATGGAAAAACATAGTGGCTCTATTTGTCCAATTGTGCAACAGAAATTAGAGTCAAACAAAGAGGATGCTAGGAATTGCTTTGCTAGCTTTGCAAGTGAGTTAAAGTTTGAGATGGATTGTTATGATACAACTCATGTAGTGGACTTGAGGGCAAGAACATGTGGGTGTAGGGATTGTGATCTAACAGGTATACCTTGTAAACATGCCATAAGTTGTACATACCTTACTAGGGAGAAACCTGAAGCTTATGTGCATAATTACTTTAGCAAGGAGACATACTTGAGGACATATTCTTTCATGATAAATCATGTGCCAGGGGAACATGACTGGATTGAGACTGAATATGATGCCATAGCCCCTCCTTACTATAGAAAACCAGTAGGGAGGCCTAGAAAAGAGAGGAAGAGAGTTGCTGATGAGGCTAAGAATGTACAGAGGGTGTCAAGAAAGTACAAAACAATGCAATGTGCAAAGTGTATGGGTTTTGGACACAACAGAAGATCATGCAAAGGTCCAGTAGACAAGAAATCCACAATGTTCAAGAGAAGGGTTGGACCAACCACCAGTTTCAGAAAATCTGCAAGTCAACCAAGCAAGGTAAATTCATTTCAATTTCAGTAACTTCATTTGTATACAAACTAAATTCATTTCAATTTCAGTAATTTCATTTGATACATTTCAATTTGAATTAAATTGTTATTGCAGTTCTTAAATGCTTCATCTCAACAAGCGGCAAGACACACATATTCATCCCAACCATCTGCCATTCATCTTGTTTTATCCCAACAAACTGCTAATACTCATCCATCTTCATCCCAACCACCTGTCACTACTCAATCACAACCAACAATGCCTTGTGGAGCAAGTGCAAGTGCAAATGGAAATGGATTTATAGCAACTGGAATGAATTGAAATAGAAGAAGTTTTTGTAATTGAAATGTTGTTGACATGTTGGAATGTTATTGAATTATACTCATAGCACCTGTTCTTTTTGTTTAGGGTTTAGATTGTTATCTTATGTTGGAATGCACAAGTTTTTGCAATTGATATGTTGGAATGTTGTTGACATTAAAACAGGTTTTGTAATTCAATTGTTGACATGTTGGTCTTAGGGAGCAGGTTTTGTAAACATATGTTGATATATTGATGCTTAATGAACATGCTTCACATGTTGGAATGTTATACAGGTTTTGTAATTGAATTGTTGAACTGTTGGTCTTAGACAGTCAAACCGCATAATGCTTCAAAAATATATTTCATTTATAGCAAAAATAGTCTTCAATATTACATATCTTCCTTCCTCATATCAGGTTACATAACACTTTTTTTTTCTTTCATTTGAGAGTACTTGCAATATAGCATAAAAATATTATCCAGCTTCCTAGTAACATTCTTCAATACAACTTTTCTTTTTTTTGAGCCTTTTCCACTTCTAACTCCGTATGATTTATTCGTTGCACGAGTCTTGGTAGTAGATCAGGTGAGCGGCGACATAATGGTGGGTCAATCCACTCAAAATATTCACAAGTGGCATGAATCTGAAATTTTTAATAAATAAGTTTAGATTTTTTTTCAATATTATATAACATAACAAATAAATAAATAAATTAATTAATTATTAAATATTAAAAGTGATTACCCCATAATTTGCACATCCTATAAATCTTCTTCCCATATTTGCATTTGTCCAAGCTGTTCTAACTGGAGATCTTTGGCCACAGTAGCATGTACGAGCTAAACTTTGTCCACTATAGTGGGAACTTTGAGAGGATGACATCTTTAATAATGGAAGTGGTCCTAGAAATTTTTTGGTTGGAAAAAGTGGGTTTGGAATTTTTTTTGGTTGGAAAAATCTATTTGGTTGCTTCATATTTATATAGGCAAGTGGCTAACCAAATTGGGGGCAAATTGGTCATTTCACACTTCCATTTTGGCACCAAAACACTTAAAACCAGCGAAGACACGTTTCTCTAGCGCATGTTCCACACGTGCTGTTAACTCTACCGATTCCCATCACTTTTACACTTTAGTCAAAACCACATGGTATTTATGAGTATATTTATAGACGTCAGGGAGTAACGTGAAAAAGCGTTAAACCACATGGGGGTAAAATGTAATTATCCTTATTTAATAAATAATGTATACTTTTATTTTTTTTATTTTTTAATTGTTGCGAGGCATTTCAAAATTTTGTATAATAATTTTTTTAATAAAATTTAATTTAATAAAAAAATCCAAATTAAAGCCTAAATAGTCTGAACAAGCCAAATCCGATCCAAAGCTGATAAGCCCATATTTTGAAGCATAGGGCATATACAGGAGATTCTATTTGAACTCAAAATATGTTTCAGTATGCTCAATTTACATTCATAGATTTTAATTCTTATTATATCCCAATATAAATTTACTAATAAGGACAACACATATTAAATCTTAAAATAAATTTTTTTTTCTCACGGTACACCATAATTAGTTATTCGTATTCAAATCTCTGTATCTTCTTCGCCAAGAGATTAAAATTATTTCTTCTTCTTCATCCTCCCTCCAAAAACTTCAATCCACCCAGGGCCGGCCCTGAGATTTATGGGGCCTAAGGCGCACTGTGAAAATGAGGCCTCTCTAATATATTTTTTTTAATAAAAATTTTATGCATAAAATGGTAAGTATCCACAAATTTTTTATTTAAGTATACTTGAACATATAATCATTAAAATTATAAACTAAAATTTACTTTCATATATTAAGATAGGAAGAAATCAGTACAATGACTCAAAAACATTAAAAACTGGTTTTGTTGCTTTATAGTTTAGCAATATCCAGCTTACAATTAACCCAACGATCACTTAAATACTACTCTTCTTGCATTTTTAGCTGCAAAATCACTAATTAAGTTTGTATAATCTAATTTATCTACCAAATCCTTTTCAATAGACAATATAGCTAATCCATTCAATCTTTCTTGTGACATTGTTGATCGAAGGTAGGATTTGATCAATTTTAACTTTGAAAAACTTCTTTCTCCAGAGGCAACGGTAACTGGAATAGTCAATAATATTCTATACGCAATCCAGGCATTTGGAAAACAACCATCCATCAATTTCAAATAATTCATCACCTCAATTGGCCTATTGATTTCTTTTGGCAAAATTTCTTTGAAGACCTTCAACTCAGAAAATAAATCTCTCCCATCAACATGCATAAGCCCATCATGTTTCAAAAAGTCTTCAAGATTAGCACAATAAGTCTTCAAGCACTCATCATTAGTAGAATTTAACTTCTTCAAATCAAACAAAAATCCAAAAGTTTCATCATATATTTGAAATTGTTCAAATCTACTCTTAAGTGAAGAAAGAGCTTGATCGATTATATATATGAAATAATTAACTCTAAAAGATTCTTCAGCTGATTGTGCAACCTCCTCACTAACATTCTCATCAAAATGTTTCTTTCTACAAATCACAAACACTTCAAATCAATCCACAAATCACAAACACTTCAATCCACAAATCACAATCCACTGATCTGATAGCAAATAAATTACAAAAAAATAATTTAATGAAACAAATTAGGGCAAACACATTATTGAATTAAAACTGATAAATACTTAGGTAAAAAAATTAGGGCTAAATTATTTATTCCACTAAAATCTAATGGATAAAGAAGGTAATAAAAAAATTAGGGCAAATTTATTATTCCACTAATTGATAGAGAAAGAATATAAAAAAAAAATTAGGGCAACTTTATTTAATAAAATCTGATAATGAGAGAGAGGACTTACATGAGAGAGAGAGTGTGAGAGAGAGTGAATCGCCGGAGGAGGAGTGTGTGAAAGAGGGAGAGTGAGTCTATGCTATGCTCTTTGTCGCCTACCTTCAAGAGGGAGAGTCGAGAGTGATTCACTTTGTTTCGTTGAACAGAACACAGAATGAAAACAGAGGCACTTCGTTTGTTTCATCACTCACTGCTATACTATGTATATTGTATTTCTATGTATGGTTTGGCTTGGGTTAGGTTGGGCCAAACACATTTTGGGGCCTTTAAATACATTTGATCAGTTTTGGGGCCCTTTAAACTTTGGATTGGGCCAAACACTAACACATAAACTTTGGATTGGGTAAAACACATTTTCAGTTTTTGTTTTTTTTTTTATTTATATATTTTCATTTTAACAAATATGGGCCAAACATATTTATAAATAAGTATGGGCTAAATTATACATGAGCCCAATAAAACATTTGGGGTCCTTTAAATTGATCTTAAAACCAAAAAAAAAAAAAAATTAGACCTATAACAATTTTTTAAATTTTGGGGCCTTTTTTTTGGGCCAAAATTGGGGGCCTAAGGCAGAGGCCTTATCTGCCTCATGCCAGGGCCGGCCCTGAATCCACCCTACCAAAACTCACCATCATCATCATCAACATCATTTTTTTTTTAATTTTGAAACCCTAAACCCTAAAAGAAAGTTTGAACAAAATCAAATAATGGATAAGAGTAATAATCAAAATCAGCTTGTTTGGTTCTGGTTTTCAGAAAACAGTTTTCAGAAAATTCTACTTTTTTATTTTTCGTATTTTAATATTTTCAATGAATTTTTTTAATATTTTAAGCAATTTATTTTTAATTTTTAGACACACCAAACATAAATACATTTAAAAAGTATAATATTTGTGAAAAATCTTTAAAAAATACACCAAATACCAAAAAATACAAATCAAATATAAAAATTCAATACATTTTTTTTATTTTGTGTATTTATTAATTTTTTAAAATATTTTTTCATTAATATTTTACTATTTAGATACATTTAAGTAAGGTGTATCTAAAAAAGTAAAAAAAAAAAATTTTGTTTAAAATTTAAAAAATATTCACTAAAAACAAAAAAATATGAAAAATAAAAAACTCAATTTTCAGAAAACTGAAACCAAACACACTGAATAGTTTTTGAAAGCAATTCATCAAAAAGAAGGTAAGTATTCATATAAAAGGGTTTCATAATTTTTGTAGAGTACCATCAATTATTTTCTATATCGTTTTTGTGACAAAAATTAAAGGGTCCAGTAGTTAGATTAACAATAACATATTATTGGAGTTGTTCTTATTTTGTCATTTAAATAGTACATTATTTAAGAACTACTCTTTTTTGTTAGTGCATGATACTTATGTGCTTATAAATTTAGTTTATACTTTTCCACGAGCATTCTTGTGAATAATTTATAATGTAAAAGTTTTTTTTCTATATTGAAAAGTTTTATAACGCTTATGTAAAAGTTTGTTTGTTTTTGTTTTTTTTTTTTTTTTTTAATGCTTATGTGCTTATAAGTTTGTTTGTTTTTTTTTTTTCTGTATTTAAGAATTATTTTCTGTATTGAAAAGTTTTTGAAATAATTTAATTTTTTTTAATTTGTTTATTATTTATTATTTTAATTTACCTTGAAGGTAATATGGGAAAAATAATAGAATGTAATGAGAATAAAATAAAATTTTAAATAATTAAATAAGATATACTTAAAATTAAAGTACTTAATAATTTTTTGGTGTAAATAAATCCCTGGCATATACTTTAAAATTTTATAATGGGCCTGCTAGAGTCCAATCTGTGGCTCGGTCTTTAATATTTATCTCCAGAACATCCCATATTTAGGGATTTATTTATTACAATTTAAAAAAATCAAAAAAGGGAAAACAAAACTTACCTAAATACTTTTTAACACATTAATTTTTTAGACATTGTTATACAAGTCTAAAAATTAGACCTAATTTTAGCCTCCACACTTATGTAAATTCCATATTTATATGAGATATTTGATCATTTATTTAATAGAAAATTTGATGTCTTTAGCATTACCTTATCTAAGGGGAAAATGCTATAGGACACAAATTTTTTATCAAATAAATAACCAAATGTTTCACATGGGCATGTGAAACATTTGGTCATTTATTTGGTAGAAAAATTGGTATCTTTAACATTACCCTATCTAATAGGACTCAAATTTTCTACCAAATAAATGACCAAATGTCTCACATAAGTGTGAATCTCACACTTATGTAAACCACACACCCATATGAGACATTTGATCATTTATTTAGTAGGAAATTTGGTATCTTTGTATTACCCTATCTAAGGTAAGGTAACACTCTCTTTGATATTTTCTCAATCAATAACCAATCATATCATTTGTACATTATTAGGTCTAGAAAATGACTATAGAATGTGGGCTTGTATACAAATTTAAGCTCCATTTGAGAAATGATTTTTTAAATGTTTTTTGGATAAAATATGTGGTGAAAAAAATTAATATGTATCAAAAAAATTATTTTTTTTTTAATGAAAAGATGAGTGAACAAAAAAAAATTGACTTTTTTTTTTAAATTTTATTTTAAAGTGACTTTTGGATGGAAATCGACACTTCCCAAAATGATCCTTTGTTTTTTTTTTTTTTTAAAAATAAAAATAAAATTTGCCATAGACTTTTGTCACTTGAATTCTCATACAAAAAGTTGAAAATTCATAACAAATTACCACTTAAATTTCCATTTATTGATTTAATCAAGCAATAACCAAACTTGCACCATTATGATCAAGAAAAATCCCAAAAATAAAAAACCCAAATTCATCCTAAAAGTTCTAAGGCAATTTCAGCAACAATACTAGCAAGATTAAACAAATTTCGGTTCCTTTCCGGGAGCTGAGACGGATCAACCGGCGGCGTATTAAACTGTTGTTCACAATCACCAACATTCAACATGACCAACGTTGCATCAACCAGCACACTATGATAATCACCGTTGCCCAACGATCCCATCAAAGTAGCTATGTACCCCGTAGCAGTGTCATAGGATGCGACACACGATGTATATCGGGCATTTAATTGAGGATCGGTTGCTTGCTCGGCAAGTAATTTGACAATCGGTAAAGTTTGTTGGGCACTATCGCTTGTCAAGTTTATGGTGTACGCTGCGAGGTCGCGGAGGTTTGTGGTGGCAATACGTGGATTGGATTTCAATGTTTGGAAGCAAAACGAAGAGTTTTGTGTGTTTGAACAGAGATCTTTGAGCTTGTCATACGTTATTTTGTTATCCCATGACTGAGCAACATAGAGTTGAGTGGTTATGCATGGAAACATAAGTAAAATGGAGAGGATGGTGATGATGGAAAAATGACTTGTCATCTTGATGGGGTTTTTTTTTTTTTTTTTAAATAAATTTTCTCTACTTATGATTTCAATAATTTCTTGAACTAATTTATAGAGTAATTGAGAAATGAAATAAGGAAAAAACGTATTAAATTTTTATTAGACTTTTCATTTTCTCTTCCGTAATAGAATTTGCTTGCCCAGCATAATCCTTTGGGAATTACCTTCCAGATATGTCATTTAAACATTTAAATATATGGATATGGACATTGAATGTTATTTAATACTCTTGAAACAATAGGATTTACTGTTTGACATTTGCATTTGCAAAAATGTTATGGATTATGGAAATGTATTTTGAATCAATGTTTTAAGAACTAGACCGAACCGGTCGGTTCAATCAGTAGAACTGGTGACCGGTCCTAGTTTCGGTGCGGATGATCCACAAAAATCGGATTAGGCCAAAAACAAGCCTTGTTTGCAAAAAACGGTAAAACCAATGGTTCAATCGGTAAAATCGGTCTCGATTCTAGACCAATCCGGTGGTTTTTTTTTTCTTCTTCTTTTTGTTCTTTCTTATATATTTATATGTATTACTTCAAGACTCTCCTTTCATGAGGAGTAGTCTCATTGGAAGTTTGAAGAAACTATGAAAGTCTATTCCTATTTATAGAGAAAAAATTGTTCAAGAGAACCTAAAAATTCAATGTGGGATTCAATTAAATTGTTTGAATCATATTTGATTGGAGAGAGATTTGAAAATTTCATTTCCCTCCAAAATTAAATCTAGCATTCAATCAATTACTAGATTTAATTTCTAAAGGTCCTATTTGGAAATAACTAAAAGAGTAATATTAAGGACCACAAATGACTTACCAAGTAGGTGTTTGGCATGCACTAAAAAAAATGTATTTTTTTTGCATACATACACTTATTTAGATCACATCAATCAATATCTATCAATATTTATCAACATTTGCCCTATTTTTCTACCTACTTTCTCTACTTTTCTACATATTTTTTTATATAAAAAATCAAAAAATATACTTATTTAGAACATCTCAGATCACCTTTAAATATTCTACACAATGTTAACATGGATATAGGACCCATATTACATGACACCTACATGAGTGCCATCCGCTTGTGAGTATGAAACAAAATAAATCTTGAATGTTTAATTTTATCAATTTAAATCTTAATAATTTGATTTGTTTTCAATCTAAAATATTTGTCTATTTTCGTTAACTAAAACCAACCAAAAAAATATATATTTTAGTCATTAAACTTAATATAAATATACATAAAATATTTAAAATACTCATTTTTATTAGTTTAATGACTAAAATATTTATTTAGATTATGAATTTTGAGTAGAAAAAAGAAAACAAAAATGTAAGGAAAATATAAATAAAAATTTAAGTTAATTCTTTTTTAAATTTTATTTTTTATTTTCAAATCTCTCTCTAATTCATAAAATAAATTTAATTCTCTCTTGTTTTCTTTCTTTAGTTAAATTTTTTATTTTTTATACATTTGCACTTTTAGCAAGAGAGTAAGATAAAAAGTAAAGAAACAAGTGAATAGCATACTGGTACAATTTAATAAGATAATGAATGTAGGGGTTTTTTTTTTAAGGTCCTTGATATTATGATTTTATAGCATAAAGGACATCAAATATTTTTATCATGTCTAAGGTCCATCAACAATATTTTCATAATGTCTAAGGTCCCTCAACCTTGATCCAGAGAAAATTGGTCCAGAGAAATTTCAGTCCAGAGAAAATTGGTCCAGAGAAATTTCAGACAAAATTTCTCTGGAAAAAAAATTAATCCAGAGAAATTCTCTGGTCCAAACCAGAGAAATTCAATTGTCTAAAATCCAGAGAAATTTTTTGCTGACTTCAAAGTGTTTTGATATCTATGTTTCCAATTCACTACATAACAGTTATCCTCTAACATGTAATGTAACGTTTCATTTATCAAAACAAAAATGTAATGTAACGTAATGCTTCAAGAATCTATTCTACAGATCTGTGCAATGAACCCAAAAACTTTTATTCTCATAGTTACCAGTAGGCCAACAACCATTCCTTGGAATTCAAGAGAGTTAAAACCCCAGAATCTACAAACCTAAAATGTGGTGTCAATTAACTAATCACCAAGTTTTACAATTGACAAATTCAACGCAAAACAAAGCTTAAGACAAAAATCTGGCAAGAATTCAACCACTAAATCCATTCATTCCCCTGATTCAACCACTAAAGTTTAAACTTTGTTACCAGTAGGCCAACAAAGTTTAAGAAAATTGGTCCACAGAAAATTCCCACTGTAAAATTCTCTGGACACATCACATAGAAATTTCAAAATTTCTCTGGACTCTCCAAACCCAGAGAAATTCTCAGACAAACATTTCTAGAGATTCTCTCACCCAGAGAACCCAGAGAAAATTCCTAGACAAATATTTCCAGAGAAATTCTCTCAACCCAAAGAATAGAGAAATTCTGGACTTCCAAAGAATTTCTATGGGTTCAACCCAGAGAAAATTCAAATTTCGCTGGGTTCAGCTTGACTAATTTTCAAACCAGAGAAAATTGATAAATTCTGGACTTCCCAAGCCTAGAGAAAATTGACTTCACCCAGAGAACCCAGAGAAAATTCCCAGACAAATATTTCCAGAGAAATTCTCTCAACCCAAAGAATAGAGAAATTCTAGACTTCCAAAGAATTTCTATGGGTTCAACCCAGAGAAAATTCAAATTTCTCTAGGTTCAGCTTGACCAATTTTCAAACCAGAGAAAATTGATAAATTCTGGACTTCCCAAGCCCAGAGAAAATTGACTTCACCAATTTTACTCAGTTAAAGGCAGAGAAAATTAAACAAATTTCTCTGCCCCCTGCCTCTCCTAATCACCCACATGTATAGAACCAGATAAGAAGACTCTCCTGCTGCTCCAAAACCTGTTCAAATTCATCACCAAACAAATGGGTATTTCGATTTCTCACTTTTTCTGGTAATTTCAGTTTCGAAATCAGGACAATTTGCTCAAAAAATGTCAAAAGATAAATAGATTAGATTATTCGTAATGTGAGACAAATTATCACTACACACAAATGGGTGTTTGGATTCCTCACTTTTCTGACAATTTCAGTTTCAAAATTAAGACAATTTGCTCAGAAAATGTCAACAAGTAATAGCCCTTCTTCTTAGGGCTAGGAAATTCATCTAGCAATTTAAATCAAATCACGAAATTTACAGTGAAAATTAACAATAATCTTGACAAAAGATGAGAGAGAGAGAGAGAGAGATTGCATTCCCATTGGAGCCCAACCCTAACCCTAGCCCTAATCCTAATTTACCATTGTTAAGTGGATGTTGAATGTCATCTGGGATGATGGTGGTTCCGTAGTTGTTACTGTGATTCCGATTGAGACTGTGAAGAATGTCCTCGTCCTTAAGGAAGGGGCTCTTGCCGTAGTCCCATTAGTAGTCCCTATACTTGAGCTTGAGGTCCTCCATGAGAGACCAGTAATGGTCTCTGTAGATCTTGGAGAGTTGCTTGAGGCGGCGTGTGCGGCGCTTGAAGACCTCAGGGCGAGTGAGGAGCGGGGACCTAGACAAGGCTGAGTCGGAGTCGGAGTCGTCGGAGTCGGATCCATCGATCACTATTTCTATACGCGCAGCAGCAGAAGAGGAATCTGAGAGAGAGAGAGAGGAATCGTGGGCAATATGTTTAGGGACCTTAGACATCAAAAAATAATTTTGTGGATCTCTTCCATTATGAAAACTGTGAGAGGGACCCTAGACCGATTTTCTCATGAATGTATAGATGTAATTTTGTATTTAATAAATAACGTATATTTTTATTTTTTCTAATTTTTAAATTGTTGCGATGCATCTCGAAAGTTTGTAAAATAAACTTTTTCTAATGAAATTTGAATTTAATAAAAAAATCCGAATTAAAGTCTAAATTAAGTCTAAACAAGCCGAATCCCATCCAAAGCCCACAAGCCCATATTTTGAAGCCTATGTGTAGGGCCTATGCTTTTGAAATTTATCACAGGCCAGCTACAATCCAATGAGGGATTCTATTCGCGCCTAAAAAATCATAGGAAAATTACTATTTAATCCTATGTGGGGATCTGTTTCCCTTTTAATTTCATTATATTTTTAATAGATTAATAGGTTCACAATTTTTTAAGTTTTGTATCTAGAGGATCCGTTTTTTATTTTTTTACTTTTTAAATGACTGTATTACCCTTTAATTTGATATATATATATATATATATATACGTGAAAAATCAAATATTCGCCTCTGCGATCTCGATCTCTCTCCGTTATGCCGATCTCTTTGTGCTATGAGGTCGATCTCGTTGTGTGATTTGAATCTCTGTGTATAGGCAATCTCTGCGTACTATATATGTGTGTGTGTTTATGTCTCACTCCGTCTCTATCGGTCGATAAATATATGTATATATATATAGATAAGTAAATTTGCGTGATATTTGGTTTGTATTTGGCAATATTGTTATAGTTCTTTATTTTGTGATAAACTTTGTTTGTTTGATACTTATTTTGTGATTTTTGTATATGATATAGTGTAATGATTTTGATTTTATTGATTTTGTCTGTTGTATAGTGTAATGTGTTTTGAAGTTGTAGTTTAGAATTGTGAATTCTGAAGTTTTGATACTGATATGTTGTAACTGTATAATTTTGCAGTTTGGAATTGTGAATTATGAAGTGTGGATACTGATATGTTGTAAGTGTATAATTTTACAATTTGGAATCTGTGAATAATTGTTTGCTGGTTTATGTTTTTGTAGTATGAAAGGGTGTTTCATGTTAATGTGCAAATACAGTAATTCTTGTACTGCTATTAAGATTAGTGAGGGATGTAGTTATCATGAAATTGTTGAGAAAATATCTGCGAAGTTCAAGGAGTTGAATGTTGGTAACTTTTGTTTGTTTTTCTCTATTCTTGGATATTCTAATTGTATTGTTGAATGTGATGATGATTTGGGGAATATAATGTCAATGGTAGGTTATAGTGGTTCTCATGTTGTTGATATTGTTGTGGGTGATAGGAGAATTGTGGAGGTTGATGATAATTCTTCTAGGATTGATTCTGTAATTTGTGAGAGTTCTTTGGTTAACAATTGTGATGATTTTGGTGATTTGTTTATCCAGAACCAGAGAGAGTTTTGTTGTCTGCTAGTTGGAAGGGGATTATACACAATGTTGGTCAAGAATTTAAAGGTGGAGTACCGGCGTTCCGCATTGCATTGACTAAGTATGCAGTTGAATGTGATTTTGCAGTGAATTATTTGAAAAGCAATTGTCAAACGCTAGGACTTTTATCACTTGAATTCTCATACAAAAAGTTGAAAATTCATAACCAATTACCACTTAAATTTCCATTTACTGATTTAATCCCAAAATAAAAAAACCCAAATTCATCCTAAAATTTCTGTAGCAATCTCAGCAACCATACTAGCAAGATTAATCAAATTTTGGTTCCTTTCTGGGAGCAGAAACGGATCAAATGGCGGCGTATTAAACTGTTGTTCACAATCATCAAAATTCAACATGATCAATGTTGCATCAACCATCACACTATGATAATCGCCTTTGCCCATTTAATACAAGCTTCTATGTACCCCATAGCAATTTCATAGGATCCGAGACACGATGTGTATCGAGCCTTTGTCCTTTGACAATCGGTAAAGTTTGTAGGCAACTGTTACCTACCTGTCAATCCAATGGTGTACTCCGCGAGGCAACGGAGGTCTGTGGTGGCGATACTTGGATTTAATTTCAATGTTCGGATGCAATAAGTAGCGTTTGTTGCATGTGCGCAGATATATTTGATCATATAATTTGTTATTTTGTTATGCCATGGCTCAACAACATAGACTTGAGTGGTTATGTATGGAAACATTAATAAAATAGAAAGGATGGTGATGATGGAAATAGGACTTTGTCATCTTGATAGTTTTTTTTCTCTCTACTTGTGATTTCTATACTTTTTGAACTAATTTATGGAGTAATTGAGAAATGAAATAAAGAAAAAAGTATTAAATTTCATACATAATCCATTAAAAATGAATTTATTTAAAATAATGATATTAACACATCATTCTTATAGAGTTTTTTGTATGGATAGAATTTTCTCTAAATGGATGGATTTAGTATTCTTGAAGTAATAGGCCTTACTGTTCAACATTTACATTTGCAAAAATGTTATGGACTATGGAAATGTATTCCGAATCTTACTCCGAAAGTGAGTATGTGATGTAAATTTAAAGTCAGTAGACATGAATTACACCCACGATGATTTTAGACCATTGATTATTTTTCACGATAATTTTCTAGATAATCTTTCTAGATTTGTAGTATTGTTATTTACATTATTTCTAAAGATCTTGTTTGGAAATAACTAAAAGAGTAAGGTTAGGAACCACAAATGAATTACCAAAGACCTAGGGGTGAGCATGGTCTGGATTGGTTCAGATTGAGGTAAAACCAAGACCAATCCGTTATCTACGGTTTTTGAAATATTGGAACCAATCCAATCCGTTTAAATCATATAATCAATCCGAACCAATCCATTTAAACATGGATTGGATCGATTTCGAATCACAAATTCACATAATTAAACAACAAACAAAAATATAGAACATTTTAATTTCATAAAAACATAAACATAGTATTATATTAGTTCCATAATAACAACATGTATTTCCATAATAGCGAAATACTGTTATAAAATTTAAACAACCATAAGAAACTGATTCTACCATAAGTATTTAGACCATTACAAATTAAAATTAAAAACTAACAAATAAAAACAATAAAAGAAGATACTATGCAGGTTTAGGTTTGGATCTAGGTTTTATATAGAATAAGAGAAGATACTATGTAGGAGGGTGTATAATATAAATATAGGTTATTTGTATACGGTCCGAATCGGTTCTAATTCGGAGCCGTGGGGCTCAATCCGAAACTAATCCATGGATTACGGAATTTTAATTTTTCAATCCGGAAACGAATCACGGATTCAAAAAATCAATTCAAATTTACTGGATTGAATTGGACCGGATCGGATTACGACTTTCACGAATTCCTTTCTCAGCCCTACAAAGACCTACACTACATGGGACGAACATGAGTCCCGCCATTTACCAATTAATCATTTGAGAGCCAATTTTTTTATTGAAAAACTAACAATTTTATGGATTTTGTTAACAAATACCATTAGAACACTTAAAATGAATGCATTAAATGATATTAATTAATTCCACTATTATAGAAGGTATACCAACACTAATAAATACCTTTTTCTAGTAAGACCAAAATACTTTTTATTCATTTTTTTCTATTTTATCTTTTTCTTTTTCTTTTATCATTTTATAACTAACATATTAGAGCATCTCCAACGGTAGTAGGCATTTTACCTATCTAAATATTACTATAAAGTATATATTTTATTTTGCCTATCAACTGTTTTATATTTTTACTCCAACCATACTCTTTATTTTAGCTATTTATCCAAATACTATTAATTTTATAGAATGACACGTCAACAACAAAGATGGAAGGAAATGATCCTAATGATTGAATACATTTTACCTAGCGTTGAAAACTAGCTACATGTAGCTAGTGAATATGAGTTGAGCCAAAATGCCTAATCATATGCCTAGTGCATTAGAATTGAAAAAGTAAATCATACTAGGCATTTTAACTAACAAGTATTATATGCCTAGTGTATTGGAGATGCTCTTAGAGTAATATTTAGTTAATGATGAAATACACCAATATTTTTTTTTAACCATATTTAATCAAATTTACCCCATACAAAAGCAGTAAAAAATGAGGCACCTAATAAAAAGTTGAAGGGGCAAAAAAATTTTGAGCATATCTGTCATCATAAATAAATTTATTATGTGGCAAAAAAAATTTTATCAAAAAAATTAAAATTTCTTTTCATCATAAATAAATTTATTGTGGGACAAATTTGATAAACATTATCATCATACTGCTACGTATCAACTAATGTGAAATTAATATCTCATCCATAATTTTTTTTTTTTGTCCCTTCAATTTTTTATTATATGTCTCATTTTCTGCCACTTTATTATAGTAAAAATTTTATTAAAAATAAAATTATTGTTGTATTGGACCATTAGCTAATTAATATTATGTAATATATTCATGAAAAAAATACGAAAGTGATATGAAACAATAAAAATAAATAAAAAGACAAAATAAAGAGAAATACATAAAGGGGTATTTTGGTCTCTCTAAAAAAAAATTAATTATCATAATGTCGTATATTTAGTACTTTTTATAATGGTAGAGTTATATGTATCCTTTAATGCATTCCTAATCAGTGTTCTAAAGACACTTATTAATAAAATTCAAATTTTATTAAGTGATGTTAGGGATCTCAAATAATTCACTAAATCTCTCACATGGGTGTGAGACTCTCACATGTGGGTTTGTATATGTGTGGGTCCCACACCCATGTGAAAGGTTTGGTAGAAATTTTGGTAAATTATTTGGAGTCTGTAACATTTTATAATTTTTAGTGAGTCATGTTAGGAACTCCAAATAATCTACTAAACCTCTCACATGGGTGTGGGACTCACACACATGTGGGTTTGTGTGGATCTCACACTCATGTGAAAAGAGGACAAAAATTAAAAGCTGTGGAAAAAATTAATTGTATAATTATGGATTATTCATGCAAAATAAATTAATAAATAATATTTTCCAAAAAAAAAATTTGTTTTACATTCAAGCTTTTAATGAGATTTTAGAGAGAGAGAGAGAGAGAGGACAATTTAAAGGGAGAACAAAAAAAAAGAAAATTATTCATGCAAAATAAATAAATAAAAATTATTTTGCAAAAAACAAAAAAGAAATTGATTTCCATTAAAGTTCTTAATGGGAGACAAAAATAAATCAAAGAGATTTTAAAAATAAAAAATTACTGTTGAGAGTGGGATTTGAACCCACGCCCTTTCGGACCAGAACCTTAATCTGGCGCCTTAGACCAACTCGGCCATCTCAACATTTGGCCAGTGAGTCTATTTTTAGATATTTAGTAAATGAACCATCCAATGTCTAACTTATATCCTTTTTAATATAAGCAGTGCTACATCTCCACAATTTCTTTCCCCACGATCCTCCTGGCAAGCAAAATTTGTAAGGTTGACCCACATTCAGATAATCCCTCAAAACTCTACTTACAGAACACACAAAATTTTAAAATAACAAAAAATAAAAGTTATAACACTACAGGAAATGCCACTTTTAACGACCAAAATATTGGTCGCCGAAAGCCCCATTTTTGGTCACCGAAACAATTAGCGACTAAAATATTTTGTCGCCAAACTAGTCGCCTATACCCTGTCGGCGATAGTATTGGCGACTAAACTATTTTTGGTCGCTGAAAGTGAACGTTTTGGCTACTAAACTCAGGTTAGTCGGCAAATGTTATCTTTTGGCGACTAAAATATTAGTCGCCAAAAGTGAACATTCGGCTACCAAACTCTGAGTAGTCGGGAAAGGGTATATTTTGGCGACTAAATATTTAGTCGCCAAAAGTGTTCAAATAAAATAAATTAAATTTTCAGCGACTAAAACTTTTTGTCGGGAATAAGTTTTAGTCCCAACAATACTACATTTAGGGACTAAAGAATTTAGTCGCCAAAAATATTATTTTTCATTTTATTAAACTTTTGGCTACTAACCATTTGGTAGCCGAAAGTCTTCATTTATTTTTACCTACTAAACTTTTTAGTCACCAAAAATCTTTGGATTCTTTATGGCTACCAAATATTTAGTCACTAAAAATATTGATTTCCTTTTTGGCTACCAATTGGTTAGTCACTAATAAATTCACTTTTTTTTTTTTTTCACTACTAAACATTTAATTTCCAAAACTTTATTTAGTGTTTTTTTTATTATAATTAATTTATTCACAACCTGTATTTATTTCGTGCAACCTGCACCCTGTATTTAAACAAAATAATACATATATCTATTTCTATTTCGTTTCAACAATACAAAAATTTGATCTTTTAACATCAAATTCTATACAAATCAAATACAATCCAACCCAAAATAATAATTCCATACAAACACAAAATCATACAAAAAAGATGTCCTCTGTACAAAAAATTCTACATCAAATGTCATTTACAGAATATTTTGAAGGTGTAAAAAATACGGATTATAAGCAGCAGGGCCTAGGCATCATATAGTTCTCAGCAGCAAGGTCTTGAGACATTTTCCACTGCATCTCCGCAGCTGAAATGCATCCAAAGTGTGAAACAGAATGATGTCAGCATCATGAAGGCTAACAAAGCTAATTAACTAAGACAGATATATATATTCCCCAAATCCAAACAAACTAACTCTGAGAGATGTCTCAAGGGATATACAACAAAACAGCAAATATACCATTCAAAGGCAACCGGGGCTTCTTCTTTTTCTTCTTCTTTCCTGACAAAGTAAAAAATTAATTCTTGTAAGAAAAACGATGACATATTCCAATGCATAAGGACCAACTTGTTTCTCTCCATAATGACATACTCCAATGAGTCTACCCCTCGCACAACAATAGGTAAAACCAACAAAGCTAAAAGTGGACAAAAAATCTAAGCAGCACAAAACTCATTAATGAACTGGTCCCAAGCAACATCAAGCATAGAAAAACACAAGTACCCTCAAATTAGAGACATTACCTGCCTCACCAGAAACTAGCTTCTTCATCAGCCAGCAGAGCACTACCCTGTGATGCAGGTTCCTTCATACTCATGGAATCGTGTCCACATCTCTATGGTTATCAATCATTTCATCCTCTGTTATTAATAAATCATCCAACACAGTTGTGTTTAGATTAGACCATATTTCAAGCACAGTTGTGTTTATATGACCACTATTCAACTAAGATTTCAGTTTGCAATCCACATATATGTTCCTTTTTTTTCAATTTTCACCAAATATTTTCACTTCATCTAGAAGTCGAGACTTGAGAGAAACAAAGATTTTCACCAGGGATGCGCAGGCTTACCATAACCTTTTGGTCAATTTTCTTCGAAAATAAATCAAAGTATGACCGAACAGATGTTAAATTGGCAAGGACCTGCCACCAAACAATAGAAAAAGAAAAACAAACGAGTAAATTACCTTAAAGGAAATAGAAAGGTAACTGATATAGTCATGTGAACGAGAAAACCTGAAATCCACCAAGATAAAGAAATAGAAATGAAGTAAATTACCTTAAAGGAAATATTGCAGAGTTATTTTTCCAAACCAAATAATTTGAGAAGAGATAACTATAATGCGTAAGTCAATATGAATGATATCAATGTGATGATAGTGTTGAGGGGCAAATTACATACTTTGTCATAAAAATATTGCAAGACAAGCCATCTCTAATGATCTTTTTACATATAAAAATCAATCAAAAAATAAGTCAGACAATCACCATTTATCCTGTCTTTGAAATACTAAAACTATCTATTAATAAATGCATACAAACAAACAAACATTCCCCCATATCTACACATGTATATTTCAGATAACTTTAAAAACAAACAAACATTCTCTCTTGTTATATACATATATCCCTTGAAATGTGTTGAAGATTTGGGGGCTTGATAAATCCCTCCAAGTGATAGAAAAGACATAAACTTCCTTCCAAAACATTAATCTACTCAAGAAATCCAGAACATTAACTTCCTTCCAGGTCCAAGTGACTATCGAAGTCCAATCTAATTAATTTTTTATATGGATAATTACTCAAGAAATCCTACAAGTTGAATGGTTTGGATTACCAACATGGGCTCACTCACATCCACGGCAACTGGACCCTCCTCTCCAAAGCGTATATATATATATATATATATCATGATAATTATATCAAACCGAACATTCAACTACGCAAAAAATTCAGGGACAAAAAACTAACCAAAAAAAATGCACCGACTGACAGATTTTGTGTGTCTAAATATTGTAGTTCAACTAGCCTAAAAATACACATGGTCAGAAACATACAAACCCAACAATCACTTGCACACTGAAACACACCCCCGTGAAAGAGTAAGATACACCATGAAGCTTCCCAATGACACATAAATACCCATCAAATTCCCCCTTTGTATCCACAGAAAAAAGGAAATCAAGTTGCATTGGAATCAAAAACCTATCATCACTGTCGCTGAGTAAAAGAGAATGTAATCAAAACAGAATTACTGCAATAACAATCAACAGTGATAACCAAATTGCTCTAACATATTGCCTGACCATGTTTACACATACATACCTCAGATTTGCACTCAATGCACAAATTAATGCCAAGAGTTAACCTTCTTGTTGGTTCCCTAAAACACAAAAGAGGTCAAATAGATTAATTTTCAAGTACCAATGGAACTGCAAGGATGAAAAACTCAGGAGTTGAGACAAACCATAGAGCAGTAGAGGCACAAAATTGATACAGAAATGAATTATTGTTGTTGTCATCCACCAGCAAACATAATACTGTCAAATTTACATGGTATATAAACAAGTACACCTACACAAATAGAATTTGAACATGGATGCGCAAGCACGCTTATTGAGGCAGTGCTTCCAGTTTTCCACCAACTACCTTATTTACCTTTTCTTTCTACAAGGAAAATAAACAAACACATGGTGTGCAAAACAAATACACATGTATAGTTTCACTCTAACACAAGCTTTTTGTACACTTTCACATTTATGATATATACAGAAAACATATTCTTTGAAAATGTATATTGAAAATTTTGGGGGTGGGCCAGCTTGGTGAATTATTTGCTAAAAAAAATCAAGAGCAATGAGATCTTCAATGAATAACTTATTCATTGGATGTATTTGGGGATTTGGCCTTTTCTTAAGAGGGAGAGGGAGTACTCAGCAGCATCAATGAGATCTTCGATGTTGTGGAGGGATCGCTCCTCAGAAGCCAGCATGAAGATGGCATGAACCTCAGCTTTTTTGGCCAGTCTTGCTGCCAAGTTCAGCGGCAAATCAGGGGAGTTAAGCCTCCGCAATAGTTGGCGATAAAGAGAAAGAATCCGCTCAAGAACAGAGCTGCTATCAGAAAGAGAGAGAGAGAGAGCTGGATGAGGGCAGAGGCGTGATGGCGGTGATGCTCCCGTACCTGATGCCGACGGAGACAAAGGCGAGAGAGAGAGCTGGAGGAGGGCAGAGGCGTGAGAGAGTGAGAAAGAGAGAGAGAAAAGAAAGAAGTACTAAAATTTCCCTCCGAAGTTTCCCTCCATAGTCTGAAACTTATTTTTAAATTTTGTAATTATAATCGCCGACTAATATTTAGTCGGTAAATATTTATCCTAATATTTTTGTACTGAAAAATATAATAATATATTTTAAAATTTTATATTCTTATATTTTCTTATATTCTTATATTATATATATATATATATATATAAAATAAGAAAGAAAAGAAAGAAAGAAAGTGAATTTAAGTGAATTAAGTGAGTACTTCTTTTGTATTTAAAAAAAATCGCAAATATTTTCTTTTTTAAATATATCTAAATTAAGTGAATCTAAAAAATTAGTGAATTTTAAAATCTAAAATAATATCAATAAGTCTTACAAATCAGATTTATTTACTCATAAGTCATGAGTGAATTGTTTTTACACACTTAACCCTCGTTTTGATAATGAAATTTTTTTAAAACTTTTTAAATATATGTTTTGTGTCTGTGAAATAATTATTTCATTAGTACTGGTAATAATATTGAAAAATTTATTAAAATGATAAATAATTGGGATATTTTGTCTTTTATTTGTGAATTTTGATTTATTCTTAATTTATTAGTGTTATTGAAATATGATGAAATAATAATTAATTTTTCAAAATTACCTTTTGATAGTATATTTTTTTAGAAATATCAATTGTCATAATTGTACTTTTTGTATTATTAATGGATTTAAAAAAAGGACAAAATAAGAAATTCATATTATTTTAATAATTAATTTTTTAAAAAAATTAATATTTTGAGATAAAAAAAAATAAGATATTAATATTTTTGGATGGTGGGTGTACAACTTCTTAATAAAAATAAAAATAAAAATAATTAATTTTTTATTTTCATTCGGCTACCAAATAATTTAGTAGCCAAAAGTAGGTATACAGCGACTAAAAGAAATTTTGTCGCCGAAACTTGACATTTGGCGACCAAAAGTTTGGTCGGGAAAGATTAAAAATTAATTTTTTTATTTTCATTCGGCTACCAAACAATTTAGTAGCCGAAAGTAGGTCTACAGCGACTAAAAGAAATTTTGTTGCCGAAACTTGACATTTGGCGACCAAAAGTTTGGTTGGGAAAGATTAAAAATTAATTTTTTTATTTTCATTCGGCTACCAAACAATTTAGTAGCTAAAGGTACCTCTACGGCTACTAAATTTTTATTTAGTCGCCAATTGTGATATGTTTAGTTACTAAAAATTGTTTTAGTCGCCAATTGTAATATCTTTAGCTACTAAATTTTTTTTAGTAGCCAATAATCAACATTCCTCTACTAAAAAAAATTAGTAGCTAAAAAGTTGACTTTTGCCGACTAATATTATTTTTGGTAGCCAATTCCGTGACTTTTGGCGACTAAATTGGTTTTGGTAGCTAAAAGTGGTCGGTAAAAATGCTTTTTCTTGTAGTGTAAGTTGCACCAAATAGAGCCCATAAAGCTATTATAAAAATGGGATTTGAAAAAGGTAAGATATATACACTGCAGAAGTGATACAGAGCTCTAGAAATAGAGTTCTAATTTGAGCTCTACTTACGTGGCAAGAAATCAAAAGCAAAAACAAAAATATAAATACACATATCACATCACAGGTATAGAATCGATTATATTAGAGCTCTCCTAGAGTTCTCCTTTTAAAGCTCTATATCATTTTTGTATACACTATTGTCTCATTTTTTAAATGACTTTGGCCTTGTTTGGTAGAGTTGTGGGAAAGTGCTTATAGCTTATGCCTAAACAGCTTATAGCTTATAACTTTCAACTTAAGCTGATTTCCAGCTTATTCTTAAAGCATCTCCTGCCCCACTCAAAGAATAAGCTGATTTCTGACTTCCAAAAAGCTATAAGCTATAAGTTATAAGCTAAACCAAACACATCAAAATAACTTAAATTAAGCTGAAAGCTGAAATAAGCTGTAATTAAACTCTGCCAAACAGGCACTTTGACTCAAACCTGCATCTCGAAAATGTCAACAAGAAGTTTTACTATTTGAGCAAGCCACCATATGCGTTAGAGATGCCTTCAAAAAGGAAAAAAATAAATAAATAATAGAAAAAAGAAAAAAAGGTAAACATCCTTAAAAAAAATTCGTAAAAATTAAACATTTTCAAATGTTGGCTAACAATAACAACGTAGACTTACGATTGGATGATTAATTAAAAATCATATACCTTCAAGCTAAGTCAAGTAGTTGATCGGTTGTTTAAGTTTGATTAATAAAGCCTCAAAATATGTTCTAATTTTACTTCTTTAACTTTTGAGTGGATTTTAAAGGAGATTTAATCAAGTTGACGAGTAATAATTGTTTTTTTTTTTTTAATAATAGATATAAATTTATCGAGTTGAGCTTAAAAAATAAAATAAAATTTAACATGTATTCATTGCATTATTTTTTTATCTAACAAGTCGAATATAAATTGAATTTGAATAGTTTGATTTGCCATAATCCTATCCAAAGATCATATATGAATTAATTTAGTTCCCATACCCAAATGTTGCACTAGAAACATGCGAAGATCCATTCCTTCAACAGTTATTTAAAGCCAAAAAAATTATTAAACTTCAAAGAAACCCCTCTCCAATCGTGTCAAATTTAATTCAAAATTTGACAAACTAAATTTTCGCCATGTCAAATTTGTACTAAAAACCCAACTGCTTTTTCCTATCAGAGTTCACTACTTCCACAAATCAAAATTCACAACTAGAAAATTCTACAACTATACAAAACTCAAGTACGAACTCATCTAGATTAGTGAGAGAAAGTACTCAGTTGATCTAAAGTAGATCATGCAGAAATTAGCTGAATAATAGTTGTGTCGGAAAAAAATTGACCACATTTTGCTGCGACAACTTGATTAAATAAAGCCTGAAACACTCACAAAACAAGGGGGTGTTTGGTGTGAATTATAGGGGGTGATTATATTATTTTAATTTGAAAATTTGTGCCAGACTGTTTGGTGTAGCTTCTGCTAATAGCTTTTTAGGCAGAAATAGCTTAAATAAACTAAGAAAAACTAATTATTTAAAAGTTGGGAAATGAGGGCTTTTGGTTTCTACTTTCTGATTATCAACTTTTAGCTTATAATAAGTTGCACCAAACAGCACCAACGCACTCCGCTTGGTGGTCAACCAGGAAACTCTCTGATGTGTAAATCAATAACCTTGAAAGCGATGGAGCAAGAGAGTTTATAGTGTAAATTGTTGCATACCTCTATCTGGGTTGAATTCCAGAGTTTGTATCTCCCAGGTATCTGTTGAAGGTGGTTGAGCTTCCATTGCCACTGCTCATATGAGCTCTACTTTATGTGGGATCGTGTTCCACACTCGCGGATTTCTAGGAGTAGTTGGTCCGTGTTTGCAGGACCAAGCGTTGACCTAGTCTGGTTGTTCAAACTAACGTTCGTGCCCATAAACCACTTTGGTCTTCCGAACTAGCTAGTTCAGTCGCCATGACTAACTTTTTTCTAGCTTGGCCAAGAGGTCGCGCTCTAGTCCTATTCAGACTCAAGGATTTTGTAGTTCGAATTTAACTCCCAAAATGGTGATGTGAAAAACTTAATTGTGCAAAAATAACAAGTCACTATTAAAGAGGTATAATCAAAATATAATTTTTTTTGCACTGTAACAAGTCCCAAAAAATGACTTTTGGAATTGCTCTAATAAACCAAAGCTAAGTAACACATAACACATAATATAGAATCGTTTTAAAGAAATGCAAGGTACACACTTTGGGTTTATGATCATACCTTGTGCATGAAATGCAAGTATACACATGCTCTTCTTATTTGGGAGTTTATGTATATATTAAGCTGAAGCAATTATAGGGCAACTCTCCCTTGGCAACTGATTGTCCCAAAGACTAGGAACAGCTGCCGTTGGAGTGTTGCCCTATTACTGGTTCGCTTATTAAAAACCCTTTTCATATCATCTTGTCGCGCTACGATTTGAGGCCGATGGACCAAGTCGAGAGCTTTATAGGCTCCTTCATCCTTGCCTTTGGAGGGTTTAGAGAGCATATGCCATGGATATCCTTTGAATGATGCTTGCTTTTTCGCATCCATTGCAAAGCACTCCTTTCTTCATGAAAAAGGCTCGTTGCATATATGATTGTTTGATTCTTCTACTTAGCATGATTTCGATTCATCAATTAATGTTTTTAAAAAGAATATTCTCTCTCTCTCTCTCTCTCTCTCTGGTGGTGAAGGGAAGGTTATAAAGCAGTTCAGAGGGGATGCCTTCTTTTGATTGTGGTTTATGAGAGGTGGCAGCTGAACTTTGGGTCTTAGAGGTATATCCTTTTGTTATATTCTCCTGATTTTTTTTCATTTGCTTTTAGAGTAATTTTAGAACCAAGCTTGGCTCCCGTCCACTGTTTAGATTGGAGAGTCTAATTTGTCAGCTTGTTTTTTTTTTATTCAAACCGTTGAAATTGTAAAATTTGTCAAATAAATTATCTATTGTAAAAATTAAGTTGTTAAGATTAAGGCTTTCTTTTTTCTTTTTTTTTTTGGGAAAAAGAAAGATGATTTGCTCTGCCCTCCAAGTTGAACTATTAGTAGAATCATCAAAAATGAATCTAAAGTGGGCCCACAATCATATAAATTAGAAAAATATTTTAGAGTTCTAAAATAAGAGCTCTAATGGTGCTCTAGGGTTTGGTGGGTCCTATGTGAAGTGATATTTTGATTTTTTTTTTTTTTTTTTCATTACCCAAGTGTATAGAGCTGTGTTTAGAATTTCATTTTTAGGGATATATCACTTCTATATAAACTATATCCTCCAATCTAAAATGTGAATTAGAGTGTATATATGTGGCTCTACCCCAAGCCCATCTTAGTGAACCAAACTCTTCAATTTGTAAAATCTATCAAAAATTATTCATACAAAGAATAAGTTGCTACTACCTGATTGAATCACATCGCTTAAAACAAAAAAATAACAACTATGTTTCCTCTTTTTTATTATTTTTTGTATAAATATCCTATCTACTTGATTATTTACATGAATAGACAATATTATCCTAATTCTACATATATATACATGAAATGCATCCAAAAATGAATATTAAATAATAGGTCCCGCTTATCTATTTTTATTCAAGTTTAGCTGTAATCCAACCAGCCATGATTAAAATAAAAATGAAATAAAGTCCTTTTCGGATTTGTAAGTCAAAAAAAAAAAATAAAAAAATAAAATTAAATGACATTTTGTTTTGTTTTTTAATTTATAAATTATATCATCTTTCAACATGTCTAGCTGTGGTTTTTAACGGAACAACATCAATGTGGAGAAAGAATTGACTTTTTTTAGTTTTTTGGTCAACAACATTGATACATGAATTGAAAGTCAAAAAATTGAATATATATATATATATGTATAGAACAATTACAAACAAATTACCTTAACAAAAAAAATTAGAGAGAGAACTTCAACACTGTTCAGAACCAAATCCATTCGGAAATTGAATTTGAATAAGGCAAACGAAAGGGAATTTTAAGTACACAATTTTCCCTTCTATTGTTTGGTTTCAATGGTGAGAAGAAAAAAAAAATTAAATTAAATTTTACAAAGTTCCTTTATTCCAAACAGTCAAAATCTTCTCCCTTTTTCTTTTTCTTTTTCTCTCTTCTTTTTTTTTTTTTTTTTTTTTTTTTTTTTTTTGCGGGGGGTACAAGTAAAACATTGAAAATCTCATTTTTAAGTTCCAATCCCATGAAATCCCTTCATTCCAAACTAACTGCAAGCGAACCGGGCGATGATTTGGGACCTTAAAGGACATTTTCTCAATACGAGAGACAACTAATAGAGAGAATTGTAGGTACAGCAGGTGGCAATAATAGAGGATATACAAATTAAGAGTGAAGGAAGTAGGGTTATGTTCAAGAGCCTACTCTCACCCAAGTACCCTGCCACAGTTATCGTCGCATCTGCAATCACTCGAGCAATAGTTCCAGCTTCAGTCGATAGCAATCCACCGTTGTAGGTCCCACGAGATAGCCTTGACGACATAACCCGAGAGAGGAGCGACAAGTTGACACCTGGATGGAAAGTAAAACCAAGTAAAAGGAGTAAGAAACCATCGATCACATTAATATGAGAATATAGGATTTCATAACATTTGTATTGACTATCTAGGGCAAGACCACCAAGAAACTGTCCATTTTATAGTTCATCAGATATATAAACTTACCCTCTAGTACTTCAGCAGACACAAACATAATGAGTCCTGAACAGACATATTGGGGCACAGAATACGGAATTACTATCTGGAAGCTTAGGAGTATGCCCAGACAAACCATAATTTCAGATGCTAATAAAATTTGCCTACAATCAGATCAACGAGAAATGAATCAGCAAGTCGTGATAGAAAAGATGTCATTACCATAAATTTGTGTGACATAATGAACAATAACAATAATTTATCTCATTGACAAATCTTGAAAAGTAGGGAAGCAAGTAGATGAAAAATATTTAACAAAGATTCTTGGTTGTAATTTACTCCTTAAAAAAAATAGATTTCTTGGTCATAATTCCTGCCACACCACGTCTGTAGCTGGGGGAGGGGAGGCTGGTTAAGCAGAAGTAGTTTTCAGGAGAAGAAGAAAAGATCAACTTGTTTTTTGAGTTATTCAGAAAAATGTCCGAATTTCATGGATAACCTGGGATTTATTCTTCGAGAAAAATAGTTCAATTTCAATGAGGAACAAACTAATGATCTAGTGATCTCTCTGTTTGTAAAAGCACCAGTGCAAGCTTTTCAGATACATTAAAACAGAGAAAACCCAGTTTTTGGACTTCTGTAAAGAAATTTTTGATACTGAATTGTTTATTTAAACTGAGAGAGTTCAGATCAGCAAGTATAACAAAAGTCCAGCATTAAGTACAGATCAAAAGCACACCACCAAATTACCTGTCTTCGAACATGTTGCTGATGTAGCTTCCAACAACAATGTTTATTGGAAGAACTGTTAGGCCAAGACAAGCAAGAAAAATTGCCACTGTGCTCGTGGACCAATTGAAGTAGTATGTGGTGATGACACTAGATTCTGAGAGTAAAATCTCCATTGCATATTTAAGCATGAAGTAAATCAGCAATTGAACCTGAAAGCATAAGATAAATTCTCTGTGAGATCTCACGTAAAAATTAATTATGTTTTGGCTAAAGAAGCGCAAAGAGTGATGAAGACCTAAGAAAACTGACATCAGCATCCATATGGTTACCAAACTTAAGAGTCAGGTGTTTTGACTCACCCCAATGAAAATCGTAGACATAAAAACAATTCTTATCTAGAGATATGGATTCTCTAAGCATTATTTTTTATTATCCAACAATGAATAGGTAGTGGCCCATGTCAACGACCCTTTAATCAGGAGGATTTACCAAATATGGTTGTGTTAAGATTACAATATAACCAATTAGCTACCTCACACGGGTATAAGTCTATCAGGTAATATAAAACGTCTCTACTGCTCTTACAAGCCAATGAATTAATTCATATTTCCGACACTTCTGCTCTTTCTTGTAGTGTTGAATACCTAGATTCATGTCCATCAAAAACTACTGCCACCAGCAAAATTATTATTAGCCGTTTTAATAACAAGAATCCCCAACTTAAATTTTGTTGATGTCCAGTGAATTAGAGATTATTGAAAATGAAAACTCAAGAGTCAAAAAGTACCTTTACAGATGGAGTGAGTAATCTATATGCCGCTGCTAAAGAAGTGGCTGGTTGACGAGACTTCTCAGGAGCTTCTTCACTTCCATCACATTCTTGGTCATCATCTTCATCTTGTTGATTGGCTTCTGAACTATAGAGCAATGGTTGAGCAAGACCACTTTCAAGTGCATCATTCTCTACTTGATCTGCCATCCAAAACATCCATCATCTCTGTCAGCCTTTTCAGATATTGTCAAATAGAAGTATACATATATTATACATTTAGATATATAATTTAATTATTTTATAATCATAATCTGGAACACATGAGAAGACCAGCATTTTCCGAAGAACAGTTTGAGTGATTGAAAAAGATTCAAAAAATAACATACTCATGCCCATATACAGGCCAGCACAACTTTTGCCTGACTTCTGTGGATTACATTAGCAAATATTGATTTTTTTTTAATTGTATCAACTCTTTAACATACTATTGTCTGGGAAAACTCAAATCTACACAACAAAGAAACAAGTGAGATACCTTTGTGTAGAGATAAGAAAGTGCAACACCCTAATATTTTGAAGACTGTGGGCAACTAACGTGAGACTTACTAAATTACCAAAGTTACACTGATTTGGACATAGTATTCTATAGTAGATCCAAGTAAAACTTCAACTAATTCAACCACTTCTGCAGACCAGCTTAATAAAATTTCAAGAGTTTTAATCTTCTTCACATGCACACAAAGCGAATCATAGAAGTGAAAATACCAGCATTATGTCCTTCAGGAGTATGTTTCTGATCAGTCTCACGTGAAGGTTCTTTAAATGAGATCCATAACCATATTAAATAAAAAAGCCATGCTACAGACATAACCCATCCAGGCAAAGTATCTTGGTTAAATGTGATCTTGTAAATCTTGAAATTAGTTTGAAGTAAGCCAGCAAGTGCAGGGCCACAAGCCATTCCAAGAGCACTGGCACTAACAAAAGCTGCTGAAGCCTGCAAGCGGATTTTGAGTGGTACACAGTCGCTGATATAACGCCGGTTAACAGCTCTGGCAGAACCCAAGCTGCAAATTTGGAAAAACACATTTGTTTTGAAGTATGTTATGAGGTACAGTTACAATCTCAAATGCCACAAACTTGTTATGTCTAGGGCCCTAGGCAAAAATGAGGAAAAAAGTAACTGTGCACGAATTAGTGCATGTGCAATTGCTAAGGAAAGTAAAGCAAGCCATATTATCATAAGAAAATGATATCACTAATAACAGGTCCTCCTAATCATAATCTTATACTTCTTGCTTGAAGTTCTGTTCGGTTCATCAGCATATATTTTTACCTTTAATGTTTCTAGGAAAATGGATAAAAAGCACATGTTGCACCAGCACACCCAGAGGGGAGAGAGAGAGAGTGAGAGGCTTACCCACAAAATATACGGCCCATTAGAAGAACTGCAATTGAATTAAGGTCGTAAGCCAATGCATACATGATATTTCCCACAAGCAGAACTATACTACTAAATACTAAAGGTTTGAAGTATGATTTATTTGACCAAGCACTGAAATACACTGAAGAAAAGACCTGTGCAACGGCCATTGCACCAATCACAATCCCACAAACAGTTGCAGCAGCACCAAGGCTGATAGAATAGTCATCGGCTGTTGGAACAATGATATATGAGTTGACCATGTACAGAAATGTGTTTGCTAAGTTCAAGAGAAGCGACATAAAATGGTATGTCTGATCATCAGCATATTCCTCAGTTGGAGTAGGTAACTCTTCTTGCATTGTAAGTGCATGTTGTGCCAAAAAGTGAAGGAAGTTTGTTGAGTGTGTTAATCTGTCTACAGCTGCTTTTATGGATTCAATGACAGGATCCTGCAGATGAACCTTATTAGTAACAATACTAAGAAATAAGCAAATGCTGCTGTCCTATACAAGGTTTAAGATGCAATGTTGCATTAGCAGACAAAAACAACAATTGGAATGAACTGGATTAAGTAGAAGCAGATGTGAGAAAAACCTGTAGGGCCAGAGCCGGTTGGTCATAAATGGATAAGTAGCTTCCTTGACGGTCCTGAAGATCTGCAAGATTGCGAGATACGGCTCCCACAACTGCCCCTAACCCCTGAAAGTTCCATTCATTGTGAGTGATAGGTTGATACACACAAACATGTAATTTCATCACACCACCTAGCTACTCTATTATCGCTCACCTACCCCAAGAATAAAACCAGCATCTAAGAAGAGTCCCATCTAGAAGCGTCAAGTATAAAAATGCCTAAAGTGCATAGAAGGAAAGGAAAAAACAAAAAAAAAGGTACAAACAAACAAAAGAGAAAACAAAGCCATTGATGTGGGCACATTACCACATGCTTGAACACTTGTTGCAGCTGGGAATAAGGGTGATTAGCACGAGTTTTAACATAGTAATCAGTGAATCTATAGCCAAATCGTTTGTCAAACTTCTTAAGTATCTTACGCAGACCAATTGCATTCATCTCAACAAAAACCAGAAGCTTCAAAAGATCTCGTCCCACTGCTCTATAAGCTTCTCGTAGTTCGGATATCTTGGATATATCTGGCTGCTGTTGAAGAGAATCTTGCTGTTCTCCAAGCTTGACAATCCTGCTTGCAAGTAGTCCTTGTTGTTGCAACAGAAAAAGGACAATCTTTTCAATCTGTAATTATAACAAGGAGAAAGCATAAATTAAATATTCAACAAATGACAATAGGAAGAAAACAAATGTTATATATTCAACCTTAGGCATAAAATGGAAATTAGAATGCCATGCAGAAACATGAAAAATCATATTTTGCAAAGCACCTGCCTGTATGATATTGAACAAGCTTCTCAATCAGAAGTATCATACACTCACATGTGTACATATAAAAGGAACATTGTAATGAAGCTAACAAGACTCAGGAGTGTATGTCCATTAAATCTCATTATCATACAGGCAGAGCAAGAGGAAAATTTAAATAAATAAATAAAAAACAGTTCTTCAAACGGGAAGCCACTCTGAGGTATTTGGCCTCTGATGAGACATTCAGAATCTTGATGGGACAACCATCTAACAAGAGCATTATGTTTCCTCGGTTATTTAGAAGGTTTGACTGGTCTACTATAGAATTTTCATTACAGGTACATGTTTCAAAGTTAAATCCAACTCTGCGGACATTACTATCGCTTACAAACGAACACTTTTAGAAACAATTAGCCAACTTATATATTCTAGCATACCTGGTTATCCAGCATTCTTGAGAAATCTTTGAGAACATGCCGGCGTTCTATTGATCCAATTTGAATTTGGTGAGCATATTGCTTTACTTTCTTCTTCATTAATTTGTAGTTGATGTAATATCTGAAATGGCAACAAATTAGAGAATATTAAAAAGATATTCTATGATAAAATCAATAATAATCAACCAGCCTATTCCAAGTTTTGATTTATGACTCATTGATTTTTCACTCCACAACCAGGTATGCTGGATCATGCATCTTCACATATACAAACAGATTGATGGCCATATTCTGCTCAAAGGAATAAATTTAATTTTTATATTCCACTTGGGAACTCGTACATAGCTGATAGCACCATAGTTGGTTAGTGACAATTGACAAGAACTTGGATCTTTTCCACCTCATATACTGTTAACATCTATTGATTTGGAGATCTATTAATTCACAAAATATAATAGCCAATTAACTAAGATCATCATAGGCTACAGAATTAGCCGAGGAAAGAATCAACTCTAACTTAGTTATAGCTGGATAGGACATAATGTATAACATCCCACTCCTGGCATGCCAACTTTCGTGATAAAACATGAGAATGAAAAGATACTTGTCTTGTCACTAACCAATGACTGGCTAGAAATTGAAATTTCTTTTTCTTATTTTTCGAAGAAAAATATCATGACACCTAGAAAATGCACATAGGTAGTAAGCAACAGAAACTAGTTCAAACCAAAATACACGTTTACATACCCTTGCCATTCTTGAATTTGTCTTTCCTTCAACTTTTTCCCAAAGTTAACCATCTCTCACTGCATAATTGATACGAGAAAAATAAAATGGCTAAGTATTAATATTTCAACAGCAAGAAATCAACCAGTTCAAGTGTGCACATAATCTGATATGATGCTTTCCAACAAAGATCACTATTAATGTTAGAATATAATATGTTAGTGCATAATATAATATGTTAGTGTGGTAGGCAGATGTGAGTGTGTTAGGTGAGTATTAGTGTGGTAGGTGAGTGATTAGTGTGGTAGGTGAGTGTATAGTGTGGTAGGTAAGTGTGTTAGTAGTGTGTTAGTATATTCTCTTCCTCTCCTATATATAGGAGAGTCATTGTAGTCATTCAATATCAATCAATCAATAATACATACATAATTGATTCTCTCTCTCTTTCCCTATATATTAAATTTTCTACATGGTATCAGAGCGGGTTTAAAATCTAGTATTTTCGCTTTACCGGCGGGCGGCAACCTCGCCTTGGCCGCCCGCTGGACCTCAAACCCAACCCCTGAAAAGCTACTCGCTTCTGGTCTTTCTCAAGATCCACAACTTTTGAGCTTGTTGCAACAACAATACTTGTTGCAGTTACATTCCCAGCCACCAATTCCATCACAGCAGATGTCGGTATTGGATAAGCTCTTGTTGCTTAAGCAGCAGCAGAAACAGGAAGAGCAGCTACAATTGTTGCGGCAGCAACAACAATTGCTTTCTCAGGTGCTGTCCGATCATCATCCTCACCAGCATTTTGGTGAGCAATCTTATGGACAGTTACAGGCTTCTTCATTGCCAGCAGGGAATGCTTCTGCTGAGCATCCTAGGTTTCAGCTGTCACACGAGTTGTTTCAGACAGGTTCACAGATGCCAGTTCCAAATTTACAAGATGAACACGTTTCTAACTTTGTTAGTTTACCTCCTAGTGTTTCCTTGGATGTCAGTCATAATGTCGGTTCTGAAGGCTCTTCTATACATTTGCCACACCAAATGTTTGGGAATACAGTCCATGAAAAAAGTTGGGGTTCTGCGCTGAGAGAACAAATTGATGACACATTGCAGTTCTTTAGTTTCTCAGCATGCTTAGTGATGCTTTGCATAAAGAGCATGTGCTTGATTGTGCGCTCCAGAAGTGAATCAATACTGCACTTTGAAAGTGGACTAAGCTCTTACTACCACCAACAGCACCACCAGCACCACCAACAGCTTCACCAGCCTCAGTCATTGTGTAGAATTGGATCTCAGATGACGGAGAGTGATTTGGTTGATTGGTTTATTCCACTGGTCAAGAGACTGGCAGCAGGTGAATGGTTTACAGCTCAAGTCTCTGCTTGTGGACTATTTCATATTGCCTACCCTAGTGCCTCAGAGATGTTAAAGACAGAATTACGGTCAATATACAGCCAGTTGTGTCAGGATGACATGCCTATGGTGAGGAGGTCTGCTGCAACAAACTTGGGGAAGTTTGCTGCAACTGTTGAACCTGCTCATCTCAAGACTGACATCATGTCAATATTTGAGGATCTTACACAGGATGATCAAGATTCTGTTCGCTTGTTAGCTGTTGAGGGCTGTGCTGCTCTGGGCAATTAACAAAACCATGTGAACCACTCTCCACCTTTTGTTTTGATTTCAAATATGTTCTTCTTATTTCTTTATTTATTTTTCTTTCACATTATTTTTAATCTTTTTCAAATCAAATTCATACCATTCAGATTTGCACACCAACCTTCTTTTATTCATCCCGGGAATCAAACCCGATCACCATTTTACACAAAAAAAAAAAAACCACAACTCATAACCACCACAACAAAAACCGGCCTTATTTTTTCACCTCTTCAGCTGTTCTCTTCTTTTTGCCTTTGTCTTGGGCGTCCCTTGCCGGTGCTGCCTCCGTATTTCCCACGCCGTCGAGCACGTTCACTTCCCGTTGCTCCTCAACCGTCACATATGGCGGTCCTCCAAATCTGAGCATCACGGTAGCCTTCCGCTTCAGTTCCTTGTTTTCTGCCTTAAGCACACATATCTCTGCTCGGGCATCCGTATACATGCTCTGGAGCAGAGCCAGTTGGGCTTTTACCTGCTGCACCTCATTTGTTCTACTCTGAAGCCGGTGCGACAGGTTGTTGACCGCCGTCATTGTCTCAACACATGACTTCAGAGTATAATAATTAGCCTCAATATCAGATTGAGCAGCCATTATCTGCTCAACTGACAACATTGGAAAATTCAACGGCGTAAAACTAAGGGCGCTTGGCCCAGGGGCGCTTGGTTGAGGTTCAAGGGCCATATTCTGGGTTGTGGCCTCGTTGAGGTCGGGAAAGAGAGTAAGACCCCGGGACGAAGAGGCTATGTTCTGGGTAGCTGAACGGGAAGAAGAGGCCATATTCAGGGTTGGTTGTAGAGTGTTTCAGAGATAAAAGCTCTCAGAGAACGACGAGTTTGTTTTTAGAAGTTTTTCAGCTGGTTTGTTATGCATAAGCGGCAGCCTCGCCTTGGTTTATATAGGCAAGGCAGACACGCGTATCACGCGCCTCTCAACGCCAGACGACAAATCGGCGCGCCTTTTGATGGCTCGACTTTTGATGGCTGTCAGGCACGTCTTTTGATGGCACGGCTTTTGATAAGATTGGGCACGCCTTTTGAGGGTGCGACTTATAAGGGTCCGACAAGACTCTGTAAACTGTCCCGACTTTGATTCCGGTTAGCTCCTATATGGGTCCGACAAGACTCTGTAAACTGTCCCGACATTGATTCCGGTTAGCTCTTATATGGGTCCGACAAGACTCTGTAAACTGTCCCGACATTGATTCCGGTTAGCTCCTATATGGGTCCGACAAGACTCGGTAAACTGTTCCGACATTGATTTCGGTTCTCAGCTACAACGGTTCGACACAGCCGTATAGTGTCTTCTACAACGGTCCGACATGACCCCGTAAACTGTTTTCTACAACGGTCCGACATAACCCCGTAAACTGTTTTCTATGACCCCATAAACTATCTTCTACAACGGTCCGACATGACCCCATAAACTGTCTTCTACATCGGTCTGCCATAACCATACGGTCTTCTACAACGGTCTGACACGACCATATAGTGTCTCCTATCCACTTTTATTTTATTTGTCAGATTATTTTCCTGTTTTGTTACTCTCTCCAAACTCAAATTGGTTGGTTTCTATCCCCCTTGAGTTTGCGGGGGGCTGTTAGAATATAATATGTTAGTGCATAATATAATATGTTAGTGTGGTAGGTAGATGTGAGTGTGTTAGGTAAGTATTAGTGTGGTAGGTGAGTGATTAGTGTGGTAGGTGAGTGTATAGTGTGGTAGGTAAGTGTGTTAGTAGTGTGTTAGTATATTCTCTTTCTCTCCTATATATAGGAGAGTAGTCATTCAATATCAATCAATCAATAATACATACATAATTGATTCTCTCTCTCTTTCCCTATATATTAAATTTTCTACAATTAATTTGCTACCTTATGTTGCAAAATTAGTTTCTTAAAGAATGCAACAAATAAGTTATAGCCTTTTAAGGTTGATGTCATTCCCTCATTACATAGCTTAAATGTGAAGTCAAATAAATAGGACAAAAACTATCATTATATACCATAAAATATAACCAAAACAAGCAAGACAGACTGGTCAATAAGCAATTTAATATTCGGATAAGCACATATCTACCCAACCATTGGTATTAATGCCTGTACGAACTTCGTATGCAGAATTCTATCCTCACTCCCATTAAGAAAATTATGTACACCAATGTTTTAAAGAATGGAAACAACTAGCCTGCCCGACCCTCCATGAATAGTTTTCTGGTCAGTGAAGTGTTCAATCAACTAAAGCACACAATTGAGGTTGTAAAACTTTAGAGTAACTAACTATACACAACTTTTTGCTTTTATGTGTCGTTATACATCTTTTAGAAGTCACGAAGAGACATTTTAGAACAATTATATCAATAATTGAAATGTCCAATAAATAAGCAGTGACTCAGCCATGTTCAATTTGGTTATATCAGCAGAACATGCCCATTAAATTTCTCATGACTGGGTCTCCAAAAACCTAGTCAGGATATACATACGTGATATACTTATCAACAAATTAACTACATATGTAGCACAAATCATCAAAATCACACACTTGAGGTTGTAAAACTCCCAAGTAACTAACTTTACACAACGTTCTGCAATTTTTGTGTGCTCATACCAGTCTTAAAAAGTCCAAAAAAAAAAAAGAAAGAAGACATTTTAGAACAGTTGTATCAATAATTGAAACGTTCAATTTGGCTGATTCAGCAGAACATGCCCATCAAATTTCTCATGACTCTTCAATCTCTGAAAAACTAGTCAGAATATACATACATACGTGGTACTCATCAACAAATTAACTATGTATATAGCACAAACTAGTCTTTTCTTAATCAAAATACATCCTCCCCTTCGACCACTTACATAAAAATCATTGATAGTGTTTAGGGCCTGTTTGATTAGTAGGATTAATAATCAAGAGATTAAAAATCTATGAAATTAATGTAAGATTGGTTATGTATCTCAATTAGCGAGATAAATAATTTCCTCTCGTCCACGTTTATTTTGCAATAGATATAAAAATATATAATCCTATGTTTAGCGTTATTAATCGTATCCATGGATTAATAATAATCTCAATCTTATACTATAATTAGACCAATCAAACAAGTCCTTACAGTACAAAGACAAATTAAACAGCCATAACGAGAAGCACAATGATTGACAAGAAAGCTGAAGAACAAAACATGTATAATACATATAAAAAATATGTATATAGACTAGTTAGGAATTCGAGTGCCTTTTTTTTTTCTTCCTTCTGAGAGCTTCGATGTGCATCAACAAACAGAGGAATTGAACTTGAGCGAAGAGAGTAGGGAATGAGTGCAAAACGATGAGAGATTCAGATTCGAATCAGTGAGGATGCGAATCGTGGTGTTTGGATCAAGAGAAAGTGGAATTGCTAGTTGAACAGAATTCGGATCTTCTGAAAAGAAGATTTGAATTTTTGGTGAGTTAATCAATAATGGTGAGCTTGCTAGATTGGGTGGATACATGTACCATGTGTGTGCTTATATAAATTCTAGAGAGAGAGAGAGAGAGAGAGAGAGAGAGAGGGAGGGAGGGAAGGGGAAAACTATTCAATATTTCTAGCACGTCTCCTGTTTATATTTCTCGCTAATTTTTTTTATAATTACATATTTTAATTAAAAAAAAAGTTAAAAAATGATTATAAATTTTCATATCACTCACTTTATTAAAAAATAATATTAGAGATTACAAAAATTTTATCAAAATTTTTACAAAGGTTTCATATAAATGTGGGACTCACAACATCACGTGGGTCTTATATAGATCCCATATCATGTAATACATTTAGTAAAAATTTTAACAGAATTTTTGAGATTTTTAATATTTTTGTTTTATGAAAAATTAAAAAATTATTAAAATAATATGTTTCCAAATGAAGCGTTAGTCACCTAATACAAAATCATGATATTATTTTTTTTACCAATCACAATAACTTAGACCACCATATGACCATGGTCTAGAAGCATCCAATAACTACTCGAGGGAAGGGAGGGAGGGAGGGAAAGGTGATTGCAGTGCTGGCGGTGACAACTTGACAAGGATGTGGCAAAAATGTATTGAAACTGGAAATAAGAATTTTAAAATATCTTCTCTTCAATTGGAGAAGATAAAAAAAATAAATGAATAAAAAGTTAAGACTTTTGAAAAATATATATATATATATATATAAATAGAATATATCCATGTTTATTATTATTGTAAACTATTAAGTATTATTTTTTTTTAAAATATTTGATAGTATAATGTATGTTATAAAAAAATAATTTTAATTTTAATTTTAATTTTAATTTTAATTTTAATTTTAATTTAAAATTAAAATTAAAGTTTTATTTTGATTATTTATTTTGATAATATTAACGCTATCGTTTTATAAAATTGTTACTTGAATACTTATATATTAATTTTAGTTAAATTCTTTGTGTATTTTGATAATTTTAGTTATATCGTATTATAAAAGTATAATTATCATATAATAATTTTGTATGATATATATTAAATTATAAAATAATAAAATAAATACTTATTTTGATATTAAAAATAATATTTAAATTAGGAAAAGAATTAGTAACAAGTAATCCTTACTATTTAATTTTTTTTATATTCATTTGGAAAATAAAATATGTAGAAATAAAAATTATATAAAATTCATAAAAAAAAAATTAAATATAAATATATTGTACTTAGATTATCATATAATGATTTTATATGATATACATATACATATTAAATTAAAAGATTGTAAAATAAACATTCTTAATTAAATTAAAATATCAATTATATAAAAGAAATTCAACAACGACTAACCAAAAAAGAATCACATAACAATATCTAAAGCCAAAAAGAAAAAAATAATGAAAACATTCAACCGATAGATACATTTCAATGTGTGAAGTGATTAATCATCTGTAATATAATGTCAAAATATAAAAGAACTTACTGTTCAACAATTGAAAAAGTAACTTAAGCAGTAAATTTAAACTTTAGAGATTTTTCGAGAGTATTATTGTTGTGCAAGTTTTTCAAGAGTTGTGATTATATAAAATAATGTAAGAAATAAAGTATAATTTCATATATATAATCCCTATAAAATTTAAATGACAAATCCATGATATAGAACAATGTAGAATTGGTATTAGGTATAGAACAATGCACGGAAAAATAAGAAGAAGAAAAGGTAATTTAGCATTAAAAAAAATCCTAATACCCTTGAAAGAATTAAGAAAAAAAAAAGTGAAATGCAAAATTGGTATTGAGCTCGTGAATTATCTCAATTTATCATGAAAATATATGAAAAAAAAATATTTATCAAATGGAGTACATATAAAATAGGTAAAGTTAATATAATTAAAATTAGATTTGAGTTTGTGTAGTAATTAAGAAAATATATGTTAACATGACTCTCTTAAAAAAAAAAAAAAAAAAAAAAAAAAAAGAAAGTAAACCCTTATATATGTCATCTAAGTACAAAAAAAAAAAAAAAATATTACTTTTAATAATATGTGTATATATGATTATGAACAAGTGAGGCTAAATATTTTTATTTTTTTATATTCAGATGTTCAAGTATTGTCAGTGGACCCAACTCGTGTTTAAGATCTTAAATTTTGTTCAATCAACCATTGGAGTTAAACAAGTCTGTTTCATACTTACTCAAAATAAAAATATACAAAATATTATTGGTTACTCAAAGATAGAGTTCTTGTTTTTTTGCCAATCTCAGAGCTAGAGTTCAAAATTGAAACGGATGACTTTACAACTCAATAAGTGAATTTGTCATTACATTAACAACCATGTCCCACTAACGAATATATTACCCATACTCTATATATTAAGTAAAAAGATATTTTTAACTCATAGGTCTTGTGAGAGTTCTAATATCTTAATCTTAATTTTTTAATTTAACAAAAAAAAAAAAAAGAACTCCGCATTTATTATTTCTCTCAACCCAACCTCAATATTTATTAACTTCTCACAACCCACAATTCCTTTTAACTTCTCTCATAATTACTGCAGCACCCTTTTTAATTTATCTCATACACTATGGTTACACACAAAAATAAAAAAGATAAGAATTTAGCTATAGATCTCAAAAAAATATAATATCTAAATTTGAATTATGATTTAGTAATATAATTATGTATTTTTTTTTATATATATCTATTAAAATTCTAAATCACTTAATGGGACAAATTAATTAATTTTCTAAAATTATTAATTTTTTATTTGCAAAATAGATTAAAAAAAATATTAACTGATTTATTTGTTTAATAACAAAAATATTTCATAATCTCTCCCTCCTAATCTCTCTCACCGATTTCAAAAAAAAAAAATTAAAACTTGCATTCGTTTTCTCTTCCCCAAAAAATCAGATAATATTTTTTATTAAAGTTGTAGATATTTATCTATATCTTATATATTATATTATAACATAAAATAAAAAAAAATTAAAAAAAAAATCTTTAAAGCTTATCTAATAATTATAATATATATATTTTTAATTTATAAAGTTCTGTGCATAGCACGGGTTATCACTATTTATATATCTACACTATATATTAAGCAAAATGGGGTTTTTAACCCCCAAAGCCTGTGGGAGCTTCAATATCCCAATCTGAATTTTTTATATTTTTTATTTTTTATTTTTAAAAAAAACTTAACATTTATTGATTTGGTCAAAATCTCTTGATCAGCATTTATTATTTTTTTTTCAATCCACATGTCTTTCCACATACCTGCATTTATTGATTTGGTCAAAATTTCCTAATCAGCATTTAAAATCCCTCATACAAATAATTATAGATACAATCCGTGTATAGTTACTGCAGTACTCTTTTCAACTTCTCTCATACATTGTGTGTCACGATCCAAACCCGCCCCTATGGGTTTAGCACCGTAACCGGCCAGTAATCCGAGATTACCGAAAGCCTGCTTAACAGTAGAACAGTAAAACAGAGTACAGGGGTATGGCGGAAGCCAATACAGTAAATAAACAATGTCCAATGAGCTGTGACAGTCTGTATGCAAAAAGACTTTTCATACATATATGCAGTCGGTGACAAAACAGTATGTACATATATACAATCATTCAAAACAGGGACTTAATCCCTATTAAGCAGTGCAGTAATAGTCTATACAGATACAATACGGTTACAGAGACAGACGAGGGAGATTAAAACAGCCCTAAGCCAAAGCTTGAACAGGCTTGGAACCTCGCAGTGAGGCACAATGGTTGGCTTGACAAAATTGGAGTTTACCCCGACGCTTCTAGCATTGGTCCGGTGCCTGTACACCTACATATATATATGAGCAGTGAGCTAAAGCCCAGTGAATAACACAGTGTGTAAAGAGGTTAAGAATGAATGTCCTTACAGTAATGAAAACAGTTCATTGATTCAGTATATCAGTCATTCAGTCATATGTGGTACATCCATTAGTATAACAGTACAGTAAACAGTAGGTCTTAAAAGACCGAACAGTAAATGATGGCTATCAATCAGTAAACAGTAGTGGTTCCAACGAGGGAACCGACAGAGATCTCTGTAACAGTAACAGTCAGTAACAGTAGTTGCTAAGGATGCCACAATACAGTTCAGAATATAGGACATACATTCATTCAGTTAATAGTAACAGTTCAAAAAATAGTACAGTTCAGTATTCAAAAGATAATCATTTTGAACATATCTTTACACAATCGTTACTTACAGAGTTCTGGGCTACAGTAAGCTAGAGCGTCCCCTCGGAAAGCCAACCCTACACATTTTACAGATTGAACACACACTAAGCTACACAGTTGGGAAAGTAATAACTTAATCCCTAAATTGCCTCGGTGTGGTTCTACATCTATACCCTCATTAAGATGCCTTAAACTAGGCCTAAGAATGCCTAGGATGGGATGAGGATGCAAAGATGCACTTAGAAAACATTTTCAGAATTTTTCAGAAAATAAGGGTCTCGCTCGAGCGTGGCTTTCTCCGCTCAAGCGAGCTTGTCAAAACAGTAGGGTCGCTCGAGCGTGGACTTCCTCGCTCGAGCGGTCTGCAAAAATGCAAAAAGTGCTGGATGTTGGAAAACTCCGCTCGATGCTCGCTCGACGCTCGCTCGAGCGCAAGACACAATCCTCGCTCGAGCGTAGGTTCTCTCGCTCGAGCGTGCCTCTGCGTGCACCAAGATTCTGAGAGCTTGAAATTTACGCTCGAGCCACCATTCCTTCGCTCGAGCGGTGCTCAGAGTAAACGGTGGTCGCTCGAGCGTAGAATCCTTCGCTCGAGCGGAGAAGCCAAATTCTGGAATTTCCAGATTTGCCTCCCAAGCTCAAACCAAGCATTCCTTAGCTCAAAACTCGACCTCTTGGGCCCAATTTCTGGAAAACACATCTAAACTCAATATACAACAAGTTTCAAAGCTCAATTTGTGAAATCAAAGCCCAAGGGTGAGTCAATTAAATCCAAATTCCAAACCAATTTCCATGAACAAGATGAACATGCAAACATGCATGAATTAAACTCAATTCAAAGCTTCAAAACATGCTCTAAAGAGCCAATTCCTTTCAAAACAAGATAAAATCATGGTCTTAAACATAAATATGAGCATGCATGTAACATTTTGCCATGAAAACAACTTAAAATTCAACAATACATACATGTATGCATGGAATGAGCTCCAACAACATTATTGAACTAATTCTTGACTTAACTCTTTAAATTATCATGATCCATGCTAGATAGAGCTTAAATACACAATTAAGGGGATGAAATTCATACCTAGGTCCTCAAATGCAAGTCTAGAGGTTCAATTTGCCAATTGTCCTTCAATTCCTCAAGATTCAAGCCAAGTAACAAGTTGAATTCAATTCACTCACTTTCTCTCCCTTTATGGTCGGTGGTATGCTCAAAATGTGGCTGATGAATGTTTGTCTAAGTGTGTACAAGACTCAACATATTATTAAACAAAGGCCCACTCACAATGGCAATATGATAATTAAGCTAACTCTTGTAATTGGCTTATTTTAATCTAATTTAATCATACAAAATCAGTTTTCAAGTAATCACACCATAAAATCACATAAATTATGACGATCATAAAACATCAATCAATTTCTGGTTCGGCCGTCGATAAGGCCTTCAATTAGCAATTTAAACACAAAGACATGAACAGATAATTTGGCAAGCAAACAGATAGAATACAATTTAACTAACTTATACTCAGTCAATCAGTTTTAGATTTCAATCTGTCAGTTCAATATTTCGATTACTTCAGTTATCAATCATAATCAGTCTCGGTTTAACAGTGATCAGTGGTCATTCGGTAAACAGTGGTGAGGGTTATTACAATCTCCCCTCCTTAAAAAGAGTTTAGCCCTCTAAACTCAAGTTACCTTCACTCTGGAAGAAAACATGATTCAGTGGAAACAGTTCAGGATATCTCTTGGCCATGTCATCTTCCCTTTCCCAAGTGGCATACACGCCACCATGGTTTTGCCAATCAACTTTCACTAACGGAATCTCTTTATTTCTCAACTTCTTGATCCGGCTGTTCACAATCTGGATAGGCCGTTCTTCATAAGTGTAGTCATCACTTAGCACTACACGGGTCGGCTCAATCACATGGAAAGGATCCCGGAGGTAGTCCCTCAACATAGAAATGTGGAAGACGTTATGCATATGCTCCATTTCAGGAGGAAGCGCAACTTGATACGCCACCGGATTGATTTTCTCAATAATCTCATACGGTCCGACATACCTTGGCGCTAACTTGCCTTTGACTCCAAAACGAGTCTGGCCTTTCATCGGTGTCACTTTCACAAAAATGTGATCACCCACTTCATATTCTCTGTCTCGCCTTCTGACATTTGTATAACTTTTCTGTCGGCTCTGTGCAGTTTTCAGTCTCTGCTGTATCAGTTTTACTTTCTCAGTCGTTTCATATACAATCTCGGGCCCAAGCAAAGGCCCATCTCCAACTTCTGCCCAGCAAATCGGAGATCTACATTTTCTGCCATACAATGCCTCGAAAGGCGCCATACCAATGCTTGAATGATAGCTGTTGTTGTAGGCGAATTCAGCCAATGGCAAAGGGCTTTCCCAGTTTCCCTGAGAATCAAGGACACACATTCTTAGCAAATCCTCTAGAGTTTGGATGGTCCTTTCTGACTGAACATCTGTCTGAGGATGATAGGCGCTACTCAGCCTCAGTTCAGTACCCAATGCAGTCTGTAAGCTTTGCCAAAATCTCGATGTAAACTTCGAATCCCTATCAGAAACAATGGACACAGGTACTCCATGCAGTCTAACCATTTCATCAATATAGAGTATAGCCAATTTGTCCGCATTATAAATTGTCTTAATAGGTAAGAAGTGAGCAGATTTAGTCAGTCTATCAACAATAACCCAAATCGAGTCCATACCTTTACTGGAGCGAGGCAATCCCACAATAAAATCCATGGTAATATGTTCCCATTTCCACTCCGGTATCAGTAAGGGCTGCAATAAGCCTGCGGGTCGTTGATGTTCAGCTTTGACTTGTTGGCAATGAAGACATTTTGATACGAAATCGGCAATTTCTTTCTTCATTCCCGGCCACCAGAAATTTAGTTTCAAATCTTGATACATTTTCGTGTTTCCCGGATGGATAGAAAATTTTGAGTTGTGGCTCTCTTGCAGAACTCTTCTTTTCAGTTCAGTATGATTCGGTACACACAGTCTTTCTTGAAATTTCAGTACATTATTTTCAAATTTGAACCCCGGTCTCGGTTTAGATTCCCTTTCTTCGATGATCTTCTTCAAGAAGTCATCCAATTGCTGTTTCTCTTTAATTTCTTCAATCAGTGTCGGTTGAGCAGAAATAGCAGCTAAGGTTCCACCTTGTTCTCGCAAAACAATCTCGATTTCAGATTTTTCAAGGTCACAAAGCAACTCTCTCTGCCCAGTAAGCAAACAGGCTAAGTTCCCAATCGATTTCCGACTCAATGCATCGGCAACGGTGTTGGCTTTTCCCGAATGATACAAAATCTGTAGGTCATAATCTTTAATCAGTTCTAGCCATCTCCGTTGTCTCATGTTCAGTTCTTTCTGTGTGAAGAAGTATTTCAGACTCTTGTGGTCGGTATATACTTCGCATGTCGCCCCATACAGATAGTGACGCCAGATTTTCAGTGCAAATACTACTGCAGCAAGTTCCAGATCATGGGTCGGGTAGTTCTTTTCATGCGGTCTCAGTTGTCGGGAAGCATAAGCAATTACTCTCCCATTCTGCATTAAAACACATCCCAAACCCTTATGAGAAGCATCACTAAAAATGGTAAAACCATCCGTACCTGAAGGTAGGGTAAGAACAGGTGCAGTCACAAGTCGAGTTTTCAACTCTTGAAATGCTGATTCCCTTTGGTCAGTCCAGTTAAATGATGTCCCCTTCTGAATTAACTGAGTCAGCGACAAGGCAATTTTGGAGAAATCTTTGACAAACCTTCTGTAATAGCCAGCCAAACCCAAAAAGTTTCGGACTTCTGTCACATTTGTTGGTCTAGGCCAGTTCACTACAGCTTCAATTTTCTGTGGATCAACTGAAATCCCATCTTTGCTAATAACATGTCCCAAAAACATAACATGGTCAAGCCAAAATTCACATTTAGACAGTTTAGCATAAAGTTTCTGTTCTCTTAGGGTCTGTAGGGCAAGTCTCAGATGATGTTCATGTTCTTCTATACTTTTGGAGTAAATCAGTATGTCATCAATGAATACAACAATAAAGTCGTCAAGGTATGGTTTAAAGATTCTGTTCATGAGGTCCATAAATGCAGCAGGTGCATTGGTCACTCCAAAAGGCATAACTAAAAATTCATAGTGTCCATACCTCGTTCAAAAAGACGTTTTATCAATGTCCTCAGGTTTAACTTTCAGCTGATGGTATCCGGATCTGAGATCAATCTTAGAGAACACTTGAGCACCCTGTAACTGATCAAATAAGTCATCAATACGCGGCAATGAGTATTTATTTTTCACAGTTACCTTGTTCAGTTCACGGTAATCAATGCACAGTCTCAGTGAGCCGTCTTTCTTTTTCACAAACAAGACAGGTGCGCCCCACGGTGAAGTACTGGCCTGATAAACTTCTTGTCTAACAGTTCTTGTAGTTGCACTTTCAATTCCTTCAGTTCAGTCGGAGCCATTCTGTAAGGGGCTTTGGATACTGGCTGTGTTCCCGGAATCACATCAACGGTGAACTCAATCTCCTTGTCAATCAAATCCCCTGGCAGATCATCTGGGAATACATCTGGGAATTCTCTGACTATAGGAATACAGTTCACATCAGTTTTAACATTATCATCAGTAGATACAGTCAATACAGAACACAGATATCCTTTACACCCCTTTCTAATCAATTTAACGGCTTTCACAGACGAAATCAAATACGGAGGAGGTACTACTCCAACCCCATTAAACACAAATCGGGTAAACCAGGTGGACGGAAAACAACTTGCTTGGTCACACAGTCAATGGTAGCATGATATTTTTGTAACTAGTCCATCCCCAATATTACATCAAAATGATCAATGTTCAATGGCAGTAAATCAATAAACAGATGCATATCCCCAACAATAATCTCACAAGCAGGATACATATATGCACATGTCATGGATCCCCCAATAGGTGATGATACAGCTAACAGATAATTCATAGGTTCTAAGGGTCTATTCAATTTTCGTGAAAAAGCATGCGATACATATGAGTGTGTAGACCCCGAATCAATCAGTACATATGCATTTTGAGTACAAATAGAGAGGATACCTGACACAACGGTCTCAGTATTTTGTACGTCTCCCGGTACTAGGGCGAAGACTCGGCCCTGCCTCATAGGCTCTTTCCCGGTAGCTTTGGGGTTCGGTTTTGGTGCAACAGTTGATGCTGCTACGCTTGGTGCAGCTTTACTATTGGTCTGCGAAGCAGAGGGGCAGTCTTTAACCATGTGGCCCACCTTGCCACACCTGTAACAGGCTCCAGATATTTTGTAACAAACCCTTTGTGCTTCCTGCCACATTCAGAACAGGGTGGGATGAAACCACTCCCTTGGATGGGGTTAGTTGTTGACCCGTATTCTGTTTCTTGTTCAATGGGTTATGCTTGCCTTTCTTGAACTTAAAACCCTGCCTTTTACTACGCCATTCAGATGCCGGCGTTTCAGATTGTTTCACAGCTTCGATGTTCGACTCAGCCATCAATGCTCGGTCGAGAACACCTACATAGGTCGGTAGCTTTAAAACACTTATTCTGTCGAGTATTGCAACATTAAGGCCGCCTTTAAATTTTCTGGCCTTCTTGTAGTCAGTGTCCACCATATGTGGTGCATATCTAGCAAGCTCGGTGAACTTTGTTTCATATTCAGCAACGGACATTGTGCCCTGTCTCAGTTGTTCAAATTTAGTTACTTTTCTGTCCCTGACACACTGGGGGAAATACTTTTCAAAGAAGGACTCCTTAAACTGAGCCCAAGTCACTACAGTGTTGGTGTCACGGATCAGCATCCACCACCTTCTGGCCTCTTCTTGCAAGATGAAGGTAGCTAACAGTACCTTATTCGCTTCCGAGCATGGAAACACTTCAAACAATTTTTCAGTCTCCAAAACCCATGCTTCAGCCTTTAGTGGTTCGAGACCCCCCTAAAAGGATGACAGTTTCATCTTGCTGAACTTATGGGTGAGAGCAATTATGTCCCCATCATTAACATTCACATTCTGTACATTCACATTCTGTTCCGGTTGTACCGGAGGAGGAGGTGGGGGCTGTTGATTCTGTTGTTGATCTAGTCTTTCAGTTATCAGTTCCATCATTCTTTCCATTCTCGCCATTCTTGCCTCAGTGAATGAGGATTCAGATTCATTTGCAGTTCTTGCATTATCCATTTCACTATAAGCAGTTATAACAGTTATCAACATAAGCAGTCATTTGTTTAAACAGATTAGCACATTAGCATATCTTCAGTCATGTCATAATCACACACTTTTCATGCTCATGAAATGCCCTAATCACTTTTCTAGGACATCCTATAGCTCATTTGGACACGTGTGTACGGTATAACTCGTGGTTAAGTATCGCTCTGATACCACTCTGTCACGACCCAAACTCGTCCATATGGGTTTAGCACCGTAACCGGCCAGTAATCCGAGATTACCGAAGGCCTGCTTAACAGTAGAACAGTAAAACAGAGTACAGGGGCATGGCGGAAGCCAATACAGTAAATAAACAATGTCCAATGAGCTGTGACAGTCTGTATGCAAAAAGACTTTTCATACATATATGCAGTCGGTGACAAAACAGTATGTACATATATACAATCATTCAAAACAGGGACTTAATCCCTATTAAGCAGTGCAGTAATAGTCTATACAGATACAATACGGTTACAGAGACAGACGAGGGAGATTAAAACAGCCCTAAGCCAAAGCTTGAACAGGCTTGGAACCTCGCAGTGAGGCACAATGGTTGGCTTGACAAAACTGGAGTTTACCCCAACGTTTCTAGCATTGGTCCGGTGCCTGTACACCTACATATATATATGAGCAGTGAGCTAAAGCCCAGTGAATAACACAGTGCGTAAAGAGGTTAAGAATGAATGTCCTTACAGTAATGAAAACAGTTCATTGATTCAGTATATCAGTCATTCAGTCATATGTGGTACATCCATTAGTATAACAGTACAGTAAACAGTAGGTCTTAAAAGACCGAACAGTAAATGATGGCCATCAATCAGTAAACAGTAGTGGTTCCAACGAGGGAACCAACAGAGATCTCTGTAACAGTAACAGTCAGTAACAGTAGTTGCTAAGAATGCCACAATACAGTTCAGAATATAGGACATACATTCATTTAGTTAACAGTAACAGTTCAAAAAACAGTACAGTTCAGTATTCAAAAGATAATCATTTTGAACATATCTTTACACAATCGTTACTCACAGAGTTCTGGGCTACAGTAAGCTAGAGCGTCCCTCGGAAAGCCAACCCTACACATTTTACAGATTGAACACACACTAAGCTACACAGTTGGGAAAGTAATAACTTAATCCCTAAATTGCCTCGGTGTGGTTCTACATCTATACCCTCATTAAGATGCCTTAAACTAGGCCTAAGAATGCCTAGGATGGGATGAGGATGCAAAGATGCACTTAGAAAACATTTTCAGAATTTTTCAGAAAATAAGGGTCTCGCTCGAGCGTGGCTTTTTCCGCTCGAGCGAGCTTGTCAAAACAGTAGGGTCGCTCGAGCGTGGACTTCCTCGCTTCGAGCGGTCTGCAAAAATGCAAAAAGTGCTGGATGTTGGAAAACTCCGCTCGATGCTCGCTCGACGCTCGCTCGAGCGCAAGACACAATCCTCGCTCAAGCGTAGGTTCTCTCGCTCGAGCGTGCGTCTGCGTGCACCAAGATTCTGAGAGCTTGAAATTTACGCTCGAGCCATCATTCCTTCGCTCGAGCGGTGCTCAGAGTAAACGGTGGTCGCTCGAGCGTAGAATCCTTCGCTCGAGCGGAGAAGCCAAATTCTAGAATTTCCAAATTTGCCTCCCAAGCTCAAACCAAGCATTCCTTAGCTCAAAACTCGACCTCTTGGGCCCAATTTCTGAAAAAACACATCTAAACTCAATATACAACAAGTTTCAAAGCTCAATTTGTGAAATCAAAGCCCAAGGGTGAGTCAATTAAATCCAAATTCCAAACCAATTTCCATGAACAAGATGAATATGCAAACATGCATGAATTAAACTTAATTCAAAGCTTCAAAACATGCTCTAAAGAGCCAATTCCTTTCCAAACAAGATGAAATCATGGTCTTAAACATAAATATGAGCATGCATGTAACATTTTGCCATGAAAACAACTTAAAATTCAACAATACATACATGCATGCATGGAATGAGCTCCAATTCAACATTATTGAACTAATTCTTGACTTAACTCTTTAAATTATCATGATCCATGCTAGATAGAGCTTAAATACACAATTAAGGGGATGAAATTCATACCTAGGTCCTCAAATGCAAGTCTAGAGGTTCAATTTGCCAATTGTCCTTCAATTCCTCAAGATTCAAGCCAAGCAACAAGTTGAATTCAATTCACTCACTTTCTCTCCCTCTATGGTCGGTGGTATGCTCAAAATGTGGCTGATGAATGTTTGTCTAAGTGTGTACAAGACTCAACATATTATTAAACAAAGGCCCACTCACAATGGCAATATGGTAATTAAGCTAACTCTTGTAATTGACTTATTTTAATCTAATTTAATCATACAAAATCAGTTTTCAAGTAATCACACCATAAAATCACATAAATTATGACGATCATAAAACATCAATCAATTTCTGATTCGGCCGCCGATAAGGCCTTCAATTAGCAATTTAAACACAAAGACATGAACAGATAATTTGGCAAGCAAAAAGATAGAATACAATTTAACTAACTTATACTCAGTCAATCAGTTTCAGATTTCAGTCTGTCAGTTCAGTATTTCGATTACTTCAGTTATCAATCATAATCAGTTTCGGTTTAACAGTAATCAGTGGTCATTCGGTAAACAGTGGTGATGGTTATTACACTGTGGTTAGTGATAAGATTATTAAATTATTTTTATAAAAAATCTTAAAAAACATAATTTATATATTAAAAAAAATCTAAAACAAATATAAATATCTATAATTATCCCATACATAGCACGGGTGATAGGCTAGTTATTATTATTAAAAAGAGAGATTTGGAGCAACCCTAGATATAACTCATTAAAATCAACAATTAAAACTTCAATAAAATCATTAACTTTTCTTTATATAAAAAATAAAAAAATAAAAAAAAACAATAACAACTCAGCTTCATTTAGTAAGATTAACCTTTCACATAATATTTATATAAAAAGATCGTATAAAATTATACGAATTCCTTCATTTTTTTTCCTTCTCGTCTTTTGAATAGAGAAAATTAATCCAGACTCTGGTAGCATAATTTTAAATAAATTTTGAAGTATGAGTTCAAGATCACTAACATACTATTTTCATTTAACTAAGATAACTACTATTATGAATATTACTCTAACATCACTCTAAATGATTTATATTTATATATATATACATAAATTCGATTTGTTAATATTTTCATTAGGCACTTGTAACAACCCTAGCTGTACATTGTTGAGGATAAAAATATACAATGGAAAGGACAAGAAGTAGGCAATAGAGTAATTGGTTCGATTTGTTAATATTCGATTTCTTTTTTGGGTAAATTACCCACAGGTCCCATGTGAAACATGTGGTGACCATTTAATCCCATAACTTTTTGAATACACCCAAAAGTCTTTTCCTCTCTCTCTCTCTCTCTGTTTTTTGCTTCTCTTCCTCTCTCGCTTTTTTTCTGCATTTTTCTCTCATCGTGTTTGTCATGGAAGACGACGACCGGTGACATGTCTTTCTCCATTGATCGGGGTTCACTGATAACCACCAACCATCGAAATCAACTCCGACGAAGAAGATGATATATTTTCCGATGAAGAAGATGAGTGGATCTACTTAGATCTAATGTAGATCTACTCAGATCTACATCAGATCTGAGTAGATCTACACAGATTTGGCTAGATCTAAACAAAAAATAGTTCCCGGAGTAAAATCCTCTCTCTACATCCGCCTTTCCCCTTCGATCTCTTTTTTTTTTTTTTTCTCTCTCTGCTATACACTTCTGTTTTTCTATTCTAATGGAGAAAATTTTCGAATTCTGAACAAGTAGTTTTCGAGTTTTAGTTACAGGCGGTGAAAACTGTAAAATTTTGCAGTTTCAAATTTTTTTTTGGTGCTAGAATGAATCATGGTTTAAAACTGTAAAATTTTGCAGTTTCATAACATGTTTTTCAGTTTGATTAATAAGGATAAATGCTTAATAGATTTTTGTTTTGAAACTGTAACATTTTACAGTTTCAAAACTTACTTTTCAGTTTGATCACTATTTAGATATTATTTGCTTGAACCTTACAAAAATTGAAAAATAACATATGTTTTCCCCATTGTTGCTGTTTTTTGTTGTTTCATTTTTTTTCCTTTTAATTTATCAATATTTAGCACATTTTGCTATGTTTTTTTTGCTATAATTTATCCATTTATTCTTTTGTTTTTTCCGGCAATATTCTAGACATTCCGGTGAGTCACCAGTGATGTTCTTAACGTCCAATGAACGTTCTGAACATTCCGGCGACTTCCATTAACATTCTTAACACTCCGGCGAACTTCCGGCGAAACTCCGGCGACTTCCCGGTGATACTCCGGCGACTTCCCGGCGATGTTGAACATTTCGACGAGTCTCCGGCAACCGTTTGACGGAAGTCCGACGGAAGTAAGATGTGAACAATGTCTGTAAATTTAAAAAAAAAAAAAAAGGATTTTTTGGTAACAATTAAAAATGTGTTGGACTAATTGGTGCAAGTATTTTGTTTTGGGATTAGCTGGGTTTTGAACTTGGTACATAGGACTTATCAGTAAGTTCCCCTTATTTTTTTTTTGTATTCTGGGGCCTAAGCCCAAAACAAAACTAACTACTAATAAGACGGGGACATTCCACCCCATGTTTGTCATCCTCGACTAACCCAGCCATGGACGGTGGCATTTGAACCAAGGTTTCTCCAGAGGCGGTCAGCTAAAGAGCCTCTTTAGTAAATCTGTCAGCACAACTTGGAGGTCCCATTGCCAATCTTGATTCAGCAGTTCCCATATCGCTTGGCACAAGTTGAATTGAGGATGAAGGGGACTTCGCAATTTGATTGACTGCACTGCGTCAGAGGAGTCTGACTCCAGGATGATCTTCCGATGCCCATTCATCCAGGCTAACTTCAAACCATAGTAGATGCCCCATAGTTCAGCAACTAAAACAGATGCCTGGCCCACAAATCGTTTGAAACCAATAATCCAATTACCCACTTCAGAGCGAATTAAAACCCCCATACGAACCCAAGGGGTTGTGGCATTGTGGTAAGACCTTGGGGTTTAAGCCCCAAGGTCACAAGTTCAATTTCCCCCTTGGGCCAATTTCCTAGGCGAAGCACTGTTGGTTAGGAGGTTGGACCTCAAGTTGTCTAGTCAGCACTTGGTGTGGGTTCAATGCTCTCCCGCTGTGCGAGTCCTGACTTAAGCGGAGCTTGTCTTGGGAGGTCGAGGCAAGTTCCCAGGTTATAGTCTCATCGCTCGGAACGGCTAACAGGACACCTTGGTGATCTCTGCAAGGGGCGCTACCTTGAACCTGCGGGAGGGTAGGGAGGATTTTTCTGTAAAAAAAAAAAAAAAAAAAAAAAAAAAAACCCATACGAAGCTTGGCGAGTTTGCTCTGAAACCGCACCATCAACATTTACTTTAATCCATCCAGCCAAAAGAAGGGTCCAAGAAACCATAATTAATGATGGGACTTTATTCCCTTGGATGCAGACCTTAGCAGCTTGGTACTCACGGGCTCGCCTCTTCAAGTACTCAACCAGGCAATAAGGTTCTTTAAACTCAACATCATGTACCTGGCTATTACGCCAACAATAATGTTAGAGGTCATGGAAAATATATTATAAAATTTATTATGAAAATTTTTTATCTTTTAAGTAGTGTGTGGTATTTTATTATATAGGTAATTTAAAGGTAGAGAACCTTTCATGATTATTTTAATGATATTTTTTTCATGATCCCTAATCTATATTATATATTAAGCAAAAGAGGATTTTCAACAATGATAGAGACCACTAATTTTGGAACTCTAAAAAGATCACTAATGACATGACACTCAATAAAAAAAGAAAAAAAATACAATATCAAGGCCAAAACATCAAATCATTCATGGTGGGGCCCACTGCCACATCATTAGTGGTAGCACTAATTAGTGCTCTCACTCATTTTCCAGGGGTTTTTAACCTCAAGCCTTGTGGGAGTTTCAATCTCCCAATCTAAATTTCCTGATTTTTTGATTTTTAAAAAAAAAATCTTAGCATTTATTAACATCTCCCAACTCCCAAGTCTTACCCTCATAATAACACTTTAATGCATTAAGAACAAGCATAAAAAAAAATTCTTTGAAATCCAACACATATGAATTCCTTGAAAGTCTCAACACATATGATTATTATCCCTCATAATAACACTTTAATGCATTAAGAACAAACATAAAAAAATTTCTTGAAAAGTCCAACACATATGATTATTATCAAAATATTAAACTTTAATATAATATAATTAAAAAAAAACATTTAATTTCTTGAAAAGTCCAACACATATGATTATTATCAAAATATTAAATTTTAATATTAGGGAGATTTATTTATAAGTCCTTTTTCAGAACCTTATGCTAGGTTAAGTCCTGTGTAATTTCTTATAGAGTCTCAAGTCCTATTTTCATAAGAATGTATTCCACAAGATCCTAACGTGACATGACACTTACATAAACGTAACGTAACGTGACACCTATATATACGTAACGTAACGTGACATCAATATAAACGTAACGTAACGTGACACCAATATGAACGTAACGTGACACCTACATAAACGTAACGTAACGTGACACATATATAAACGTAATGTGACACCTATATAAACGTAACGTGACACTTACATAAACGTAACGTAACGTGTCACGTTACGTTTCGCAAACTGAATAAGTTTTTGTTTTTTAAAATTGAATGTGAAAATGTTACTGATTTATGTTTGTGTCATAATACGTTTTAGTGTCAAATTTTAGTGTATTATTTTCAGCGTCTCGCCGGCGATGGGGTTATTTTTTCATGTCTGCCAAACATGCGGCGCTGGTTTCACTAGTTGAGTGCATGGCTACTGTAGAAGAGTGAGATACACGGTGGAGGGTCCACCAGTGTTGTGTTGCAGGTGTTTTGTTCTGTTGGTGATCTGCAGGTGAGCGTGTATCTCATGGCTTGGTGCGGGCGTGATCTCAATTGGACATAAAGTGGTTGTCTTGTTGCTATATACACGTCTATTCTGTGCTGTATACATTGAAAGGGGTCCATCACTGGGCTCAATGTTCTGATGGCGCCCAACATTATTATACTTTATGGTATCTTTGTTGGCCCATGATTATGGGGTAAAATTGAGGCACATGGGCTGGCCATTAATTTATTAGTCGGACCGTAAATTGCTGTGTTAGTACCTACGGCTTTGGTGGGCCCGCATGTTTGGAATTTGGGCTAGTTGGTTTGTTTTGCTGGGCTCACCAACGGATCAGATTCTCATGGCCAGAAACCTCCTTGAAGCCTCTCTTATGGGTATTAAATCTCAATTTATTTTGTTTCAATCATTGAAATGTGATTTATGAATTATTTTTTTGGTTAATTAATTGTGTTTGAATTCAGTAATTTGGTTGTTTGGCTATCCCAAAAAAATCCAAAAAATAAATAAAATCAATTTCTTATATAAAAAATTGAATATTACCATATATCATAGGTGTCACGTTACGTTTATGTAGGCGTCACGTTACGTTACGTTTATGTAAATATGTCACGTTACATTTATATAGGTGTCACGTTACGTTTATGTAGGTGTCACGTTACGTTACGTTTATATCAATTTCCTATATATGGTTTTATTACTTATTTATGATATTAACAACTAATATTGAGGGTAAATGTGTCAACAAACTTCCCACAGGACTTATGGGAACATAAGTTTTTTAGTAGGACCATATGTAGCATAAGTCTCCCTAATAGGACTTCTAAATAATTTTCCCTTAATATTATATAAAAAAGGAAAAAAAGAAGACATTTAAAAAAAAAAACATTTAAAAATCACAATTCACATATATAGATAATTGTAAACACAATAAAATATGAGGGCATTCATGTTTACACGTTTTTTTTTATAAGATCTCCTCCATTATAATAAGATAGCACTTTATTTCTCTCATCTTATAATCTATATATATATATATATTATATTATATATTGCATATATTAAAGAAAATGGGGTTTCTAAATCCCAAGCCTTATAGGAGCTCCAATCTTCCAACCTTAATTTTCTAAATTTTTTATTTAAAAAAAAAAACTCAGCATTTATTGATTTGATCAAAATCCCCTGATCAGCATTTATTAACTTTTTTCAATCTATATGTCTTTCCACATGTCTGCATTTATTGATTTGATCAAAATCCCTGATCAGTATTTAAAATCCCCTCATACAAATAATTATAGATATAACCTGTGCATACTTACTACAGTAGCCTTTTTTTAAAAAATTTATTTAAAAAAAAAACTCAACATTTATTGATTTGGTCAAAATCCCCTGATCAACATTTATTAATTTTTTTCAATCTACATGTCTTTCCACATGTCTGCATTTATTAATTTGATCAAAATCCCTGATCAGTATTTAAAATCCCCTCATACAAATAATAATAGATACAGCTCGTTCATAGTTACTGCAGTAGCCTTTTTAATTTCTCATATACACTATGGTTAGTGATAAGATTCTTAAATTATTTTTATAAAAAATCTTTAAAAACATAATTTATATATTAAAAAAAAGTAAAAACAAATATAAATATTTATAATTATCCCGTGCATAGCACGGGTGATAGGCTATTATTACTCTTATGCCAAAACCATAAAGAAGAAAAAGTAGCCATGAACAGTAGAGGCCAATTCTCGAAAAATGACGTGGACCATGCTGGGGTGCCCAAGTTTAGATCCACCTATTAAGTTAGGAAAATGAGTGGGAGCTTTAATTAGAGTTATCATTACCCACTGCCACAGTATGTGTTGTGTCTGTTTGTTTGTTTTTTTTTTTGTTTTTTTGTTTTTTTTAACTTTTTCACTTCATTAGTGGTGGGATTAGAGCCACTGGTCTCTATCATTGTTGATTAAGTTAAGAGGAATGAGAAGAAAAGCAACCAATGAGAAAGCGGAATAAGTTCATGCCAGTTTTTTTTTGCCCGTTGACAATTCCTCATTGCATGAAGAGTGGTCTCATTGTGATAGGCACACAATGGTCATGTTGCGTCAGGAGTGAGTTGTCGTCTTACCTTCATAGCATTTGTGAGTAGGCAATCGTGTCAGACTAGCCAAGTAAAATACTTCCACCGGTGAGGACCCATTGATTTCCATATCAAACCCCATCCAGTATTAGGCTTATTAAGCGATGATTGCTGGTGGAGACAATTATAAATAGACTTTGTTGAGAAATTTCCTTTGGCCTAGTGCTTCCAGATAAAGCATTGTTGTCATTTGTTCGAACTAATATAGAAAGTAGAAGGCCTTCAAATGTAAGCGGCAACCATTGAGAAAGAAGTGCCTAATTCCAACCAAACCATAGTTCTAAATCGCGGTATCGGGTAACGTAACGGTATCGGTATCGATCGCAGAGTATCGGTATCGGGAGTATCGACCGGTACATATCGGGTATCGGGCGTCGCGGCTGTGAAATTTCAAAAATCATTAGCAATCCCTCTAAAACTCAATTTTATGTATTTTTTTTTATTCTTTTAGTCTTAATTTATCACATTTTAATCAAAATTTTGATATGTAGAGGCACTTTTGACTCATTTTCAACTAAATGATATGTATTTATTTTAGTCTCAAGCTTTTATTTGGCATATATGTTAAACTTTAATATAAAATTGATATGAAAATATTTTTTTACTTATTTTCAACAATGAAATACTTTCACATGCACAACAAATTAATAAGAGAAAAAGGGACATGAAAATAAATCATTCGCTTCAGTCATAATCGCATACAAACAATCTATTACAAATCAACAACTCTAAAACTTAGTAATAAAAAGAATTACGTGGTGGTACAGAAGAATCCATATCTCACATCACTTTGATCATCACTATGAATTGGTTGGCCTATTTCTCCATATTGATATTCCTGGTAGTAGTTATTGAAAGTGCATTGATCATAAGTAGTGTTGTTGCTGCCACTGCTACTTGATTGTTGTTGTGTCATTGCAAGCCCCCCTGTACCATAATTGAAACCCTCTATATATGGATATTGATGAGGTTGTTGAGAGTAGTTCCAATTTTCCATATAAGGTGGTTGATAGATGTGTGGTGGTGGTTGACTTGGAGGAGGGTAATAAGGATATGGTACTTGGCATATTGGTCGCCAATGTTGAGTTCCCCTTCCATCTTCTTGTCTAACTCCGAGATGTCCAAATTGATTTCTAAGGTCACGATGACCATAAATATCATCAATATGTCGTGAACGCCCAATTGATGCTTCTACATCGGGAGTAGAAATAGAATGTCGTCGTTGCTGTGTAGAATCCCTATTCCAATCATGATCAATATGATGAATATTGCATCTACAACCATGTGCAGAACCTACAGACTCCCATTGTCCACCACTACCACCACCTGTTGGAGGACGACTGCCATCACTATCATCTCCACTACCACTAGGTGGACTCAAACCGCGACCCTCACTAGAGCCACTTCCAGCAGACCCTGCTCTTTGATGGTGTTGAGGTACTTGGCTACTAGTTGCATGATCTCCCTCATCATCATCATCATCAACAATCAACCAACCTGAGTTATCTTCATCATCCAAGACTGCATGTTCTCTCTCTTGAAGCCATGGAGTTAATAGATCATCTTCTTCAAATATATAGTCAAGATTAATGGGGTTAAAAGATTCCTCTCTGTCATCTTGGTTTTTCGTGTTGCATGTCTGATCTTTAGCCTCATATTGTAATACACATAAACAAGTTTATTTAATTTTTTATACTTCAACCGATTCCTTGTCTTTGTATGTATCAGGCTAAATGTACTCCAATTGTGCTCACAATTAGAAGAAGACGTGGTTTGGCTCAATACTCTCACAGCCACTTTTTGGAGTGTCGGAGCCGATGTACCATAATGGATCCACCATTCAGCTTTATACAAATCAATCAAATATTAGTGATTATGTTATAATTTGATATAGAAGTGTTGACAATTCAACAATAATATGTAATTAAAATAGTTAATAGTTCATTGAGTATATAATAATTACTAGGATTTGTTGCTTTCACTGCACTTTGTGCTAACACAACACCAAAAGAATATTCTTTATTACAAAATAAAGAGATCTGCAATGAACAAAAGGCAATAAGCAGTTTTACAAACACAATTCACAAGTCAAATAATAAGTTATCAATTTAACTAATATTAAATAATGACTAACTTGGTTTATCGCCTATATTTGCTCGTTTAAATCTGGTAGAAGTCTCGAAATCACATTTCTAACTCCACTCATCACTTCTCGATGATTAGAAAGGTGCTCCCCATATTGGAATATGGGATTTAAAAAATAACCTACGTTTAAATATAAAATAATAATAAAAGTGAGACAAGGAACACATAATTTATAATTTAAATAAATTAAAAATTACTTACCAGCAACATGCAAGTCCGTGTGTAGTTGGAAAGCCCATCGATTATCAATAATCTTCCAGTAATCTACATAATAGCGACAATTTTGTTTGATGGCCAACTTTGCTCTATCCATGGCTTCATATATAAAACCCATTGTGGGCTTTTCATCCCCATCTACAAGTCTAAGCACCTTTAGAAATGGTTCTTGAACTTTTAATACATTTGCCGCCTTGGTCCAAAAATCTTTACTTTGTATAATTTTTTTCGCTTCTTTTGCATCATCCTTTTTGAACCATTTGCTGTGCTTCCACTCTTGAGAATGAAACATATCCTGTAAAGCAGTCTTATGTTTAACAATGCTTTCCAAAGTAATGAAATTGGTGGCAAAACGTGTGATGACAGGACGTAACAACTCTCTATCTCCTGTGAATCTTTTCATGAAATCAACGACCCAATTGGAGTTGTAAATAAAGCGTGTGATTACTTTTGCACAATCCAACACCTTTGCTACACTTTTTTTCTTCCCAATATCCTCTAACATAAGATCAATACAATGAGCTGCACATCCTGTCCAATACAGATTCTTCCTTTTTTGCATGAGTTTGTAACCAGCAGCCTTTATCGCAGCTTCGTTATTAGTTACGATTTGCACAACATATTCTTCTCCAATTTCATCCACTACCTTGTCCATGAGGCCTAAGTAATAATCAGATGTCCTACTAGGTACATCAATTACATCCACAGACTTCTGAAAAATTGTTCCACGATTGCTATTGTAGACACCCCATTTTTGACCGACCTTAAAACTCAGACGTCATCGATTGAGCGCTCGGTGATTGCGCATTTTGTGCTCGTTCTAAGGTTACGGAGTCTCGGCTGAGAGCCTTGCCTCCGGACTTTAGGACTCTATTGTGCTTTGCCTCGGTTTGCGAACCAGGTTCTGTTTTCTCTTCCCGAAGGGAGGGAGAGGTCTCGTAGACCATCTCTCAGTGGCCGTAGGATACTTTTCGTGGTCGTAGACTACTGTTCCCGTTTGGAGACCAATTTCCGTTTTCGGAGCCGTCGGCCGTGCGCCTCAGTTCGGGACCGCTTAACTTTCTTCGTTCGCTCCGGTTTTTGGCACACACCTTGTTTCCTCTCTCTAGAGGGACACTGTGGCCCGGGAGACCACCTTCGTGGCCGCGTGCCACTTTCGATGCTTAACAGGTTTTCGGGGCACCCGGCTGCGCGTTTTGGCTCCCAAACCCTCGTTTTGCATCCGTCTTGGTTCATTTTTGGCGTGGACCCTATTTTCATTGTTTGGGAGGTGGTACAAGGGTGGGAGACCACCTTTTCTCCTTGGAGACCACTTTTCTCCCCGCTTGTCGGTTTTCTGGTTTTCTTGTCGGGAAGCTGGTTTTCTTGGTTTTTGGGCCACATTTACTGGTCTCCCACCCCACCACTAGCTTGCATTCAATCGGGAGACCACCAAATGGGGCCACCGACCAGTTTTTTTTTGAGTTGAACCTTTTGAACCCCTGTTTTAGCTTCTTGAGGAAGCTTGAACCTTTTGAACCTTTATTTTAGCTTTTTGAGGAAGCTTGAACCTTTTGAACCTTTGTTTTAGCTTCTGGAAGAAGCTTGAACCTTTTTTAGCTTCTCCAAGAAGCTTGAACCTTTTTTTAGCTTCTCCAAGAAGGTTGAACCTTTTTTAGCTTCTTGAAGAAGCTTGACCCTTTGCTCCAAGCTTCTAAGAGAAGCTTGAACCTTTCTTAGCTTCTTGAGGAAGCTTGACCCTTTTGCTCTAGCTTCCTCAAGAAGCTTGACCCTTTTGGTTTAGCTTCCTTAAGAAGCTTGGCCCCTTTGCTCCAAGCTTCTAAGAGAAGCCTTGGACCTCTTCTTCTATAAGAGAGACCCTCCTCTCCACTTGCAAGGGTTGAGAAATTTTGGCTAAGCATATACCTCTCTCTCTATATCATTCTCTTTTGGTGTCCAAAACTCCTAGTTCTTGGCCCCATTGCACTACACCTCCAAGCACAACACCTCCATGGTCAACCTAAGCACCTAGGAGCTCATTTTCAGAGGTTGAAAAGTTCCTATTTTGGTCCAGAAGCTGCTGGCCTCCTTCTCTACAAGGGTAAGTCTCTATTTCCCTCTTTGTAGCCTTATTTTGCTTCATAGTTTAGCTCTATTTGAAAGCATATTTAGGCTTTGTCATAAACTGAAAAAAGTCTTTTTTTGAGCTTCTAAACATGTTTGTTTAAGACTATTTTTCTGTTGGGGGTCATCTACCCCCTTGCATGCTTCATTTCCTCTTGTTTTAGGCCATGCATTAGGGCCTTTGTTGTGAGCTTTGTTGGCCCTTTTGACCACTGAAATCCAGCGGATTTTCAGTGGTTATTATGTATTTTTGAGCCTCAAAATCATAGAGGGGTGACCCTCTCACCCCTTATTTTGTTTACTAGCTTTCTTGGCCTTTCAAAGGAGCCCCTATTTGCATGTTTCAAAGCCATGTTTCAGGCCACTTTTTGTGAGTTTTGTGACCTGCATAGGCTCTGTCCAGAGCCCTTTTTGCCATGTTGAATGTTTATTATGCATGTGTAGAGTAATCCTCTTCAAGGCCTTCCAAAGGGGCCTTTACTTGCATACTTCCTAGACTCATTTCAGGCCATTTCCAGTGAGTTTTAGGGCCCTCATAACCTCTCTCCAGAGGTATTTTTTCCATTTTGTGTGTCCATCATACATGTGTAGAACAACCCTCTCATTGGCCTTTCAAAGGAACACTTCATTCTAACATGTGTTGACTGAGTTTCAGTGGGTTTTGGTCATATTTTGGCATGCCATATTTCTGTTTTTGGCTGGTTTGGTGGCCCCTCATGTGCTTCATATACATGTAGTATAAACCATGCTTACTAGCCTATGTTGCATGTTGTTTTGGCCCTTCATGTTAGCACTTTTTGGCCATGCCTTAAACTGATTTTGTGCATATTTTGGACTGCCTTAGCTCTGTTTTTGGGTCTCATGGTCGAATGATGTTTGTTTTGCATGCTTGTAGTTCAATGTCCATGCTTAGTTTTGAGTTTCGAGGTCTATTACATGCATATACTGAGGTGTTTTCATGTTTTGGGGCCATTGCATATCATATTTCAGAGCTTACATGTATGCCATATTCCCATGATTTTCACTCTTTAAATGCATTTGAGAGTTGGGCTTGTATGCCTTGTTTTCGGACCATTGAATGAGCTTCATTTCTTTGCATATTGAGCCATCATTTTAGGCCATTTTCCCACTGTCTTGGACCTGCCTAGGGTCTGTTTGGGGCTGGTCTTTCCATTTGTGCATCATTTTATGTACCTCTAGTGTAATCCGCTTCACTAGTTTCGGTATTCGAGCCATCTTGCATGCATTGTGTGACATATTTGCATGATTCGGGACCATTGTGCATCTTGTTTCAGAGCTAGAAAATGTGTGTTTGCATGTCATACTTCATCTTTTTCCATGCTTAGTTAGAGTTGCAAGTTGTGCCTTAGGATCGGTCCTTTGCATCCGTGCATGTTTGCATGTATTTCGGTTGTCTCATTTCTATCATATGGCCACTGATGTGAGTGTGGCTGAGGTCCACTCATATTTGTATAAGTCCATCTTGCATTTGTATATGCCATTTAGTTCATGTGCGCATGATAGTCTTCGTAATTGCATTGCGTATGCCATATAGTTCGTGTGCATTGAGTAGGCCATTCTCAGTTCATAGCATTGCGTATGCTAGTTGCATGTTTGCATATCATCCCTCGTATGCCAGCATGATTAGGTTGCATTGCATTTAGGGTTGCATGTTAGTCACATTGTGTATGCCATCTCATTGCATTGTGTTTGGAGTAGGGTTAGTCCAAACACGGGAAACGAGGGACGTTTCGTACTCAAAATGACGAAACGTGTCTCAATTTCCGGTCGCCGACACTTCGGATTACCCATGATGGAGTTTAGGATTTGTTATGTTTATATGTGCATTCATTTCACATTGAGTCGTGCGATTCGACTCCTCGGCCATCATGCATCGAGATGCGTGATTGGTGGCACGAGGATCGAGGTCTACACTCTCTAGAGCTTGTGCAATGATAGGGAGAGTGGTCGTGCATACATATGTGAAAATACTTTGCCATGCCCCTTTCTTGCTCTCTGTTGCAGTAAACCAGAAACCAGCAACCTTCTAGAGCTTTGTACAATATTCCGGGGCCAATTGCAAAACAGAGGCAAATCGGGGCATCGCAAGGAATTTCCCGACAAAGCGACCCGAGCATGCATGCATCTTTCATCATTCGGAACAAGAGCTGAGGCAGTCCATTTTATAGCTTGCATGCTAGTTTATTCGCTTTCCTAGTTAATTTGTTAATTAATTAGGGTTTTGTAATATTTAATTAGCTAGAGTAGTTAATTATTTATTCAGACTGTATTATTTATTCGGACCCTCCGAGCGAGGGCAATTGTGTAATAAGTGTGCGTGTGTGTGATGTATGTCTTCCAACCCCACGTTTTTCTCCCTTTTATTTACCAGCTTATGATGGTTAGTTTAGGGCATGTTTCAATTAGCATACTTATGCTCGCATGTTTGCATCCATTCATCTGTCTTGCATACACCAGGCTCAGCGCATCATACTAACTGCATTGTATTTCAATTTCAAGTTGAATACGTGTTAGCTGTAGTATCATCATATGCCATCTTAGAATAGCCGAGCCTATCCTAGTTGCATTCCTGCCTGTGTTGCATTAGGCATTTCAGCATAGTTAGGATCATGCATGGATTTCTAACATAGCTTCTATTTTGGCTTGGAGTACTCGGTAAGTGCTTATGCTTTAGCATCCTTGCATATGTGTGAGTGACTGCCATGATAGTATGCTTACCATGAGGCTATGTGTTTATATGATATAACTGCATGAATGCCTGTGGGTGAAGGTTGGATTATTTGGATTGGAACAATTCATCGACTGCGAAGTTTTAAGCCCACTTTAGAGTGGCAAAATCATGTTTTCTAAGCCCACCTGAGGGTGGCAAATCCACATTTTAGCCTACTTACGAGTAGCAAACCGCTTTTAAAAACAAACATTAGATGTTTTGTTCCAATTCAGGCGATCCGGTCTATATTTGTATGCTGTGTGCATCACGTAGTAAATCTAGGCTAATAACCGGAATAAGAGCACATAATGTTTTCAAAACTCGATATCATGGTTAGTAGAGGCCGATCTTTGATCGGGCGAGCGGGGGTGCTCACAAAGTGACCTTCCCCAATCGTACCCAAGTTCCCGAGCCGAGGCAACTTTGGTGATGACGGACACGTGGCCTTAGGCAACGAGTCAGGGTTTCCTAAATTCCCCCCCAAAATAAATATTTAGGTGGCGACTCTGTATCTGGTAAAGCAATCCATGTTTGGCACTTCTTTCAAAAAAATTTGTTTTCAAAAATGATTTGCCGGATTTGGACTCTTTGATGATTCATCGGTCTTGCATTGCACTCTGCGAGATTAGATACATGACCGTGACATTGAGTCCTGAACTGTAGTGAGCCCAATGAACAAAACGGGATTCCCTCCCGAGACGTTCGGGGACGTCTACAGCTATACACAAGAAAATTAACAATGTGCTTTCTTGTGGGCCCAGACCATCCATCACACATAATTGTAACACCTCTCTCAGCCCAGCTAGATTTATGAGATTTTATCCAATTTTGTAAAGCTTCATACTCCATTGGTAAATACACTTCAGTTACCTGTTTAATAATAAATAACAAACAAAAACTATTAACAAGCATCTTAATAATTTATTTATTTATTTTTAAACATAGATAGAGTTTTTTTAAACTTTAAGTTAGAGGCTTACTTTATAAGAAGTAGGTAGCTTTGTTCCTTTTCCAACCTCTCTTGCAGTATCCAACATTGGTTCTAGCCATTTAGAATTAACAACATTAGTAGGCATTGGAGTGAACAATACAAACTGGCTAATTGCTCTTCCTAATTTTTTCTTTGCTTTTTTCAAGAATCTAGAGGAGAGTTTGGATTGTTTGTTGCCTTTGGTCCTATGAAGATCCACATCTATGTCTAATAATTGAACTTCTAGAGAGGATGTATCAATCCATTTCCTACCTGTACTAGCCTCACGAACACTATGACTTCGCCGAGCAAAACCAGGAGGAGGTGCAACCTCAATATCACTAGCCCTATTTTGTCGGGCCATAACCATTTCTATGTCCTCCTCATCATTTTCATCATCATCACACTGACTGACTCTAATTTGTTCTGTCAATTCCTCATTCATCTTCCTTTTGTCAAGCTTTTTGCCCTTATAATTATTCAAATGATCCATCATTAGTATTCGAACTTCACCACTAACATTAGCACAAGGTGCGAGTTGACCTTTCATATGGGCTAAATGTTGCTTCAACCTAGTTATATCACCATTTAGCTCTTTTCCACAAAATTTACACCTAATTTTATGCCTATTATTTTCTAGTGGAATTCTAAATTTCCAACCAATATCATCACTTGGAAGTTTTCCACTAGAACCACCTCCGTGCGCCATTATAACTTTCAATTATCTACAATAACAGTTTTCAATTAACAAATATTGTAATTCTAATTTAGTTACTAATAATAATGCATTTAAAATAAAAATAAAAAATCTAAAATATTAAACCTCCTTACTTAACAATTAAACATCTTTAAAAAAATCTAACAGATGAAACTTCTTTTAAAAAAATCTGATATAAAAATAATCTGAAATAAAAAGATTTGACAGATTCAAAAATTTGACAGATTCAAACAAACACACTATAAGGAAATAATTATCCTAATCAACTCATTGTCATGGCTTCTAAGTTTTTCATGGATCACTAATTCTTTATGACTCAAATGAAGCACGAGAGACTGAAATGATATCAAATTGGGCTTGGGATCTTCTATATTAATTAATTAATTTATTTATTTTATTTATTTATTTTTTATCTATTTTAATGCACTTTCAATCAATAATCAGGGTGACTCTAGTCTCATCCCCCATCAAGCAAACAAAAGCTCTTAAATTTTTTTTATCTGTATTATTAATATTTTATTATATATAGTTTGGTTATTTAAAAAAATCAAGGATCCCATCAAATAAGAAAAAATATTCAACACAATAATAATACTATCTAGATATACTTAAAAAGTAAAATATTTGTGAATATTTTTTTATAAAAAAAATTACTAATTTTTCACAAATATTTTATTTTTTAGGTACTAATACAATACTAAGGTACTAATACAATACTAACCTCCACCTCTCATCATAATGTTAGATAAATGATTAAATGGGAAAAATATGATTCAGAATTTGGTGCACATAATGTTGGACTCTGCAAAGAAACTAATCAACACATGGGAGACTGAAATAGAAAAACAAAGTGGGACAGGTACAGAGCTTTGCTTCAATATATATAAATGCTCCTAATATATATATATATATATATATATATAAATATTTGAAGAATTATAAATATATCTCATTCCCATCCCATACCATAATATAAATTAAAAAATAACCACAGAAAAAAGAAAAAAAAAACAAATTATAAACAAACCAAACACAACTTACCAAGCAAAACCATCCCATACCATAATATAAATAAAAAAATAACCACAGAAAAAAGAAAAAAGAAGAAAGAAGAAAAAAAAAAAAACATATTATAAACAAACCGAACACCAAGCAAAACCATTTGAAGAAGTCTTCAGCCAAAACAAAAAACAGAGCATGAAACAAATACAAACAGAGCATGAGAGAAAAACCTTCAATGAAAAAGCTTGAAATCGGTGATGGGTTTGGGTTCGATTCGATGCTTTTCCTTGCAACACTTTACAAGATCGATGCCCCTGGAAGATGGATTTGGGTTTGATTAAGGAGTTGAGTTTGGTCCGATTAAGGGAAAACTTTAGAGGTTTTTACACATTTATGGTGTCCCGGTGTCCGTGAGTCTGTGTGTATATTATTGCTTGAAGAAGACAAAAAATTTGAAGTGAAATGTTTGAGTCCATGAGTCTGTTTTCTTTCTTTTCTGCTTTTGCTTTTGTTTTTGCAGGTACTTTGGTCGATTCTTTTTTCTTTTGCAGGTGCTTTGCTCATTATTTTTTGCTTTTCCAGGTGATTTGCTTTGCTCAATTATTTTTCCAGATGCTTTGCTCATTTTTAGCCGAATTGGACTATATCAGAACTATATCGCTCACGTATCGAATTCAAGCCGATACGTGTCGGGAATCGGCTGCTACGGTCATGAAATTCATTCTCACTGGTATACCGGTGAGTATCCGACTCGGCACTCTCATTTTCTGTTACGAACCGGCCGGTACGGCACGTACCGGCCGATATTTAGAACCTTGGACCAAACCCATCAATCTAATATTTACAAACAGATTGACTAAGCTCGTCAATTAGAGGAGGGGAGCTACAACAAAACTAAAGAGCAAAATCTTCCAACCACTCATCAATCCAGAACCTGATATTCTTTCCATTACCCAAACTTCATTTCAGACCAGATTTGAGAACCTGAGCTCCTTTATTGATGATGCACCATATAGAAGAGGAATTAGGTGGGCATGGGTCCTATATTTGTCTGCCTGTCAAAAGGTATTTGTTACAGAGTGCAGCTGCCCAAGGAGGTGCTTTTTGAAATGAACGCCACCCAAGTGTGGATAAAAGGGCCAAGTTTGTTTCTCTCATCTTTCGTAAACCTAACCCACCATCGGATTTGGGTTAACAGATGTTGTCCCAAGCCACAAGAGCCATACGCTGTTGTTATTGACCACCTTCACAGAGAAATCACTTATGACACTTATCAATGGCTGAGTGGATTTTGCTAGGTAGTAGGGCTGTTGGCATGGAATACGCCGAAATGGCTTAAGTTACTGATTGTATAAGGGTGGTTCTGCCTACTAGTGAGAGTTGCCTAGCCTTCCATCCAGCTAGTTTATTCCAAACCTAATCTACAATATGGTTATAGGTAAAGTGGGATACGCGATTGTGTAATAAGGGGACACCAAGATATTTACCCAAATCAGAAGTCAAGGGAATACCACTCTCTAAGCTCAGCTGTTGACCCCTACCCCGCTGAGCAGTGGGAGAGACGGAAAGACTGGATTTTTTGAAGTTTATTCATTGGCCCGAGGCTGCACAAAAGAGCTGCAATATATCTCTAATCATAGTTATCTACTGTAGATACCCCATTTTTGACCGTCCGCAAGACTTCGACGCTTGGTCCGATGCACTCGATGATGAAAAGTGTATTGTGTATAATTTGAATTCTCAACGAAGGGAGCCTAAGTTTGAGCTCTCAAACCAATCCCAAACCTTACATATTTACACTGTTTGTACCCCAGAATTTCATTTTTGAGCATTGTATTGACCTGCACTAAATGTAAAACAGAGGAACAGGGGAAAACATTGGAGGCCGGCCAGCCCACAGTGGGAGCCGATCGGCTCTCTTTGGCGAGAAACACTATTTTGGGCGGGAATGGGCCAGCTGTCCATTTTTGAAGATATTTATAATCTTTTTGGCCCAAATTCTATAAATATGAGCTCTTGGCTTTGTTTTGAGGGTTAAAAATTTTCCAGGAGCCTATACACATAAGAGAGAGCTCCTTCTTCCTACACAAGTCACCTCTGAGCAAACCTATCTCTCTTGAAGTATATCTATACATCATCTACCACATTAGATCATAACCCTAAGACCTTGGTTGAGCTTTGTGAATCACAATTCAAGCTTGAGAGTGTACTTGAACCAAGTTTGTATGACAAACAAGAGCTTACCTTCTTTGAGAGGTATAAGCTTACTACCCCTTCTCTTGCTCTCTTTGCTATCTCTTGCTATCTATTTCTTGTGTTTTTATATTGTCTTGACCCTATTTCAAGTGTCTAAGCTTGGGTTTGGATAGCTATCAAAGGGTAGAGAGAGTTAACACTCTTTCTTGTACCTTCACCTACAGCTCAAACACTTGTTTTACACCATTTTCTTTGCTTTCCAAATTGATTTTCAGAGTTTAAAAGAGGCTAAAAATCATGCTTTGAGGTTTCAAAGGTGGAGAGGTTAGCCACCCCTCCTTATTCTTGCTTACTAGCCTTATTTGCTTTGCTTTGCTTGTTGTTTAGCTTTTTGGGCCTTTTTCATGCACTTTGAGCCACTATTTTTTTAACCTATTAGGGGATGTTTTAGGGCTGTCCTAGGTTATTTAATTGGTTCAAACTTTGATTAGTTCATTTGTTGTATCTTAAGCTCTCATATATAATTCGTTGTATGTTGTTCCTAGCTTTTCTTTGATTGTTTTCCATGTTAAGAGCCTCATTTTAATAAACAACTTACCATCTATTTCTTTCGTTTGAGAGTTGTTTCAACCGGTTGATGGTTATTCAAAACATGAGCTAGAGATCTATGCTTAATGGCTTAATCTCTACAGAGGTTCATCATCAACGGCATAGTCTCTCTTTCATGTTGAGAATCACTTCCCATTTGACATGTTTCTCATTTAGTGGACGTAATCTTTAGTGGATGTAATCATCACCTTGGACAAATGGATTAAAGAATGGCAAAGACTAATAAATTTGGCTTAAAATGAACCAACCAACATAAAGAACATGAGTTATATTGCTTGGGTTCCGCCGGACATTATGCCGAGTCCATCGTGTTAATGGTCGCCATACGTCAATTTATGATGTTTTGATAAACCTTGAAGCGTCTCTACCTCCCTTTTTGAGCTCACTCCATGATAGGAGGGATGGGTGGTTGTTATTTATTGCATTCATTAATTTTTGTCCAAAATCATATCCGAAGTCATCAGCAACCAACTTGCTCATTGATGGTTTTGGAAATGGCTTTGTTCTTCTCTTGAGTTTCCCGTGACAAAGAAGAGCAGAAGGGTCAAACAGGGCCTAGAAAGGCTCTGTCTACACTGTTCTCACCCTAGAGCACAAAAATAATTTTGGCACGAAATTAGGGGCCGACTAGCTCTCTTTGGTGCTAGCCAGCTCTCATTTGGGGCCAGCAGCTCAAAATGTGTGGTAAGCAGTGAGCTGTTAGTAAAAGTAGAGGGCAATGGCTGAGGGTGAAACATAGCAATCTGGACAGACAGTGCAGCTTCTGGACCCTGTACATGCAGTCATTGTGCCTCATTGATTGTTCGTTGTTGTAATTAATTAATATTATTCTTGTAATATCATTGTAATTGTAATTGTCATTGTCATTGTCATTATTATTGTCATTGTATTGTTATAATTACTTGAGTTGTGTTGTAAAAATTGTCGTTGTTTCTCATTATCATTCTTGCTATAATAACTTAGCTAGTTAGTTATTTAATTCATTCATTCGAATTTGTAATAGCTAGTTAATTCGGACACTCATTTGGACCCTCTTGCATGAGAGCAAAATATGTAATAATGTGTATGTCTTCCAACCCCACGTCTTTCTCCTTTTTATTTCATTGCTTATGATGGATAAAATAGAACATCATGTTTCTTTTAGCATTTTTTATGATTTACATTCATTTGTCTCGCATGCATTAGGTTCGGTTCATCATTCTAACGGCATAGTCATTTATTACTTCCTTGAATACATGCGCCACTGCATGCTATCAAAATGATTTACATGATATATTAGACAACTGGATCAAGTAGTAGCAATTTTGCATGTGTTGCATTAGTCATTTTGTATCATTAGGATCATGCATTTTTCCTAACTATTTCTTTCTTTTTGGCTTGCCTTAGAGTACTAGGTGAGCACTTATCGCTTTAGCATATCGTATAAGTGTGATTGTTGTCATGCCAAAGCATAATACCATGAGGCTAATTGCTTAAGTGATATAATTTTTTGAATGTCTATGGATGAAAACTAATTGCTTAAATTGAGATAAATTGATTAAATGTACATATAAACTCACATTTTTCCAGTGACACGTATTCAAACCAATTTTCAAGCAAACATGACAGATAAGTGGGGTACTCAATTCATGACCTTCCCCTCCCGTACCGAAGTTCCTTAGCCGAGACACTTTGGTGATGACAGTTAAATGGCCTTTGGCACGAGTCTCAGGTTTCCTAAATTTTCTGAAAATATTTAGGTGGCGACTCTGAAATCTGGCAATGTAGTCTATTTTTGACATTTTTAATTCAAATTGATTTTCCAAAAGAATTACCGGATTTTGACTTTTTTTGTGTTTTCACTGTTTCACATTGCACTTGTGAAATCAAATTTAGAACCACGGGAGTCCGAACTGTAAGGCTAGTCGTATCCGAAAGAAGCATGAAAGCCGAGCTACAGTTTCTAGCGACTCTGCTAGCGATTTAAAGAACTTGACTTGAAATTCATGATGTGAAATTTTATCTACACTTTTATTTTTTTTGCATTGCATTTGCATCGGTGTTTTACGTCACTGTTTTTTCCATCTGCTATTCCTGGATGGCTTACCAAAGGCTTGCCTAAAATCTTGCCAAAAGGCTGGCTGGTCATGGGCACTGCCATGTTGGAAACACAACCCTCGGATCTAGACTACCGTTGTACCGCTTGATCGTCCTTTCACTTCTCGGTGTTAGGTGAGAGAGGTATATTAGGTGATCTTGCTAAAGTACTCTTTTGGACTAATCGGCCTAGTGCATGTAGTGAGCTTTAGTGACCAGTCAACATAGGACAGGATGCTTGCCCTATGCAGGATGATGTAATACCATTTGTTTAAAATAGTGGAACTATAGATCACTCCAAAGCTAGGACAGGGAAACCTTAACCTCTCATAGGGGTGTTTTGAATGCTTTTGTGCAAAATGTGAAATCTTTGGTAATGTGTGATGTAATCCTTGGAGAGTCTTACTCTTGAGGAGGTTCCTTTCAAACCTTGAGGGTCATATTAGAATCAGAATTTGGGTCAAAATCTAGGGGTTTGTGTTTGATATAGTGGAAACATACCAGAACAGAGCCAGGACCAAGGCCAAAAGTTGTATCTTGTTTTGTTTTAACCAGCATACCCGGTACCCTAATCTGATGGGGCATTTGTTTTTAATGCTAGGTTTGTCTGAGCCAAAGAAGGAGTAGTACCTAACTCAGCAAAGGCCTAATCCAATCCAACTCGGAAAGCCTTAACCCATCACAGTCCATCCAATCCCAGAAAAACCCACTCAGCAAAGGTCCAGTCCATCTGATCCCCAAAAGCCAACTCAGAAAAGATCCATCCAATGCCAAAAGACCAATTCTAAAAAGCCCAATCCAGTCAAACTCATCTAGACTAATCAAGTTCAGATACATCAAGTATAATCGGATCAAAATTCTTGTTAATCAGCTCTCAGGTTACACTCATCCATTTCCTCAATTGCCAACTCAGCAGACCCGTGATGGCATAGAGTCCAGAAGAAGTTGGCCATGATAACGGCCCTAAACCAGGGAATTGCCATGTAGGATAAGACCATTGCTAAAATGCAATGCTTATCTGGGGCATCTACCACACATCCAGTCCCAGGCCCCCAACCGAACATTGACTCACTTTCGCCAGCTGAAGATTTGCAAGGTCCAAATCCTCGAGAAAGGTTAGCTCAAGCTCGAGTTTTTAAACCCCTGATACAACTTAATGAGGGGCTTTTTTCCCTTGATATTAATGATCTCGACTCAACCTTATTAAAAATTACTAATCTTGAGAAACAATTCAAAAAGGCACAAGGAATTAACTCCATTCCTGACATTGAGGATGGGTACACTGAGGCTGCCGTAAGACTCCCAAACAGATTCAAAATGCCACTCATTGACTGTTTCGACGGGTCTGGAGATCTTATGGTGCATATCCAACTTTTCTTGGACATCCTAAAACCGATGGGTCTAACTAAGCCTCATAAACTCTCTCTATATGAAAGAACCCTGTCGGGTATAGTATCCACTTGGTACGCCAAGTTGGAGGATAGAGTGAAGCAAAACTGGAAAGATTTGGCTGAGGCGTTTGTTAATCAATATTCTTACAATACCCAAATTGAAATAACCACCCAAGAGCTCGAAGCAACCCACCAAAATCCTAAAGAACCTTTTGTAGAAGTTGTTATAAGGTGGAGAGCAAAGGCAGTACAAATGACAGATCGACCTTCTGAGAGAGATCAAGTGCGGATAGTGGTACAGAACCTTGAGCCTGATATGCTACAAAAGTTAATAGTCGCTCCACTGTTCACTTTAAAAAATTTGCATGAATTAGGGATTCAGATTGAAAGCGCATTTAACAGAGGGCTTATTCCCAGAACAAACGAACCAACAAGGAAGGTGTTTGCTAGCAGTAACACTATTCCCAAACCCATTGAAATCAATACCGTTGCCACCGATCCTAAAACGACCAATCTCTTTGCCAATACCAACCCACAAACACTTAGTCCAACCTAAGCTCAAGGCAGAACTTTCACTTCCCTCCATATGAGCCTAACTAGCACACTAAAAATCCTGATGGAAAGAGGGTATCTCAAACCCCTTGATCCCCAACCTTTTCCTGACCCACTCCCTACTAGACATAACCTCACCAAATACTATGTGTATCATCAGCAGCGTGGTCATGGCACCGATCATTACTACCGCCTTCGTTATGAGATTTAGAATCTTATCGACAACCAGACAATAGCTTCACCTCAAGAATCTAATGTTTCCACCAACCCACTTCCTATTCGTGACCAAGTACCTCATCATCACCTTAACCTCATCTATACACTACTTATTTCCTTTGATCTCAGTAGATATATCACTCCATCCCATCTGCCTAAGCCAGAGGTGTTCATTGTTGAAAGTACCGATTTGTGCATAACGGATACACCCACTCCGGTTCGAACACCCCAAGAACGCCAAATGGCCAAATCCACTTCTACTGAGATATTGAGAATGATTGAAGACCTTCAAGGAACGGTGACAAATTTAACCTTTGGGGTTTCGAAGGATTCTATAATCTTAGGACAAGCTAAAAGCGGAATGGGCCAATCAAAAGCAAACAAGCCTTGCCTAGATATAGCTGTTCGACTTTGTGACAAGGCTGAAACAAGTAGTAAAAATGGGTCTGGGGTGACTATTGACACTTGTACACATCTTCAATGGGTTGTCGAAGCTCTGAGGACTAAAGGCCTGAACAAACGGCAAGTCCTTGCAATTGTTGAAAGGGTTGTGGATGAAACTTTCATCACTCAACACACCAATGCTCAAATAGGGGTTACTATGGATGAATTCAATGAGAAAAGCCAAGTTAATGGTACTTTGAATCGCAAGTTGACAAACAAAGGAAGGCTAAACAAAGAGGAGAGATGCTTTACCAGAAACACCTATTTGGATTCTAGTCCCAAGCCCATAAATACCCAGCCAACACTCGCCAACCCATTTGCCAATGTTTCTAAAACTGATGCTTCTTCCTCCTAAAAAGGAACCTTCACCTGTCTCCATATGAGCCCAACCCTCACCTTGAAGGTACTAATGGAGAAAGGGTTTCTCAAACCACTCAATCCTCGACCTCTCCCTAAACCTCTCTAACCTAGACATGACCCTACCCAATATTGCACATTCCATCAGCAATACAGTCACCATACTGACCATTGTTTTCGCCTTAGCCATGAAATTCAAGACTTGATTGACAATAAGGTCATCACCCCACCTGTAAATTCCAAAGTTGTCAATAAACCTCTCCTTGACGGCAATAGACCATTCAATAGCATAAATCCCATCCACGGTTCGCCAACAACCAATTTCGACCCTAGCCAACCCGATCAAAGAGATGAGTGGGGACTACTAGGGTAATTGTGAGGCTCACTTTGTGAGACTCAGTTTGAACGTTTGAAATCAATCCTACTATGTGTGGATGTTAGTATTATTGAATTAAGGGCTGGTTTGGACCCTCTTGTGGGCTCCTTAAAGTTGTTTTTGAATTCTGCCGGTGGACTTGGAGAGTGAAAACCCACTTTTGTCTCAAGGATGCTGATTTTGTTTTAAACCGTGTCTTGTAAATAGTTGAGTTGTGAGTTTTATTTTCATTATCTTTTCTTGCGTTGTCGCGTTAGTTGAGTCTTTTCCTTTAAGTCGCTCTCCCGTACCCTCAGGTTTTCGTTGTTTTCAATAACAAAGCAGGAGTCAAATTTCTGATCATTTTGTTGTGCCTACAGTAATCCATGTGTGACATTTTAAAAATAGAAAAAGCTTTGAATTTATTTTTGAATGAGATTCTGTTAATAAGCTCGAGTGTTGAGAAGGATCCCCGAATGGTTTGAGTGAATTCTGACTTATCGGCACAAAGTCCTTCATGATTTCAAAAATTTTAAGTTGTTTCTTTTGCAAAACTTGCGAAGATAGGGTCAGAATTGTACGTGGTATCCTACACTGTCCTAGGGATTCTCTTCACTATTAGGTGATTATTTTGGCAAGCACAAGATGACTTTCAGACCTGCAAGTACAAGATGGCTTTCAGACCTCACAATCATAGAATTTCTTCCCCTGGTGTTTTCACTACTTCAAAAGGAAATGGATAAAAGAAACCAAAAAGAAAAAAAAAGAAGAAGAAAAGAAAAAAGAAAGGAAAAAGAAAAGAAACCAAAAGAGAGGGAAAAAAAAAGAGAAGAGAAAAGAAAAAGAAGAAGAAAAAAGAAAAAAAAAGAGGGAAGAAGAAAAAAGTCAACCACTAAGCCAAGGGCATTCATTAGAATAAAATCCAATCAACCATGAGGAAGTGAACTTTTTTCTAAATTCGGGAAAGCCAATGCGAGGAAGTACCATGAGAAGCACCAACTCCGAAAATGGAGCGGAAGAAAGGAGGAAGACATTCATAAGAGAATGGAGAATCAAGCTCAAATCAAGGTAAAGTCAGTTCCAGCATTTAGGCAATGATGACTATTGATCAAATTCACCGCAAATGTTGTAACACTATCCTTGAAATGCTCGCTAGGTCGAAAACCCAAAAGGGCAACCTAGGCAAAAGTTAGAGCATGAAAAATAAGAAATAAAACAAATAAAACTTGCAAGGTTGAAAACCTCGAAGGGGCGCCTTTGGCAAAAGTTAGAGCGCAAAAAGAGAGTGTCAATACCCGAGTGAACCTCAGCCATAAACTACATTGCCTGATTCCCATTCTTGGGATACATAGGCAACTTCATCCTGAAGTTCGATCTCAATCATATCCATCTTGTTCGTCTCGACCCAATCATCTTGCCCGATTCACGTCGTCAGCTTCACATCGATCCATGAGCTACAACGACTGTTTCATATATCATACTTGCGTTGGGTAAGAAAGAACTAGCTTGAATCAACAAGTGAAGCAATTTCAATTCTTGAACTTATCAGTAAAATCTCCATCTTAAGCAAAAAAAGACTCAAAATTGATTTCTAAAGGGAACATAAGTAATACTAGGGGCACTATGAATGATCAGTCACCTTGAGTCTTTTTCTGCTTTTGGGTCAATTGTGAGTTTTGTTGTGTCGTGCCTGGTGTTTGTCTCAGTCTACGCTCTTCATTGAGTCACCATAATGTGTCTATCGCTCAAAAGCACTCTTTATCGAGTCACCATAACGTGTCTGTTGCTCAAAGTTCAACAAAGTGGCATCACCAAAAATTCTATATATGAATGTTCGCTCTGAACTCAAAAACAAGTCCATGTGTGGAATTCATAAACAAACTGGGAATACCCATACAAGGGGCATCGTGTTCATGATCATTACAAATGTGAGGTATGTGAGGAATCTGTCACTACCTTAGAGAGGAGTGGAGTAGATTCTCAGCATACTAGAACAGAAGAGAAGCATGAGTTTGATTGGTTGGTAACTGTTCCAAGATCTGATGATCCCCATTACACGTGCTTGCATAATGTTGAAAACGTGGCCAATGATTGGACACTAGGGGCACTTTTCAGTACATCTGACCGCATCATCTATCAAACAAGGGGCATGAACCCAACCGATGGCTAATGACTGGACACTAGGGGCAATTTTCAGTGCATCTAATCGGGTCATCAATTAAACAAGGGGCATGAACCTAACCTTTCTCTCAATCCGCTCAGAGCCATTTATCGGGCACTTTCCCCTAGATTTGGGTGAGCTCACCCCCATGATGATTCTGATATTATTCAGCTTTCGAAAGTTGTCTCCGACCATTTCAAGACTCTCTTGGAATTGTCATTTTCCCTCTGATTAACACATGTGTTTTGGATTGTGCATGCATGCTTATACATTCTGGTTGATTTGAATTGCATGATTGGTTGCTCCTGTTTCATCGAGTTACCTTCCACAGTGTTTTAATTACATTTCAAATAAATTGTGGCAAGTTGCCCTGCACTCATTTCATAAGGTACATGACACATTACTCCGAGTATTGCTCATTTCCCTCTACATACCATGTATCTTTCAGTTTGTATCGCACTGTTTTGTGCACCTTGTATCACACTATTTTGTGCACTTTGTATCATACTATCTTGTTCACTTTGTATTGCACTGTTTTGTGCACCTTGAGTTCACATTGTTTTGTGCACTTTATATCACACTGTTTTGTGCATTCACCTTGTATCGCACTATTTTGTGCACCTTGCATCGCATTGTTTTGTGCATTCTACCTTGTATCACACTATTTTATGCATTCTACCTTGCATCGCACTGTTTTGTGCATTCTACCTTGCATCGCACTGTTTTATGCATTCTCCTTGTATCGCACTGTTTTGTGCACCTTGAGTAGCATTCACCTTGTGTCGCACTGTTTTGTGAACCTTGCATCGCATTGTTTTGTACACCTTGAGTAGCATTCACGTTGTGTCATATTGTTTTGTGAACCTTGTATCGCACTGTTCTGTGCATTCACTTTGTATCGCACTATTTTGTGCACCTTGAGTTCGCACTGTCTTGTGTATCTTGCATCGCACTATTTTGTGCACCCATATCGCACTATTTTGTGCACTTTGCATCGCACTGTTTTGTGTACTTTGTATCGCACTATTTTGTGCACCTTACATCGCACTATTTTGTGCACCCATATCGCACTGTTTTGTGCATTCACTTTGTATCGCACTGTTTTGTGCACTTTGCATTGCATTGTTTTGTGCACCTTGCATCGCACTGTTTTGTGCACTTTGCATCGCACTTGTGCACTTTCATAACAATGTTTTGTGCACCTCACCTGCATTGTCTTGTGCACTCACTAGGTCTAGGAGACCTTAAATCCTCTAGAGGTGCAATTCCTTTGGTGTTTGACGTGCCTGAACGGCTTCAGGCGGTCTGGTATAACCACCTGACTGTGTTTGTAGTGAGTTCCTAGGAGACCAACTGAGATGGTGGAAACTAGAGTTCGAATAGCGATGCCTAGAACGCAAAGGTTCAGAATTTCTGAGACTAAAGTCTAGTTTGAATACGCAGGAGTGTATCATCAACTTGAAATCTATATGGCAGCCCCATAGGTTGAGGTAGCTTGTACGCGCCTCTATTCTGAATATTGAACCAACCTAGTCTATCACCTTGTTGGAGAATAGAAAAAGTTACAAACATAGCCAGGGAGAAAAGTAGTACCTGTGGTTTCGAAGCACAAGATGAAGGAAAAAACCTTAAAACCAAGAAGAAGGGGAAGCTCCCCAGCAGCGTAAGGTGAGTCCTTGCCAATTACCCCTATAAGGTACTTGCACTTCCTAGCTGCTACATCATATTCATCATCTAGTATCATCTATTACATTGCACATAGCATCTATCGCATGCATCTACTGTATTATCCATTACATCATGCATCATTTCCATGTCAAGCTTAGTTTAGCATGTGCTCATGTCTTTCCCTCGTTGAAACATGATTTTGTCATATGTAAGTACCCATGCTACGCTGAGGCCAGTATTGAGGGTGTTAACACTTTTTCTATGTTAGACATGGTCTGTTTTGTGTTCATGCCTTTTCTAGGTAAGATGTGGTTCAGCCTACGCCCCTTATTCACTTCATCCATTGCATTCATTGCATTGTACTTTGTCTTGTTGCATTAAGCATTTAGGATCATTATCTTTCCCCAGCAGATCGCTCTTCACTTATATCATACTACCCAATTACTTGTACTTTTTCTCTTTCTACGAAAAACATAGTTTTGCATATGCTCGCACCCCTTTCACGTTAAGACATGGTTTTGTTATGTGTAAGGACCGATGCTGCGCTGAGGCCAGTATGGAGGGTGTAGGCACTTAGCCTGTGTTAGGCGTCATTTGGTTGTGGCCACTTCCGTCATGTGTAAGCACCCATGATGTGTTGAGGCCAGTATTGAGGGTATAGGCACTTGGCCTATGTTAGGAGTTATTTGGTTATCCCCATTCCTTTGTGATATTTGTGTATTTTGCGCTGTTTGTGGTTTGAATATTTCGTTACATTATGTATCATTTGCATCTTGCCCCTGAACTACGTTGGTTTGATTCCTTGCAAAGGGATACGTAAGCAACCCTTGGGTTCAACCAACTATATCTGCATTTTGTTTGTCTACCCAAGTCTTACGGCTTTGTCAAAATGGGTCGTCTTCGGGCTTTGACATTCACTCGTATCATTTCATGACTTCGACCTCTGTCAAAAAGGGGCAACTGTAGACACCCCATTTTTGACCGTCCGCAAGACTTCGACGCTTGGTCTGACGCACTTGATGATGAAAAGTGTATTGTGTATGATTCGAATTCTCAACGAAGGGAGCCTAAGTCCAAGCTCTCGAACCAATCCCAAACCTTACATATTTACACTGTTTGTACCCCAGAATTTCATTTTTGAGCATTGTATCGACCTGCACTGAGTGTAAAACAGAGGAATATGGGAAAACATTGGAGGCCGGCCGGCCCACAGTGGGAGCCGGCCATAGCCATTGGGAGCCTGCCGGCTCTCTTGGCGAGAAACACTTTTCTTGGCGGGAATGGGCTAGCTGTCTGTTTTTGAAGATCTTTATGATCTTTTTGGCCCAAATTCTATAAATACGAGCTCTTGGCTCTGTTTTGAGGGTTGAAAATTTTCCAAGAGCCTATACACATAAGAGAGAGCTCTTTCTTCCTACACAAGTCACCTTTGAGCAAACCTATATCTCTTGAAGTATATCTACACATCATCTACCACCTTAGATCATAACCCTAGAACCTTGGTTGAGCTTTGTGAATCACAATTCAAGCTTGAGAGTGTGCTTGAACCAAGTTTGTGTTACAAACAAGTGCTTACCTTCTTTGAGAGGTATAAGCTTACTACCCCTTCTCCTGCTCTCTTTGCTATCTCTTGCTATCTATTTCTTGTGTTTTTATATTGTCTTGACCTTATTTCAAGTGTCTAAGCTTGGGTTTGGATAGCGACTAAAGGGTAGAGAGAGTTAACACTCTTTCTTGTACGTTCACCTATAGCTCAAACCCTTGTTTTACATCCTTTTCTTTGCTTTCCAAATTGATTTTTCAGAGTTTAAAAGAGGCTAAAAATCATGCTTTGAGGTTTCAAAGGTTGAGGGGTTAGCCACCCCTCCTTATTCTTGCTTACTAGCCTTGTTTTCTTTACTTGTTATTTAGCTTTTTGGACTCTTTTCATGCACTTTGAGCCACTATTTTTTTAACCTATTAGGGGCTGTTTTAGGGCTGTCCTAGGTTATTTAATTGGTTCAAGTTTTGATTAGTTCGTTTGTTGTATCTTAACCTCTCATATATAATTCGTTGTATGTTGTTCTTGGCTTTTCTTTGATTGTTTTCCATGTTAAGAGCCTCATTTTAATAAACAACTTACCATCCATTTCTTTCGTTTGAGAGTTGTTTCAACCGGTTGATGGTTATTCAAAACATGAGCTTGAGATCTATGCTTAATGGCTTAATCTCTACGGAGGTTCATCATCAAAGGCATGGTCTCTCTTTCATGTTGAGAATCACTTCCCATTTGACATGTTTCTCATTTAGTGGACGTAATTATCACCTTGGACAAATGAATTAAAGAATGGCAAAGACTAATGAATTTGGCTTAAAATGAACCAACCAACATAAAGAACATGAGTTATATTGCTTGGGTTCCGCCGGACATTATGCTAAGTCCATCATGTCAAGGGTCGTCATATTTCAATTTATGATGTTTTGATGAACCTTGAAGCATCTCTACCTCCCTCTTTGAGCTCACTCCATGATAGGAGGAATGGGTGGTTGTTATTCTTTGCATTCATTGATTTTTGTCTAAAATCATATCCGAAGTCATTGAGCAACCAATTTGCACATTGATGGCTTTGGAAATGGCTTCGTTCTTCTCTTGAGTTTCCCGTAACAGAGAAGAGCAGAAGGGACAAACAGGGCCTAGAAAGGCTCTGTCTGCACTGTTCTCACCCCAGAGCACAAAAACAATTTTGGCACGATATTAGGGGTTGGCCAGCTCTCTTTGGTGCCGACCAGATCTCATTTGGGGCCAGCCGACTCAAAATGTATGGTAAGCAGTGAGCTGTTAGCAGAAGCAGAGGGCAGTGGCTGAGGGTGAGGCAGAGCAATCTGGGCAAACAGTGCAGCTTCTGGACCCTGTGCATGCAGTTATTGTGCCTCGTTGATTGTTCGTTGTTGTAATTAATTAATATTATTCTTGTAATATCATTGTAATTGTTATTGTCATTGTCATTATTATTGTCATTTTATTGCCATAATTAGTTGAGTTGTGTTGTAAGAATTGTCGTTGTTTCTCATTATCATTCTTGTTATAATAACTTAGCTAGTTAGTTATTTAATTCATTCATTCGAATTTGTAATAACTAGTTAATTCGGACACTCGGACACTCATTCAGACCCTCTTGCATGAGGGCAAAATATGTAATAATGTGTATGTCTTCCAACCCCACGTCTTTCTCCCTTTTATTTCATTGTTTATGATGGATAGAATAAAACATCATGTTTCTTTTAGCATTTGCCATGATTTACATCCATTTGTTTTGCATGCATTAGGTTTGGTTTATCATTCTAACGGCATACTCATTTATTACTTCCTTGAATACGTGCGCCACCACAAGCTATCAAAATGATTTACATGATATATTAGACAACTGGATCAAGTAATAGCATTTTTATATGTGTTGCATTAGTCATTTTGTATCATTAGGATCATACATTTTTCCTAACTATTTCTTCCTTTTTGGCTTGCCTTGGAGTACTAGGTAAGCACTTATCGCTTTAGCATATTGCATAAATGTGATTGTTGTCATGCCAAAGCATAATGCCATGAGGCTAATTGCTTAAATTGGGATAAATTGATTAAATGTACATACAAACTCACCTTTTTCCAGTGACGCATATTCAAACCAATTTTCAAGCAAACATGAAATCAAAATATTTCAACTTTTGATTAGTGGAGGTCGATCTTTGATCGGACGAGTGGGGTGTTCAATTCATGACCTTCCCCTCTCGTACCTATGTTCTGAGCCGAGACACTTTGGTGATGACGAATAAGTGGCCTTTGGCACGAGTCTCAGGTTTCCTAAATTTTTCAAAAATATTTAGGTGGCGACTCTGAAATTTAGCAATGTAGTCCATTTTTGGCATTTTTTATTCAAATCAATTTTTCAAAAGAATTGTCGGATTTGGACTTTTTTTGTGTTTTCACTGTTTCATATTGCACTTGTGAAATCAGATCCAAAACCACAGGAGTCCGAACTATAGGGCTAGTCGTATCCAAAAGGAGCATGAAAAGCCAACTACACCTGCTTACTCGAGGCTTCTCCAAATAAAAACATATTATCGGCGAACAAAAGTTGAGAGAACATGGGTCATTTTTAAGCAATTTTAAAGATTTATATTGCTTAGCAACAACTTGCAAGATATTTGTGCTTAGCTTTTCAATACAAAATAAGAAACGATAGGGAGAGAGGGGATCACCCTGCCGGAGCCCTCGAGATGGTTAAGAAGTAGATGCCCCATTCCAAAGCACAGCCGATTGAGTAGTGGAGGCGCAAATCATGATTAAGGAAATCCATTTGGTTGAGAAACCCATTTCAGACAAAATTCTTTCAAGAAAAACCCAGTCAATCCGATCATATGCCTTCTCTAAATCAATTTTTATAACCATGGAACCCTTAGTATTTTTGGACCTTTTCATTGTGTGAAGAAGCTCCTGAGCAATGACAATATTATCTGCTGCTTGTCTACCAGGAATAAAATTCCCCTGTAGCGAACTTACCAGCTTGTTAAAAAGAGGGCGTAGTTGAGATACCAATATTTTAGATATGATCCTCATTGTGACATTGCTAAGAGAAATAGGTCAGAAGTAGTGCATGGTTGTTGGGTGATCTACCTTGGGAATTAAGGTAATCAAAGTCTTATTCAACTCAGTGGAGTGTAGACACCCCATTTTTGACCGCCCTTAAGACTTGAGGGCCTCAGGTTGATTGTTCGAGGACGAAGGCTATACTATGCAAAGGTTCAATTTCTTCGACAAGAGGAATTTCAAATCCCAATCTTACAACCCCTTTTTGGACCAAAGCCTTTTCACCAAATGATTTTAGACCTTAAAAGCCTCTCTTTCAAAATATTTTTGAAAAAGTTTCTACAATGTTCCAAGGTTCGCATTTCATTAAATGTTACGCTTTTGGGTAAACCGAGCAAGGACAAAGTGGAAATAAATGAAAGAGAGGTGAAATTTTTGAAAAACTCTTTAAAACGTCTTTTTTAGAGGTTTGGAGTTGAAGAAAAGTGGAGGGGAGAGAAGAAAACTAGTTTGGGAGAAGTTAGGCATGAATCCGGTTAAACTAAAACTGAGCAGTTTTCACTAAAAGAGGCATATCTTTTTGCACACTTGGAATTTTGATGTGAGGCTTCCACCATTGGAAATAAGACTTCTGGGGCTTCAATTTAGACACAAGAATGACCTACAAAGGAGTCTGGATAAAGGAGATATATCCATTTTAAGTTGGACCTGGAAAGCAGATTTTTGTGGTCGGCCACAGATGTGGCCTGTCAGCCACCAGTGATGGCTGGTTGGCCATTGGTGTCCAAAACTCAGATATTTTACAGATATTTCCCCTCTAACTATTCCACACTGCTCCAGATATTTCTACCTTGATATTTTCGACCAAGGCTCTCATTTTTCTATATATAGATGGCATATCTCTCATATTTCAAGGTTGGAAAAATTTTGGGAGCCTCTCTCTCTAAAATCCTCTCTCTCTAGACTTCTCTCTCTCTTGAGCTTTTGTGCTTAGAAGCTTGCATACTTCAAACTTTTGCCTAGCAACCCTTAATCAAACTTGACCACCATTGAGTTGAGGTTACTTGAGGCCCTCTTTAAGCTCTAAAAGAGGATTTTGGCTTGATTTAGCTTGTTTTGTTGCTCTAAATTGCATCTTATCTTCAAGAGGTATGTCACTTGTATTTTAAGCTTGTTTTACATACTTGTTTTTCCATCTTTTTATAGTGTTTTTAAGCTGGTTTTGTACTCCAAAAAACTCTATTTTATGGTTTAAAAATGGTGATTTGAGGCTATTTTGTGTTAAGGGATAGTCCACCCTTCTTGTTGCTTAAGTGTTTAGTTAAATATCGTGTTTGTAATATTGATTAACTAGAATAGTTAATTCATTTTGTAATAATTAACTTAGCTTAAATTAGGGTAGCTAGTTAACTTATTCATTTGGACCCTCCTTCGCGAAGGCGTAATGTTGTAATAAGTGTGCGTGCATGTGTGTATGTGTTTCAACCCCACGTCTTTCTCCCTTTTATTTAATCGCTTTTGATGGTTAGATTAGGGACATTTTCAATTAGCATACCTTATGCTCACATGTTTACATCCATTCATTTATCTTGCATGCACCAAGGCTCGACGCATCATTCAAACTGCATTACAATTTCAATATTTCTTTGAATACGTGTTTAATCACATGTTGTTCAAATCAATCCAAATTCCATATTAGTAGCCGAACCTATTAATTGCATTATTGCATGTGTTACATTAGACATTTAACATAGTTAGGATCATACATCTTTCTAACTAGCTTTTGTTTTGGCTTGGAGTACTCGATGAGTTTTTATGCTTTAGCATGCTTGCATGAGTGTGATTGCCATGTTACCATGTTTCGCATGCTTGTCATGAGGCTATGTGCTTAACTGCTAAACTGCATGAATGCCTGTGGATGAAGGCTTATTGTTTGAATTGAAACAATTCAACGAATGTGTGTTTTAAGTCCACCTTGATTGGTGGCAAATCCGTATCTTTAAGCCTACTTAAGGGTGGCAAATTCAAACCATTTTCAAAAATAAACATGAGTTGAAATGTTCCAATTCTTGCAATTTTAGTCTATACTTGCTTGTGCGAGTCACATAGTAATGTTAGCTAATAACCGGAATAAGAACACATGAGGTTTATAAAACATCATATCATGGTTAGTAGAGGCCGATCTTTTGATCGGGCGAGCGAGGGTACTCATTTCATGACCTTCCCCTCTCATACCTAAGTTCCCGAGCCGAGGCAACTTTGGTGATGACGGACACATGGCCTTTGGCACGAGTCAGGGTTTTCTAAATTTTTTCAAAAATAAAATATTTAGGTAGCGATTCTGTAGTCTAGCAAAACAGTCCAAATTTGGCATTATTTGATTTAAAATCGATTTTTCAAAAAAGTTTGTCGGATTTGGACTCTTTAGTGATTATCAGTTTCACATTACACTTGTGAGACTAGATTTAGAACCACAGGTAGAGTCCGAACTGTGAGGTCTTCTTTTCAAACCCTTTCCAAAAGGCGGGGGCGCAGAAAAAGGCGAGTCTACAGTTTCTGGTGACTCTGCTGGGATTTAGAGAACTTGACTCGAACTCATAATATGTTGTTTTATCTACACTTATGTGTTTGCTTGCATTTGCATTTGCATCGGTGCGCCTAAGTCATAGTATTTGCCATCTACTATTCCTGAGCGGTTTACCGAAGGCTTGCTTGGAAAAGCTTGCCAAAAGGCTGGCCGGTTGCAGCTCTGCCACGATGGGAACACAACCCTTGGATCTAGACTACCGCTGTACCGTTTGATCCTCCTTTTACTTCTCGGTATTAGGTGCGAGAGGTATATTAGGTAGTCTTGCTGAGGTACCCTTTTTGACCAATTGACCTAGTTGCATATCGGAAACCATAGAGACTGTTCCAAACTAGGACAGAATGCTTACCCGAATGCAAGATTGTGTGAAACCACTTGTTATGCATAATGAAACCCCAGCTCCTGACGAAACTAGGACAAGGTAACCCTATTCCATCATAGGGGTGTTTTGGCTCTCACTTAATTGGTATGTGCTTTACAGTGAAACTGTTCAAAGATGTGCAGATCAGTTGCCAAGTCAGTATCTGTTTTGGGGCAGAATTCAGTAGAGAGCACAGCCACTTAGCTGTGATCATATCCGTTCTAGTGAAATTGGGCTGAGATGTTATATGTTTTCTCTTTTGCAAGGTAGTCCTAGAACCATAGCTTCAGAAGGCTCCGATATCCCCCCAGGTACTCTGGACTTGTGTTGATAGACTTTGTCAGGTCGGAAATTGTTCAGAAGCAACTTGAGTTTACCTCACTCTCCCCGGGTACAAGACGGAGGAGAGTTAGACAGGATTCACCAATGCAGTGTCTACAACAGTCACCCTTCGGTTCATCAGTGTCCAGTCAGGTCCGGGAATAGTTGTCTGCATTCAGCTTAACACGAGATCAATCACCCATTCCCATGGCTCAGTATCCCCCAGCCAGTGTGGAAGAACTAATGCAGCACCTACAGCAAACAGTTAAAGTACTGCAGCAAGACGCTGCTCGTCAGGTCGAGGTCACAGCTTGTCAGGCCGAAGCGATAACCCGGCTACAACAACAACAGCCACAGCCAGTCGCGGCTTCTGCATCTCATGCACCTTCCACGGGTAACCTGACACCTGGAGCCACTACCCATACTGCTAATGTCCAAGAGACTTAGGGCAATCCGGCGGAGCCAATCCCAGCACAGGCCTCTAAAGCTCCTGTCTATCAAACCGAAACTCCGTTTAAATTTGAGGTTGAACCAACTGCACTTAAGGTCAATAAACTGGAGAAGTTATTCAAACGAGCACAATGAGTGAACTCCATCCCAGATTTAGAGGACAGGTATACTGAATCTACAATTACCTTACCAGAGTGGTTTAAAATGCCGCATATTGACCATGTCGACGGCTCTGGAGACCCAATGGTGCACCTCTGCCTGTTTTCTGATATCCTGAGGCCAATGGGTTTGACCCCAGCCCAAAATTTGTCTCTCTTCGACTAAACCATGTCTGGGATAGCTGCAATCTAGTATGCAAAATTGGAGGACTCTATGAAACAGAACTGGGAAGAGATGGCTGAGGCCTTTATTGCTCAATACTCCTACAACACACAGATTGAGGTCATAACTTGTGATCTCGAAGCCATCCGCCAAGAGCTAAATGAGGGTTTCTCAGAGTTCGTAACGAGATGAAGAGCGAAGGCCTCGATGATGACCACAAGGCCTTCCGAAAAAGATCAGATAGGATGATTGTTTGAAATTTGCATGGAAAATTGTTACAGAAGATGATCGTTCTACCTCTGTTTACCTTTCCAGAGTTTCATGAAACGGGGGTTCAAATCGAGGATGCCATTAGACAAGGAATCTTTGTGGAAGATAATATAATGAGCCTTTGAAGAAGAATGTTGTTCGCAGTTCCAATGCTACAATTGATGGTAGCACAATTGCGAAATGCTCAAAAGTAAACACTGTCACCACTCCCCTCAATGGCCAAAAACCAACCACTTCAAATCAGCTCCAAGCTTGAAATTTTCATCCTTTTTACATGAGTCTCTCTCAAGTTTTGAAAATGCTACGAGAAAAAGGGTACCTAGAAGTTCTAGAACTCCGACCCCTTCCAAATGCTCTTCCACCAAGATATGACCCAGCTAAATACTGTGCTTATCATCAACAACACGGTCATAATACAAACCGTTGCATCTGCCTCCGTCATAAGATTCAGGATCTTATTAACGAAGAGATCATGGCTCCACCAAAAAGACCTCAGGCCATCCCTAACCTATTACCTCCAAATCTTAATCTAATCCATACACTACCATCCACCTACAACCCCAACATATACATCACCCTAGTCCATTTACCCAAGCTTGAGGTGTTCATTCCAGAAAGTACGGACTTGTGCATGATGGATGCAGTCGAACCCCAATCATCTCAAACCCCTGAACCCACTACTTCTGAGCTGATAAGCATGATTGAAAATCTTCAAAGAATAGTGGCAAATTTAGCCTCTGGGGTTTTGGCTCCATCATCAACCACATCACATGCCAAAAATTTCATGCCAAAAGGCTCCCTAATCTTGGGGTAAGCTGCAATTGAAAATGGCCAACCTAAAGCTATCTCAGGTCTAGGCAATGACATGTCGACAACAACTGGGCTCCGCTTTGATATAGCGACCCAATCCCTTGGCAAAGTGGAGGCAAATGGCAAGAACAAGGTAGGGGCAGGCATTGGTCCCTATAAACATCTTCAGTGGGCTGTTGAGGCTTTAAAGGTTGAAGGACTGAACAAATAACAAGTGCTCGCAGTTGTTGCACAGACTGTGGATGACACTTTTGCCACTCAGGTTTGAGGCATTTCGAATCAAGGGGCAAGCCGGGAAAAGGGATGTCGTACCAGAAACACCCCTTTCAGCTCCAATCCTACACTCGGAAGAGATCATCAAACCCAGTCAGTACCTGCCAACCCCTTTGTCGATTCATCCAATACAACCAAACAAACCTCGAGCCATCAACCCTGAGGCCAGAGGGTCTTTACCCCACTCTACATAGTCTTATCCAAAGCTCTCCAAATCCTTATAGGACAAGGCCATCTCAAACCCCTTGAGCCTCGGCTTCTCCCCGGATCCCCTTCCGGCCAAGCATAATGCTGCCAAGTACTGTGTCTTCCATCAACAAATTGGCCATGACACTGACAGTTATTTTCTTCTTCGCCACGAAATACAAGATCTGATTGACAACGAGGTCATCGTCGCACTAGGTCCTGCAAAGTCTATCGACACTGGATCAATAAACCTAGGGATAATATGATTATGTGATCGGGATATGAACCACTTGCTGATAGCGCACATTTCTACTCTAGATATGGTGGATGGCACGCACTGTTTTGAGCAATTTGCGAATGCTGTTTACTTTACTTTCTGACTTGGGTATTGAGTCAATTCTATTGTGTTGTATTGAGTCTGTCTTATTGTATGGAGTCTGTCTTGTTGTATCGGAGGTTAGTGATTTTGGGGGGTGTTACCTCGGACATCACTATCTTGTTTTGTGTTTGTCTTTTACACTATTTCTTTTGCATCTGTTTCTGCCATTAAGCTAGTTGTGCCAGAAGTTTTGAATGAAACGGCAGAGATTTTCACCTGCTTTTTCTGTGCCTTTAAATCATTGCATTGACCTAAGTTTTTCAAAACTTTTCTAACACTGTGATGAAAACAAAGAGGAAGGAATTCCTCGAGATTTACAAAAATTTGATCAACTGAGAGAAAAAGAGGCATGCTAAGCCCTTAATGAATGAGATCATGTTTGTTAATGTGAGTACTGAGAAGGATCCTAGCTTGATCCAGATCGGTTCTACATTGTCTTCGACGTGAGCGACTAGTCGCTTTATTAAAAGATTTCAAAAAATATTTTGCGTGGTTCTGCAAAGACATGCCTGGAATTAATCTTGAGATTGTGTAGCATAGGATCACTCTTGGCCTCGAGACTCGCCCCTTTTTGCTTTCAAATCTTGAACCTTGACTCAGAATGTTCAACGATCAACCAAAACATAAGGCTTGTATGGCCGGATCAGAAGCAGCCCTTGAACTAGGGGCAAGAAGGTCAGATCAAGAAGGTCAAATGTCGTTAAAGGAAGCTTGCAAAGTTAGATCAGAAGTAACCCTTGAACTAAGGGCAAAAAGGTCAGATGTGCTCAAAGATTCAAAAGATGAGTCATTTCGCAAACCAATAAAGACTGCCAAGAAAGCCAAATCCGAGAAATGGAGAGAAGAAAGTTTATTGCTGAAGGACAATCGAGTTCCTATCCACAACACTAGGGGAAATTCAGACCCGATTGGATGGACTCCTACATCATCAACAAACAGCAGCCATTCTCCTGGATTCAGATGGCTTTGAGATCTCAAAACCGATCAACATGAACAAGTTAAACTTTTCTATCCTTGAGAGGCATGCTGGGCTGAAAACCCGGAAGGGCGACCCAGGCAAAAGTTAGAGCAGAGAAAAGAAAAGAACAAAAAAATGAAAAAATGAAAAGAAAAATAAAAAAAGAAATGAAATGAAATGAAAAGAAAAACATAGCTCGCAAGGTTGAAAACCTGAAAGGGCGGCCTTGGCAAAAGTTAGAGCGCAAAAGAAGAGTGTTAACACCCGAGTGAACCTCAACTCGGAACTACATCAGGCCTGATTTCTGTCTTTAGGATACATAGGCAACTTCATCCTGAAGTTCGGTCACAATCATTTTCAACCTGCTTGGCTCATCCATGTTGATTGGCTTATCCTTGTTCAAACTCAGCTATCTTATGCATGTGCAAATTGGCTTGTCTCAGTTCAAATTCGGGTGCCCTATTCTATTACAAGATTCAGCTGCAAGACAAATCAAATTCAGATCTGAGATTGTGCATCTCAAGAGTAGATTCCGCATTGGTTGAGCAATGGCCATTTGCAAAAACAATTTTTGAAGATTTTTAATGAGGTTAGCTAATTCTCTCAAAAATTATTCTATTTTTCTAAAACTGGACCATTTCTTGGACCCAAAGAAAGGAAAATTTTCAATGCGCACAACCTGACTTGCATGATTTCAAATCAAAAAATCAAACAAGCATGCTAATCTAACTCTCATGTTGGTCAAAATTGTTTTAGCAGAAAGCCAAAAAACAAAAATGGTCAAAATGATGAACTAGGAGGCATAGTTGAGTCAAGTTTTCTGTCTATTCCCCATTATCAATGTATTCGCCAGAAAGGGCATAACTGAAGTTAGACGCAAGGTGTAGACCGCCCCGAGAACTCCCCGGCTCCGCACTGCGAGGGCGCGAATTCCGTTTTGTTCTCTAGCTACTACAGTTCAGACTTAATGTCACGGTTCTGAATCTAATCTTGCAAAGTACAATGCAAGACCGATAAATCACCAAAGAGTCCAAATATGGCAAATCGTTTTGAAAAATTGATTTTAATAAAGAAGTGCCAAACATGGACTGCTTTTCTAGATACAGAGTCGCCACCTAAATATTTTATTTTGGGAAAATTTAGGAAACCCTGACTCGTGCCTAAGGCCACGTGTCCATCATCACTAAAGTTGCCACGGCTCGGGAACTTGGGTACGAGAGGGGAAGGTCATGCAATGAGCACCCCCGCTCGCCCGGTCAAAGATCAGCCTTTACTAACATGATATTTTGTTTTTTGAAAACACATGTGTTCTTATTCCGGTTATTAACCTAGAATTACTATGTGATGCGCACAGCATACAAGTATAGACTAGATCGCCTAAGTTGGAACAAAACATTGCATGTTCGTTTGTGAAAATGATTTGAAGTTTGCTACTCGCAAGTAGGCTAAGACGAGGATTTTGATGAATTGTTCCAATTCAAGCAATCCAACCTTCACCCACAGGCATTCAGGCAGTTAATCAAATAAGCAGTTAGCCTCATGGCAAGCATGCTAAACATGGCAACATACACATCTCATGCAGTATGCTAAAGCATAAACACTCACAGTGTACTCCGAGCCAAAACAAAGAACTAGTTAGAAATCATGCATGATCCTAGTTCATGTTAAGATGGCTAATGCAACACATGCAAGAATGCAACTAAAATAGGCTCGGCTATTCTAAGATGTCATGTGAAATGCGACTTGAGAACATGCTGTTGAACACGTATTCAAGTAAATGTATTTGAAATACAATGCAGTTAGTATGATGCGCCGAGCCCGGTGCATGCAATACAGATGAATGATGCACACATGCAAAGCATAAGGTATGCTAAACAAAATATGCCCTAAAACTAACCATCGTAAGCGGTTAAGCAAAAGGGAGAAAGAAATAGGGGTTGGAAGACATGCATCACATACACACACGCTTATTACAACAATTGACCCTCTCGACGGAGGGTCCGAATAAGAAGCTAACTAGCTAATTTAAGCTAATTAAACTAATTATTACAAGCCAACTAATTAACTAACAAGCTAACTAATTATTACAAAACAAATTGAATAGTTAAGCGCATTAACTAATTAGGTACAAAACCAAAGCATAAATTAGCTAAGCAAATTAGCTAAGTAAAGCAGTAAAGCAATGTCCTCAGAGGGAGAAGAATGCACGCATGCTCGGTCGCCTCGTTCGGAAATCCGTTGCGATGCCCCAACTTGTCTCTGTTTTTAATTGTTCTCAGAACCTTGCACCAAGCTCCAGAAAGCTTCTAACTCACCTTGGGGACCTGTGGGAGGGTGGCCGACCAGTTGTTGATGTGGGAGACCACCTGCCGACCACCTTTCTTTGTTGCAGACCAGAAAAAGTGGTCGGCCAGCTAGTTTTTCTGGCTGGCCGACCAGTTATTGCTGCACTTCTCCAGTTTGCTGCAACAGAGAGCAAGAAAGGGCATGGCAATGTATTTGCAAGATATGTATGCACAACCACTCTCCCTATCATTTCATAAGCTCAAGGGAGTGTGGTTCTCGACCCTCGGGCCACCAATCGCGCATTTCAATGCATGATGGCCGAGAAGCAAGACTGCACAATTCAATGTAAAATGAATGCACACATAAACATATAAAGCCTAGAACTCTATCATATATGATCAAGAGCGTCGGCGACCGAGAATTGAGGCACGTTTCATCACTTCAAGTATGAAACGTCCCTCGTTTCTCGTGTTTGGACTAACACCTATTCCAAACAAAATGCAACAACAAGCATGCAAACATGCAATGCAACTCAAGCATGCAAACATGCAATGTAAGGTATGCATACACAATGCAAAAAATAATAACCAAGCACACACAATGCAAAGAACATGACCTACACAGTGCAATGGACAACATGGCATACACAATGCGAAGAACATGGCATACTCAATGCAATGGACAACATAAGCATGCAAACAACATGCAAACAAACATGCTAAATGGACTTAAACCGAATATGGACAAACCTCAGTCATGCCCAAAACAGTGGCCATAATGCAAAAACTAGGGCATGAAGTACAAAGTAAATGCATGCACAATGCAAAGGCCCATTGACCGGGCATAAGAGCACAACTCTCAAGAGTGCCCAAAGAGAGACAAGCATGGAAGTGTAACAACACTACAAGCTCTGAAATTAAGTAAGAAATGATGCCAAATCACCCAAACAATACAAGTATAGCATGCAAAAGTCCTAAAGCATTAGAGCTAGCAAAGAGGACTACAAAGAGAACATGCAATACATGGCATAAATACATGAACCAATCATGGACAGAGCTCAAGTAGGTCAAATCAAAGACCAAAATGTGCTGAGATGAGGGCTCAAAGGCCTAGGCAAGATGGCATGCATGCTAGGCCACAAACAAGGCAACAATGCATAACACTCAAAGGCACTTAAAGAGTGGGAGAAGTGGGAACATGGCAATGCTACATGCTCTGAAATGTCATGTTAAGTGATGCCAAATCATGTACACAGCACAAATGAAGCATGCTATGGTACCCAAAGCTTGAAGCTAGCATAGGCATTTGTACTACAACTATGCAAAATATGAAGCATATGGCAAATACAACCCAAAATAGTCCTAGATCATGTCAAAATAAGTCTAAAACATGCAAGGACCAAAGCTAAAATAAGCTAGCATGAAAGGGCATAAGGCATGGAATATGCAAGGCAAATAAGGTGGATTACACTACACCTACCAAGACCAAGCATGAGATGACTTAATCAACAAAAATCAGAGTTATATCATGGAAAAATAATCCCAAAAACACATTGAAATGATAGCTCGCAAGCTTAGGCATGAAGGCATACGCAATGATTCATGTTTAAGGCATAAAGGGCAAACCCTCCAACGCAATGAATGAGTGAAAGATGCAAGTGCATGGCAACATTACATGGACTGAAATCTCATAAAAAATGATTCCAAATCATTCAAATGGACCAAACAATGCATGCTAGTGGACTTGATACACAGGGCTAACAAGCTAGAATGCACTATAGCTATAGAAAGCATGGCATGCATGACCAAAACAACACAAATAAAAGCTAGAGCATGCTAAAACATGGACAAAAGCTTCTTAGAGTTAAGCCAAAATCATGCTAGAATGATGGTCTAAAGCATGGTACACATTAGGCTAGTTAATGAAATTGCACTACAAGTGCATGGAGCATGCATGGGGCTATCAAACCCAACCTTAACAGAGTTATAGCATGTTAAAACAACACCAAAAACCTACTGAAATGGAGTCAACATAAGCTAGAAAGACATGCTACTTCATGAAGCATACAAGACTAGTTTATGAAATTTACACTACAAGTGTATTAAGTATGCATGAGGTGATCAAGACAACCAAAAACAGTGGCATGCCATCTCAAAATAACCCCAAATACATGCTAAGAACAAGCCAACACAAGCTTAATAAACATGCTCAAACATGAGGCATTCAAAGCAAACATTCAAAATACAAGGAGAGGAGATGACCCTCTCCTATTTGGGACCCCAAAACCACCTTTCCACCACTAAAAATCCTCTGGATTTTAGTGGTAGAAAGGTCATGCAAAGGTTAGAACAAGAGCCAAAAGGGATGGCTCAAAACAAGGCCTAACAAGGCCTAAGAGAGGGTAGACTACCCCCAACAAAAAAGTGACCTTAAACAAACATTTTAAGCATGCAAAAATAGAACTTTTTGTAGTTAAGATTTAAGCTTAAATCAGTATGCAAATAGGGATAAAAGCTTAAGCAAAAGCAAGGTTCAAGAGGGTAGAAACTCACCCTTGATGAACACCTTCAAAGCTGCAACTCCAGCAACTTCTTTGAGCTCAAACCAGTCCAAAACAACCAAAACAAACCTCAAGAAGCCTCAGCAACAAAAGGATGGCGTTTGAGTGTGTGTTTGTGTACAAAAGTGTGATAAAATGACACTTTAAGGCACAAAAATGAAAGAGATGGAGGATTATAGAGACAAAGGTGTATCTATCTCTCAAGCCACTAAAAATCTGAACTTAAGGCATGAGGGAGGAGGTTCTCTATAGAGAACAAACAACAAGCTTGTTGGACAAGCTTTTGGCCTAAAGCCATCCCTCCATACACGTGTATGGAGGATGGCTTCTGTGCCTTCTAGCTGGCACAGCTGGCCTAAAAATATCTCAAAAATGTGATGAAAAGCAGCCGACCACTTGAAGTGGTCAGCCAGCTACTTGAAGTGGTCGGCCGACCACCACAAGTGGTCTCCCAAGAAGAAAACTGGTCGGCCATGGGTAGGAGAAGTCTACACACTAAAAGCAAGCCAATGGTGTGGTGGCCGACCAGAAAAGGTGGCCTAAAGACCAAAAAAACCAGTTTCCCGACCAGAAAACTGGCTGGCGGGGAGGAAAGTGGTCTCCAAGGGGAAGAACTGGTCTCCCACCCTTGTACCACCTTCCAAACAAGGAAAACAAGGTTTGTGCCAAAAACATACCAAAAAGGATGCAAGACGAAAGTTGGGGAGGCAAGGCGCGCGGCCGGAAGCCTCGAAAACTAGTCTACGGGCATCAAAAGTGGTCTGCGACCACAAAAGTGGTCTCCCGAACCACAGTGTCCCTCTAGGAAGAGGCAACAAGGTGTGGTTCAAAAACCACGCCAAACGGAGAACATTAAGCAGTCCCGAGTCAAGGCACGCGGCCGAAGGCTTCGAAAACCGAAAACTGGTCTCCAAACGAGAAAAGTGGTCTACGACCACCAAGAGGTGGTCTACAGACCACTCCCTCCCTCCAGGGAAGAGAAACAAGGTTTGGTCCACAAACCGAGCCAAAGCACAAAGAGTTCAGAGGCCCGAAGGCGAGGCTCTCAGCCAAAACTCTGAAAACTCGAAACGAACACAACATGCACAATCACCGAGCACTCAATCGATGATGTCTGAGTCTCAAGGTCGGTCAAAAATGAGGTGTCTACACAGGGGCCAAAAGCTCTCTTATCCTCCAAGCAAAGAGGTACCAAGCCAAGTGCGAAACACGAACTGAAAATGGAGCTGGATATTCGACCCCCTCATATAGACGGGTTCGATCACTCTCAAATTGGTATCTGACCCGGAATGGGGACATAGAAAATGCAATGTGTGATACCAATCAATTGTATGCCTGGCCGGTGGGACATGCTGTAATTCATCTCGGTCAAGCTAAGCCAAGGGCATCGTCAACCGATGTCAGTTGCAGATCTGTTGCACATCTAGTCGCATTACAACCCCTCTGTGGAAAAGCTCACTAGTTGTGAGCGAAAGAAGGAGAATCTAGTAGAATACTAGGGGCCAAAGCCCACAACTTCCTGCTTATCCATTAACCACCCAGGGGAAGGATAAAAAATAAGAGAGATTGAAGAATAGAGAAATATGCACTGAGAGAAAAAGTGAGGAAATGGCTTTTTTCAGAAAACTAGAGATTGAGTGCCAGAGTGATGTGAGAATCACAAATGAGAAAGGGTGGGAAACAATATCTGGAGAAACAGACTCCTCGTGAATTGAGAGGTCTTCCAGCGATAGATAGCAGAATGTCCGAGTGTTGTTTTTGTTGTTTGTCTCGATTCTTGTTTTAAGTCGTTTAGTGTGTTTGTGTTGTTTTTACCTTGTCTTTCTCTTTGTTGAGTCGTTTTGACTATGGTCGGTCGTAGGCTTAATACTCAGTTAAGAACTCATTTCTCAATTTCAATTTCAAAAATAAATTGTTTTGTACTCAGAGTGCTGTGCCGTTCTCCACATATGTGCAGAACAGGATTTGTTCTTTCATAAAACTACAGGGTTCAACCCAGGTCATGTGAGAATAATAGAACAAGGATTTATTTGAAGCTACATGGGTTCTAGACTGCTAAGCAAAAGAAAAGAGGGAAAATTTGGAGCATCTTAGTATGTTTCAACTTTAGAAAATTTCTAAGATTACATTTTGGGTGTACTTCCTCAGGCCTTGTCAATGCTCCGGAGTATGAGTGTACCGCTACCTCAAGCTCAAGCTCAAGCTCAAGCCTGCTTCAAGCTAGAATGGTGATCAGAAGTGCTATCCCCGAATACCATTCCCTGCCAGAGGCATCTTGGCTGTGTTTGCAATGAGTTCCTAGGAGACCAACTGCGACGATGGAAACTAGAGTTCGAATAGTGATGCCTAGAACACAAAGGTTCGGAAATTCTGAGACTAAAGTCTGGTTTAAATACCCAAGGGTGTATCCTCGGCTTGAAATCTGTATGGCAGCCCCATAGATTAAGATAGCATGTGTGCGCCTCAATTCTGGATATTGAACCAACCTAGTCTATCATCCTATTGGAGAATAGGGAAAGTTATGAATATAATCGGGAAGAAAAGCGGCATCCGTGGCTTCTACAAGCAGAGGTTACCTCTTGTTAGCATTTCAGGACCTTTGTACTGTGAGTTGAAGGTAATAGTTCGAAGAACACAAGAGGAGATCCCCGTCAGAGTAGAGCGGTTCATCGCCACTCGTCCTATGAAGTGCCTACTAAAGCACCGCTTCATTTGTTTATTGCATTTCCCTAAGCATCATGCACTACATTGCTTGTAACATGTATCATATCATCGCACTTATTGCATTTATTTACATATTGTGTTATCTTGTATCGTTTATCCTTTTATGCTAAGCAATGTTTAGGATCGTTGTCCCCCCGGGCTTTCTCAGGATGCGTAGAACGCGCTCCTGATTGGTTTTCTTTGGACCTCTTCTCACGATTTCGGCGTGGTTAGAGTGTCTCTTTCCTCGCACGATTTCAGCATGTTTCGAATTTATCTCAAAATACATGGAACGCGCTCATAAATGGTTTTTTTTGGACCTCTTCTCACGATTTCGGCGTGGTTAGAGTGTCCCTTTCCTCACACGATTTTAGCGTGTTTGGAATTTATCTCAAGATGCGTGGAACGCGCTCCTGAATGGTTTTCTTTGGACCTCTTCTCACGATTTCGGCGTGGTTAGAGTGTCCATTTCCTTACACGATTTCAGCGTGTTTGGAATTTATCTCAGGATACGTAGAACGCGCTCCTGATTGGTTTTCTTTGGACCTCTTCTCACGATTTCAGCGTGGTTAGAGTGTCCCTTTCCTCACACGATTTCAGCGTATTTGGAATTTATCTCAAGATGCGTGGAACGCGCTCCTGATTGGTTTTCTTTGGACGTCTTCTCATAATTTTGGCGTGGTTAGAGTGTCTCTTTCCTCACATGATTTCAGCGTGTTTGGAATTTATCTCAGGATGCGTGGAACGCGCCCCTAAATGTTTTTCTTTGGACCTCTTCTCACGATTTCAGCGTGTTTGGAATTTATCTCAGGATGCGTGGAATGCACCCCTGAATGGTTTTCTCAAGGCCTCTTCTCATGATTTCTGCGTAGTTAGAGTGTTCCTTTCCTCACACAATTTTAGCGTGTTTGGAATTTTTCTTAGGATTCCGTAGAACGCGCCCCTAAGTAGTTGTTCTCGGGCCTTTTCCTACGATTTCAGCGTGGTTAGAGTGCTCCTTTCTTCACACGATTTCAGCGTGTTTAGAATTTATCTCAGGATGCGTCGAACGCACCCCTAAGTAGCTATTTTCGGACTTCGTCTCACGATTTCAGCGTGGTTAGAGTGTTTATTTCCTCACACGATTTCGACGTGTTTGGAATTTATTCTTCCTCCTCTCATAATTCCAGCATGGTTGGAGTATGTTACCCTTTGCATTTACTGCACTATCTGTTACATCCATTACATCATACCATTTTATCACCTGCATCCTTTCCATGTTAAGCTTAGTTTGGCATGTGCTCATACATTTCCTTCGTTGAAGCATAGCTCTGCATATGTACGCGCCTATTCCACTAAGAGAATTGTGGTCTGAGGGTTTCAGCACCTTTTCTGTGTTAGACGTGGTCTATTTTGTGTCCATACCTTTTCTAAGTAAAATGTAGTTTGGCTTGCGTCCCTTTATTCACCGCATCCATTGCATCTATTACATTGTACTTTGTCTTGTTGCATTCAGCATTTAGGATCACGATCTTTCCACAACAGATCATTCCTCACTTATATCCTACCATCCAATTACACGTACTTTTTCTCTTTCTGAGAAACACATAGTTCTGCATGTGCACACACCTATTCCACTAAGAGAATTATGGTTTAAGGGTTCCAGCACCTTTTCTATGTTAAACGTAGTTTGATGTTGCATCGCCAATCTTTTATGATATTTGTGTAGTTTTGCACTGCTTGTGGTTTGATTATTTCGTTACATTGTATATCATTTGCATTGTTTTGTTGCATTGTGTGTCATTTGCATTCTACCCCTGAACTATGATGGTTTGATTCCTTACAAAGGGATACGTAGGCAACCCTCAGGTTCAACCAATTGCATCTGCATTTTGTTTGTTTGCCCAAGTCTTACGGCCTTGTCAAAATGTGTCGTCTCTGAGCTTCCACATTCACTCACGTCATTTCATAACTCTGAGCTCTGTCAAAGAGGGGCAACTGTAGACACCCCATTTTTGACCGCCCTTAAGACTTGGGGGCCTCAGGTTGATTGTTCGAGGACGAAGGCTATGCTATGCAAAGGTTCAATTTCTTCGGCAAGAGGAATTTCAAATCCCAATCTTACAACCCTTTTTTGGACCAAATCCTTTTGACCAAAATGATTTTAGACCTTAAAATCCTCTCTTTCAAAATATTTTTGAAAAAGTTTCTACAATGTTCCAAGGCTTGCATTTCGGTAAATGTTGCGTTTTTCGGTAAACCGAGCAAGGACAAAGTGGAAATAAATGAAAGGTAGATGAACTTTTTGAAAAACTCTTTAAAACATCTTGTTTAGATGTTTGGAGTTGAAGAAAAGTGGAGGGGAGAGAAGAAAACTAGTTTGGGATTAGAAAGAAGACTTCTGGGGCTTCAATTTAGACACAAGAATGACCTGCAAAGGAGTCCGGATGAAGGAGATATGCCCATTTGAAGTTGGACTTGGAAAGCAGATTTTTGTGGTTGGCCACTAGTGTCCAAAACTCAGATATTTTGCAGATATTTCCCCTCCAGTTGTTCCACACTGCTCTAGATATTTCTACCTTGATATTTTCGACCAAGGTTCTCATTTTTCTATATATAGATGGCATATCTCTCATATTGCAAGGTTGGAAAAATTTTGGGAGCCTCTCTCTAAAATCCTATCTCTCTAGATTTCTCTCTCTCTAGACTTCTCTCTCTCTTGAGCTTTTGTGCTTAGAAGCTTGCATACTTCAAACTTTTGCCTAGCAACCCTTAATCAAACTTGACCACCATTGAGTTGAGGTTACTTGAGGACCTCTTTGAGCTCTAGAAGAGGATTTTGGCTTGATTTAGCTTGTTTTGTTGCTCTAAATTGCATCTTGTCTTCAAGAGGTATATCACTTGTATTTTAAGCTTGTTTTGCCATCTTTTTACAGTGTTTTTGAGCTGGTTTTGGACTCGAAAAAACTCTGTTTTTATGGTTTAAAAATGATGGTTTGAGGCTATTTTCTGTTAAGGGGTAGTCCACCCTTCTTGTTACTTAATTGTTTAGCTTTTTGTGCCATCTTTCATCACCTTCAAATCAAAATTTTTGGGCCTTTAAACCACTGAAACTCAGAGGTTTTTCAGTGACAAAAACATTTTTTTGAAGTCAAAAATCGGAGGGGTTAGCCTTTCCTCCTTGTTGCCTTGATTGCATGCCTAGTTGCCTTACATGTTAGCATGTTTTTGTAGCTTAACTTAGCCTATTTCCAGCATGTTTTTGCCATTGAATTGGTCTGCTTTGGTTCTATTTTGGGTTGTTTGTGTTGTATGAGTGGTCTTTTGCATAGTTGTAGTGTAAAGGGCTTCACTAGTTTGGTGTTTTAGGTTTTTAAACATGAATTGCTTAAGTCGCTTGCATGTTGTAGTGCTATTTTACATGTAATTTCAGCATCATAAACTCTGTCACATACTCCTTTGCTTCACTCTTTCATTTATTTTGAAAGTGGCTTTAAACCCCTTGTTGGCTTAAATGTGAAATCGAGACATTCATGCTTAATGGTTTAATCCTCTCGGGGGTTCATTATCAACTGCATGAGGTCTCTTTCATGTTCAAGACACTTGTGGTTTAAGCCCACATTTCATTAAGGGACACTCACTTTTGGACTTAACCAATTAAAGAATGGATTGGTAATGTAAAATGAGCAAACAAAATGAACAAGTAAAAGAGGCAAGATAAAGCATCTTTCATGTTGCATTGCATCTGTTCGGATCGGACATTAATTTGAACACGAGGAAAACGGAATGTTTCGTACTTAAAGTGATGAAACGTGCCACTTTCCTTGGTCACCATTACCCTTGATCTTGCATGATACGGTAGTGGTTTTGTTGAGTCTTGTTTTGCAGTCATTAAGCTTGTACAAGCTTGGTTCTTTAGCCGTCATGCATAGAAAATGCTTGGTTGATGGTTTAAGGGCCAAGAGTTACACTCCTTTGAACTTGTGTAATGATAAGGAGAGTAACAGTACACACACTCTTTGAGAATACACTGTTTTGCCTCTGTTTGCTCTCTGTTGCAGCAAAAAAGGAAGTCTAGGAAAGGGGTAGCCGACCGGCCACCAGCAGTAGCCGACCGGCCATTAATGAAATTTTGCACAAGTGTGTTCCTACAGGGGAGCAGAGGTGTTCTGGAAGTTGGCACAATTTTCAGTGATCAAATAAGTGCAAACAGAGGCGTCCAATGGCAAGACGGTGGCATTTTCGGGAGGAGAAGTCGAGCATGTATGCATCCCTCCCCTCCTCGGGGCCATTTAATTGCTTTATTTAGTTAATTAGTGGTAGCTAATTTGCTTACTTTATAGTTAATTAGTTAAAGTGTTTAGCTAATTAATTCGTTTTGTAATATTTAATGAACATAATATAGTTAGTTAAATATCGTGTTTGTAATATTGATTAACTAGAATAGTTAATTCGTTTTGTAATAATTAACTTAGCTTAAATTAGCGTAGCTAGTTAGCTTTTATTCAGACCCTCCTTCACGAGGGCGTGATGTTGAATAAGTGTGCGTGCGTGTGTATATGTCTTCCAACCCCACGCCTTTCTCTCTTTTATTTAATCGCTTTTGATGGTTAAATTAGGGACATTTTCAATTAGCATACCTTATGCTCACATGTTTGCATCCATTCATTTGTCTTGCATGCACCGAGGCTCGGCGCATCATTCAAACTGCATTGCAATTTCAATATTTCTTTGAATACGTGTTTAATCGCATGTTGTTCAAATCAATTCAAATGCCATATTAGTAGCCAAGCCTATTAATTGCATTATTGCATATGTTGCATTAGACATTTAACACAGTTAGGATCATGCATCTTTCTAACTAGCTTTTGTTTTGGCTTGGAGTACTTGGTAAGTTTTTATGCTTTAGCATGCTTGCATGAGTGTGATTGCCATGTTGCCATGTTTCGCATGCTTGCCATGAGGCTATGGGCTTACCTGCTAAATTGCATGAATGCCTGTGGATGAAGACTTATTGTTTGAATTGAAACAATTCTACGAATGTATGTTTTAAGCCCACTTTGTCGTGGCAAAATCCTGTTTTAAGCCCACCTTGTTTGGTGGCAAATCCGTATCTTTAAGGCCACTTGAGGGTGGCAAATTCAAACCATTTTCGAAAACAAACATGACTTGAAATGTTCCAATTCTTGCAATTTTAGTCTATACTTGCTTGTGCGCGTCACATAGTAATGTTAACAAATAACCAGAATAAGAACACATGAGGTTTATAAAACATCATATCATGGTTAGTAGAGGCCGATCTTTTGATCGGGCGAGCGGGGGTGCTCATTGCATGACCTTCCCCCCTCGTACCCAAGTTCTCGAGCCGAGGCAACTTTGGTGATGACGGACATGTGGCCTTTGGCATAAGTCAGGGTTTCCTAAATTTTCCCAAAAACAAAATATTTAGATGGCGACTCTGTAGTTTGGCAAAGCAGTCCAATTTTGGCATTATTTGATTTAAAATCGTTTTTCTAAAAAGGTTTGTCGGATTTGGACTCTTTGATGATTATCAGTTTCACATTGCACTTATGAGATTAGATTCAGAACCACAGGTAGAGTCCGAATTGTGAGGTCTTCTTTTCAAACCCTTTCCGAAAGGTGGGGGCGCAGAAAAAGGCGAGTCCACATTGGGACATGCCCAGATTGAAAGATTCCTTGAATAACAAGAGTTAAATCAGACCCAACAACGTCTCAGTAACGTTGGTAGAAAAAAGGTTGGATACCATCTTGCCCAAGAGCCTTAAAAGCCCCCATTGAAAATGCTACCCTTTTAACCTCCTCGAGGGTGATTGGATAGTCTAGAATAGTAATCTCAGAAGCTGAAAGGCAAGGCAGAGAAGGGGCCAAAGTGGGTGTGGACTCACTAGCTTCTGATTGGAAAAGAGTTTTGAAGTGATGTAATGCCATATCCTGAAGTTCAGATTGTTCAGTGCACCATGATCCATCATCATTTTTTAAGGCCATGATTTTATTTCTACGCCACCGAGCAACGGTAGAAGAATGGAAGAAATGAGTGTTTGAATCCCCAAACATGAGCCAATCCAAGCGAGATTTCTGGAACCATAAGATCTCTTATTGAAGAAGCAAATTACTGTAATCTTGGACTAAATAAGATTCAAGAGACTCCAGAAAAGGATTTGGCCGTAATTCCAAAGCTCTTTGAATACCATCCAATCTTGCCATTTCCCTCTTCTTATTCCAGAATATGTTTCCAAAAACCTCTCAATTCCAGGTCTGAGCCGCCTCAGTAAGTCTAGCAGTTATAAGGGAGAGATTCTGTTCTTCAAAGTTGCATGCAGTTAAAACCAGTTGGTTAAACGATGGATGGGTCAACCAAGCAGCTTTCAATCGAAAGGGCCATTAAGATGGATGAGGGATGTCCCCCTTGAGGGAAATTAACAGTGGACAGTGATCAGAATTTGTGCAAGGAAGGTATTGAACCCGAGCTTCAAGGAAGAGAGAATGCCAAGTATTGTTACTAAGAGCGTGGTCTAGTCTTTCCTTAATATTCGCTTGTCCCTGATAACCATTGGTCCAACTATATTTAGGCCGGAGAAACCCAGATCTATGAGTTGGCAACGATCAGTACATTCTGCAAATCAGTCACACCTTCTTTGAGTAACTGGAGTCCCACCTTGTTTTTCAGAACTATCTGTTATGTCATTGAGGTTACCGGCTACCAACCAAGGTAGCGGGAGGCCACGAGCTGCCCCAGCAAAGTAATCCCAGAGCTTAGTTCTGGAATTGGGGTTGGGGCTCACATAAAAAGCTGTGAATAACCAGTCCATTTCATTCTTTCTTCGAACAACTGCGCTAAGGGTTTATGTGTGAGATGGAAAGATTTCTACATTAATTAAGTCATCCTGCCAAAACATCCAAATACCGCTAACAAATCCTGTAGCTTCAACGGTAGCCATAGTAGAAAAATGCGTACATTTAAGAATTTTATTTGCTTTGACACTAGGGAATTTAGTTTCCAATAGTACCAATAACACAAGGTCATGAGATCTTACTAATTCATAAATGGTTCTTAGAGTTCCATCACCACCAGCTCCCCTGCAATTCCAAGTGAGAATTTTCATTTGATCAACGAAGATTTGTGGGCCAAAGGCCTGATCATAAATCTATCTCGGTTGACCCTCTCTGATCAACCTCGACTGTATTAACTAGCACATTTGGCTGGCAAGCAATAAGACTGTCATATCAAATTCCTGCAACCCTTCCACTGTAATCACTGGGATGGCCCTCGTCTTAAGGTGAACCGTGTCGACTTGGTCGTAGGGAATGACCAGATAAGGTCGATTGATCGGATAGCTTACCCGAAAACTCACCGATGACTGGTTGAGGAAGGCAAACCAAGGGAATATAGTAGGAATGGTCGGATGAGGTAGAAGGTGGGGTGGGGGATTGAGATGCCAAGGACTAGTCCCTTATGGGATGTCCAAATCCTCCAACTAAGAAGGAACGGAGTGGGGGAAAATCGGAATCAGAGCTGGAGAAAGGATTGAAGGGAGCTGAAGTAGAGGGGCAAGTAGAAAACTTGGGGCGATTCTGCTCTGAGGTATCTAGGGCTTTCTTTGTGTATTGTCTTCTAGAGGAGAGTGGTTTAAGGGGTAGATCTTTGGAAACAGGCCGATTAGTTGTAGGCCTATCCTGTGGGCCCAAAACAAAATCACCCACATTTGATGGGCCATCAGTAGCAGCTAGCCCAATATGAGAAGGCTCAGACTCGGTGGGCACCTTTGAAAATAACGAAAACCTATTTCCCAAATTGCCTTGTGACATCACAACCTTGCCATTATACGAATTGGTTCGTATAACGCGCATTACCTGATACTGTCCTTGGATCAGCGGATTTAGTGGGATCAAAGCCACATGGCATACAAAATGCTCCTCGAAAGCGGGTCTAGGCAATCATCCAAGGTCCGAAACGATTACCCGAGTCAAAACCGGTTTTCATACCTTCCAAAGAGGCCTCTGTTTCGGTTTCGTCGGCGTTGATGACAGAGGCCGCCAAAATCTTCTTCAGGGTGGAACAGTCATCTTGTTCATGTCCATACTTGCCACATTCAAAACAGAATAAATTTAGGCCCTCATTTTCAACTGCAAAAACTTGATTATTAATTCCCAGTTTCGAGATTAGAGTATCTTTGAGGTTGAGCTCTACACAAACTCGCGCAAATTTGCCCTTGGTTGCTTCGGTTGTTGGTTTGTCAGTTTTAATGGCCTTTCCGACTAGATAACCTAATCTCAATAGGAGATCCTTATTAAAGTATTCAATAGGTATAACAGGGAATCGTACCCATACCAGTGTGGCTGGTAGCTCATTTGAAGTAGGACGGAAATCCGACTTCCACTTGCTAATGGTGAGGTAATGGCCAAAAATAACCCAGGGCCCATCCAAGAGGACATGAAGATAGTCTTCCTTACATGCAAATTTGACCATATAATACCCATCTCCTACATCCACAGCCTCAAAAAATTGTTGCAACCGCCATAGCTGTTTCATTCGTTGGATTAAAAAACTGTACCCAATCGTTCAACCCAGGACCTTAACAGTGAGGGCTCTACGCCAGGGCGCTCTGAGTTGTGCAAGTTCCTCCTGTGGGACCCAAAGGTTAGGCCAAGCAAAAGACGCATCCGAGGTATCCTAGTCAACCGAGGCCGGAAAGAGGTCATCCTCATTGTCACTGTCTCCATGATACCAAAGCTTTGAGTTATCTGAGTAATGCTAAGATCATGAAAAAAATATCATGAAAATGATTATGAAAGATTTTTCACTTTTGTATTACACATATAATAAAACACCAAACATTAATCAAAGAATGAAAAATTTCATGATACATTTCATGATATGTTTTTCATGATCCCTAACATTATTCTATCTCCAATAAGCACCTCCCTAAAAGAAGATCCATAGGGCTTTGAACTAGGAATGGGCATCCCCAAGTTATCCTCATACTGCATACCTGAGACACTAATACCATCGTCCTCAACCTCCTCAATTGATCCATCTTCCTGTCGTCGTTCAACTTTTTTCTTACTTCGGTAGAGTAGGTTGGCTTCCTCTCGGACATACTTTGGTTGCATTTGGTAGAGTTTTGTAAATATGATTTGAGAGTATAAGTTGTATTTTGAATTTGTGAGTTATGAAATTATGATTTGAGTGTAGAAAATTTGTTTGGTTATAGTTTTTGAATAGAGTGTTGAATTGAGTTTTGAATTGTATGTGAAATTGAGTTTTGAATGTTTGATTTGACATGTGAAGTAAGAAAATTTGTTTGGTTATGAGTTTTGGAAAGAGTTTTCAAAACTTAATTTAAATTGTTATAACTCATAACAAAATATACTACTTTCACACTATTGAAAATTCTAATCAACACTCATAACCAAACTCTTTTTAAAATTCAATTAAAAAAAGTTTATTATTAATAGAAAATAATGTTAATCAATTTTTTAATTGAAAATACTACAAAGGAAATAATTTTTTTTTCAAAATAAATATTCAAAAAATTTAAATCATAAATATTTAAATAATCTAAAAAATTTAATAAGTAAAAAATTAAAATAAATATTCAAAAAATTTAAATCGTAAAAATTTAAATAATTTAAATATTCAAAAAATTTAAATAATTTAAAATTTTAATATTTTAAATTTAAAAACAACTCTACACTCAAATCGTAACCAAACACATAAAATAAAACTCAATTAAAAAATTATTTTTAAAACTCATAACCAAACACATAATTCGAAACTTCATACTACTTTCACAACTCTACACTCAAATCATAACCAAATACATAACAAAAAAAATTAAAATATTTAAAAATATTTTTATAAAATAGAGTTTGAATTTATTTTTATAAAATATTTAAAAAATTAAAAAATTAAAATCGTAATATTTAAAAATTAAAATATTTAAAAATATTCAAAAAATTAAAAAAATCGTAACATATTTAAATATTAAAATATTTAAAATCTTAACAAAATTAAAATATTGATTTGAATTGAGTTTTGAAAAGAGTTTTGAACTATGTGTTTGGTTAGGTGGTGTTTGGCAAGTGGTTTTGGGGCTAAAATAGCCACAAAAGACAAAATAGGCTATTTTAGCCATAACAAACAAAACATCACATACAACCCATAATCATTACACTCTTCTCTCACAAAAAAAGTCAAAAAGCCAAAAAACCCTTCTCAAACCAAGTTTTTTAGCTCAGGCTAAAATAGTTAAAAAAGTCAAAAAGCCAACCCACTTCCCAAACGGAGGCTTAGTTTTGAAAAGTAATGATTATGTTTTGAATTGAATTTTAAGAAATGAGTGTAGAATTACGATTTAAAAACTCAAAACAAATACTACACTTAAATCAATAGGTAGAACCATAATTTGAGAGATTTACCGAACGGAGCCTTTGTTTTTTTCGTTTTAACAAGAATTGTTGTTTGTTGCTGTTGTAGAAAGCAAATAAGAATCGCAATGATAAATCTTGGACCACATATGTATACTAGCCACTACCCATGACTTTGTCAAGTTTAATATAATTAGAGATCTTGTGATAATGAAGGCATAATAAATTATAATTTTTATTGATTATTCTTAAGCTGGTTTGGGGTGTCTTAAAAAAGTATACTTTTTGTCTTTTTAAACTAAAAAAGACAAAAAAAAATATGGAGGTTTGGGTTAACTTTTTGACTTTTTATGAAAAAATGTGTATTAAAAAATTGTATAAAAAAAGTGTGTAATAGATGATTATAGAGGAGTGGGCTGATAGAGGAGTGTGGGCCCCAGCCGTACAACCGGCTGAGTGAATTGGAGTTGAAAATTATTGGTTAATTTTTGTACAAAGCACTGGACGGTTTTGTTTGGCCCGTGGGGGTCATCACGGGTCCCATTTTAATAATCTAAACCGTTCAATGTGTGTAACTCGTCGAACACTATCTACCTATAAAAAATCACATTAATCGGATATCGATAGCTATCTGATCAGATTTATTTATTTTTCAATCATTAATTATAACACCATCCATTTGTTGTATATAACTGATTTGATCATATAGTTATCGATATCCGATCAATGTGATTTTTTGCAGACATATAGTACTCGACGATTTCTACACATTGAACGGTTCAGATTATCAAAAAGGGACCCGTGATGGCTCCCATGGGACGAAGAACTGTGTGTGTGAAAATCACACCGAATAATTTCTTTTTTGCTGCACAGCCGCTGCAAACGCTGCCCAACATCAATTCAAATGGTACTTTTTTGGGAAGAAAATTAATTTTTTATTTTTTTATTTTTTGATGAATAGTGATATCTTTTTAGATTTTGAAATAACTTTTTAATTTTTTGACTTATATAGGGTAAGCCAAACCAATTAGTCTTATATCGTCTTTTTAAATCATCCAAACTTCATTAATATACTCTAAAAATTTCTCCAAATCAACATACTTTAAACCCATGACACTTTATTTCCACTTTAAACACGAATTATTAAATTATCACAATAAATCATTGCAAAGAAAAATATAACAGAAAATCATGATCCTTGAAGATAGCAAAGTTCCATACTAGTACATTTCAAAGAGGGTGAATTTTAGGCATGTGTGAATATGATCAAACATTTAATAAATGACACCAAAAACAAAAAAAAAAAACAAAAAAAAAAAAGCCATCCAAGTGTGAGAGCAACAAAGCACATGTGGTTGCTACAGCCCAAACCTATAAAGTCTTACATATATATAGGCCTAAAAATACAACTTTTTTTTATATATATATAATCCCTCTGCCCAACTTGGTGGTTTCACTGATAGTGACCTTATACACTAATATGCATATGTCCAATTAACAAGTGGGTGACCAGTGTGGAGTTAAATAATTCAGTAGTCAATTTATGCAAATATATATATATATAATCATTTGGGTTAAGACTATGGACTACACACCATCAAAACAAAGCTTATACCAAATTCGCTCAGATTTTTTTAGTTAATCCAAAAACCCAGCTGACAATTATCCTGTTTAGTACAATTTTTTTTAGAAATATATGTTGAGTAAAAGTTTTTATTGAATCAAATTCAAGTTAAAAAAATTAACAAGCTGAGAAAACATATTTTAACTTATTTTGTTTACATAACTAAACTGATGGTGAATCATCTTTTAACGCCGAACACAACTTTTAACGATCCAAACACAAGTAATCCTTTGGGTTATCTCTATGAAATGGGGGTTCATGTAGCCAACCTGCACAAATTGATGCCATAGCTTGTGAGCCTAAAAGAGAATAAATGAAAGAAAATGTAATACAAATAAACAAATTTTAAAAACTTTTTTTTACCAACTGAAGTCTCAAAAAAAAAAAAAAAAAAAAAAAAAAAAACTTCGAAAATTAAAACAGTACACATTTTCACACATTTATAAGTTTGTGTAGCATCATTACTCATAAATAATTAGTCAAAAAGCATAAAATTCATGTTATTAGAACTTAAGAGCCAACAAAGTTCTCTTACAAAAAATTAAACCTAAAGCTTACCCTATAAATGCCATTACCACAATGCCATAACACTGGTTACATTTTTTGTATTTTATTTTTATGAAGTTCACAAAGGCAAAAACTAAATTCCAATCCCAATCAATTCGCCCAACAAATATCAAGAGAATTACAACTAAATAATCACAAATAAAGAACAAATCTGACAAACTCAAGACCTCAAACAAATACAAGGAAAAAGAAAAGACTCACACCTAACCATGGGTGAAAAAAACCAAACCCTAGGGAACTGTTTGGCTTATTAAGAATGAAATGAACATTCCTTGAGTCAAATGATGACACCCTTCCAATGGTGAATGATGCTTTAATTTGTAAATTAATTTCCATTACTTTTGTGTTTGGATCTAAAATTTAGGTAGAGATTTACAAATGGAAAAGAAAAAGGTGATGGAAAATCCCTACCCAAATCCTAGATCCCAGATCCAAACAAACAGTGTCTCAATGAACCAAACATGCAAATAGACATTCTAATGCAATGATCATTTCATCTTCATTCCAATAAACCAAACATTACAAATAATTCATTCCAGTGAACCAAACACTACCTAATTGGCAAGCAATTAGTGTAAGACATGCACCAAACTTCCCTAACAAAGCCAAGGTCACCATGCAACAAATTACTTTTTGTTGCCATTCCAACACTAGTTTAGACTACCCTCAGCATAATATATGCTGAAATACCAAGATACTTATTTAGAGAATACCTACACACATTAAAAAAGAAAAAAAACATGTGTTTCCATTGCAAGAAAGATAAAAGATACAGCATGAAAAGGGGCACTGCCCTTTCCAAGCTTCTCTTTGCTACATCCACTAAATATTCTTTCCCTTCACCAAAGGGAAACAAAATTTAGTGGAGGCAGCAAAAAGAAGCATAAGAATTGGACTACCCTAATTAACAACAAAATAAATAAATAAATACAAAAGACGAGAATTCACTATCCAAAAAAAAAAAGGTTAGTAAAACAAAAATAGAAAGAGCATATTGTCTGGATAGACCTTCCCCCTTTGTGCACTACCCAGCCACTGCAGATAACCTACCGCTTAGGCCTTGTCTGAGAGCTCCACTTTAGGAGTAAGTACTGCAACACAAATTAAAAAATTTAAATATAGCAAAAATCAGATCTCCAAGGTTCCAACATTAATGGGGTGTACTATTTTCCTCTAATTTAATTTTTTTTTTTTCTTTTTTAAAAAAAAAGACGATCCAGTACTAGAGGCTCCTGCTAAAACAAGATCTAGAGAGGACAAGATGCGGACGGGTTGTTAGTAATTGTGAATGACACAGAAATGGATAGTCAGGAATGATTGTATATGTACAAATACTGAATTGTTTCTTAGTTTTTCTTTTTTCTTTTTTTTTTTCTTTTTTTTTTGTGAAAAAAATTAAAAATGATTGCAATCGAATTTGAAAAAAGTTGGATTACATCGTACCCTTTGACCACGTTGACTGGTAGGTTTTTGCTCTTTGAGGAGCAATTATCTCAAGAGCACCATGTACGCACTTGTGGTATGAGAAATCTTCAACCGTTCCATCAGTTCTTACCAATAAAAAGCAACGGCTATCTTCGTGCTCAGGGTGATGGCCAACCTGTACATGGGTGACACAAAGCGAGTCCAAAAATACATAATTAATTTCATAGGATTACAGAGAATTCTTTAGATAATATTTTGACCCAAATAATACTCAAAATTTCTTCATTTTTTTTGCCATCAGCTCTTCAGCTCCATTATGAATGAAAAATGTTTCCATGAAAATAAAATATTTCACCCACCTTTTTCCTTTCCCTCTTTCCAAATCCATGATCCAAACACAACTTTAGAAAACAAATAGTCATACTCATATTGCAGGTAAGTTTAGAAGTTGTTTTCTTTCACGAGTGTCTTTCACACAAAAAACGATTTTTTTTTAACACAAATTTGCGGCAGATTATATTTTATTTCATTTACCTTTATTTCTAGAGCTCCATTACCAATCTTCTCTTTCCCCCGGGGGTGAAAATATAGAGCCATCGTTGCAATAGACTTGTCCACTTCATTTAGCGAATGATTGATGGGATATCTGCATCAATTAAAACAATAAAAAAGTGTCCAGTTCTAAAAAATTAGGATGCGTGTTGGAAAGTGTCTGACGAGTGTCGATGTTCAACACAGACACGACACTTGCTCAGAAGTGTCAATGCTTCTTAGGTGAAGACACAACTTGAGAAGCAAAGTGCTAACAACGTAAGGATTTAAGGTTAGTATTATGAGTGATGATATACAAATAGAATGATGTGGTATATTGTGGTTCCGTCATTTACAATAAAAACACATAATTATCCTCGTAATTTCACAAATGCCACCGTTCTTGTTATAAATTTCGTACAAAAATTATGTAAGCATATCATTTTCCTAATATCTCTCATGTGGCTCAACCATAATGTTGAGTACATCATTTGCTTGTAATAGCATAAAAAAAAATTCAAAGTGGATTATTACAGACTTAACACTAGTACTTGAGACAAACCAATTAACACTTTTCAAGTGCACGTGCGGCCAATTAGTATACACAGATTTCACAACAGAATTATCATTATCTAGAGTGCAAAATCAAAATAACATCACCAAGATTGCGCATAGTATCAACTCCATGAGAAAAGCATATATGTATGGCACAATGAAATAGCCACTTAAATTATTAGTTTTTTTTTACGGAATAGCCAATGTGAAATAACAATCATTTGAGGACAAAATATTTTTCGGACTAGCATATACAATCTTTAACTATGTAACATAATGTACTACTACTACATAATGACAAAAATTTGGTAAAAAGAGAATTAACTTACTTGTGTAGAATATTCTTCAATGCTTGACGCAACCTCTGAATGTCTTTGAGTGATATAAAACTTCTCAAGATCTTTTTCGATACTTCCAAATTTTTATTCCCTTTTGCGGAAAATACATCGGATGTGCACAGAGGCCAAGGGTCACACTTGTCAGACATGCCATTATATTCGCCAGGTACCTTCACCTTTAGATTCTGTTCCTGAGAGCTGACATGGCCACCCAAAAGTTCGTAGATATTTTCAGGTTTAGTGAGTTCGTGCCCCTAATGAATGAATTAGACATGAAGAGAACCACATTATTGTTCCTGAAAAATGTAATTCCATCCCCCAATACCATATACACAAAAGATAACAAAAGGGTAAATGATAAAACTACAAAGATCAATTGATGCCGATGATTAAAATTAACAATCATATCAGATGTCTGAGAAAGTTTATGCATAGCAACTGATCACTGTCAAACCAGGGGATGGTCATGAAGAGAATTGAACCAGTGTAGCGTGATGCTTAAAGGAACACGTCATCTAAAGATCAGTACAGCTGAAAAGCTAAGAAGATGAAAAGAACTTACTTTTTATGGAGCACAGTTTTAAAAACCCTAAGATTTATACCTTTCTTAGGTCAAAAGAAAAAAGGGAAAAAAATATGATGTATTTCCGCTGCTCATAGTTTCCCAGTGGTGCTATACGCACCAATCGGTATACCAATTAGTGTATCAACATATGTTATGACATTGCCACTTCAAAACTATGACCCCACCCATTATACAAGCTACAAAGACCCAAAACCTATAAAATTACGCCACATCATATGTTAGTAGACCAATTAGTGCATATAGCATTATTCCATAGTTTCCCATAATCAACCACTAGTATTCAAAGTTTCCATTCTTGTTAGATATGTTAAAAACTTTAGTTCTAGAAATGTTTCTAATTTTGAGAACATATTAGATATCGACAAAGATTGAAGGCGACAGTAATTTTCAAAAGTACAAATACCTATTGGAGATAAAATTATATTGTCAAAGATATTAGAAGATATAAAAGATATTAGAACATATGGAGATCCTATGATTTATGCTTATTATGATTTTTTGCATCTTTGACTTATTTCAATTTCTTAATTGAAGGGATTTGATTGTATCTCCCACTCTATATATATGATGTATCATGTAAACAAGAGTATCAAGTTGAGTGAATAAAAGATGTAGCCCATAGGGCTTTGTGTGTGTGGATATAGGCCAATATTGGCTAAACCACGTTAAACCTTTGTTCTTTCTTTTCTCTTTTATGTCTCTATTATCTCTCCATATTTAACTTTATTGTCTTTTTACAAAATTCAACTTGGTATCAGAGCTTACTAAAACCTAGGCATGTTTCTCTATCTCTTACTCTACATTTTTAGTTATCAAGGTGTTTTTCCTTCTTCTTTGAGTTGATCACTAGTTTGCTGATGTGGTAAGCAAACTTTATAATTTTTACTTATTTTGGGACTACTAGTGGATTCGGTGGCATTATTTTGTGATACGCCGAGTTTTCTAACTACTTCTATACCCTGTTAGGGTCCCTGTGTTAATGTGGTAAACATATTTGATTCCTTTTTATATTTGGGCTACTGGTGTGTTCAATAGTATTCTTTGTGGGATGTTTTTCGGCCTTTCTGTTTGTGGTGATTTGCCGTTGCTTCGACCTTGTTGCTTTCTCTCTCTCGGTTGGTTTCTCTTACAGCCATATCATGATTGATTCAATGCACGTTTCTCTGCTGCAAGCTCTTGATTCCTTGCTATGTTCATTGAAGTTGTCATTGAAGGGAGTTATTACAATTGTTGTTGTCTTTTGGCAACTTCATTGTAATTGTTTGCAATGATCATACTATTTTCGAGTTCAAGTTGGATACTTCACTTCAACGGTTTCGTGTTCCAACTTGAGGGGAGTGTTGGAGATAAAGATTATATTGTCAAAGATATCAAAAGATATGGAAGATATTAGAATATATGGAGATTCTATGATTTATACTTACTATGATTTTTTGTATTTTTGATTTATTTTAATTCCTTAAGGGATTTCATTGTATCTCCCACTCTACATATATGGTGTATCATGTAAACAAGAATATCAAGTTGAATGAATGAAAGATGTAACTCATAGGGCTTTGTGTGTATGGATGTAGGCCAATATTAGCTAAACCACATTAAACCTTTGTTCTTTCTTCTCTCTTTTATGCCACTATTATCTCTCCATATTCAACCCTATTGTCTTATTACAAAATTCAACTCATGACATGAGAGGCATGAATCACATGAAGATGGAGCAACCTTTAACAACAATGATCCTTTACCTTTCCAGAATACATAATATCAAATCGTCCACCAGTCCCAATAGAAGGAGTTTTTCCCCACGACAACTCATCAAGACAACCCTGAAGATCATCTTGAAGTCCTTTCTTGGCAGCTTTAATAAGGCAATCAGCTGGATTCTACACACATACAAGAAAATAAATAAATAAATTTCATCATGCAGACATAGGTTCAATAGGCATACAAAACCAAACTTCATATGAGAAATCATAGAACCATTATAAAGAATATTAAGCTCCGTTTGTTTTGGCACACAAAATTTTCCAACAGAAAATATTTTCCCAGAGAAAAGGTTTTCCTATGTTTGGTTGCGTCCTTGAAACTAATGTACTAATGGTTGTATTAGTAGTGGGGTGGTGGCTATGGTGGTGTGGTGGTGGTGGTATGGTGATGGTGGCAGTGGTAGTGTAGTGGAATTGGTAAAAATCTTAATTCGGAAAACATTTTCCAAATAGGCTTGTTCTCCGTTGACCATGGATAACATTTTCCATTGACTTCCATTTTCCATTGTACCAATATGCCATAGAATACAAAACATTTTTTGCCCAAACACAAGAACATACAGAAAAGCATGCTTGCACGAAGGGTGAAGAGACGAAAGCATTCTTTCTTTGCACTGCAAACCCTTTTGCATTTAAGGCAACAAACTCTCCGGTAGTTGATAGACAATCTGCAGCAAGAAGCAAATGCTTTGGAAGTATAGACTTGCCGGTCTCAGATATTGCTGACTTCAAACTCTGCATTTGAATTGCCTTTTCAGTTAGAAATATTAATTAAATGTTTTTCAAAAGTTGTAAATGCATCAAAATGAAAGGAAGGTGAAAAAAACCCACACTCAAAAAACATTTCCGTGCAACATCTATTCCATAGGCCGAAGTCATATCATGAACATCATCGGGATGACTGCGCTCCCAGTCGATCATATCCATTATTTGGAGACAACTATCCAAAATGGCACTCCAGAATTTTGTTCTTTCACAGTTCTCTGACATAAAAACTCTCAAATAGAGTTCACCAGAAAACCTTCTATGAGATCTTGATAAATTTGCCCCATCTTTCCATGAGATATCCACCTTTTTGAACTCGGGGAACCCTAAAATACATTTCCGAAGGTAAAAAATAGATTACAAATATTCAAGAATTCAGATGATGCCACAATGGAATGAGCATTTTTTACTTTTGTTTTTTATCAGCCACAATGGAATGAATATTTGATTAACCTAATAAACTTGATTAAAAATAACTTTGGAAATGCGGAATTATTTGTATGTGTTCACACAATAAAAATTCTCAACCAGTGAAACTTTAACCCTAAGCACGCTCTAGTCAATCTGTGATAATTATTGTTGTACTTGAAAAGAATCTTAAAGGATGCAGGGATTTTACTCTGGGTTTTTAATGTCAATTATGGGTTATAAATGTCAATTCTTTTTAAGATATGATCAAAGAGTTATCATAGTGGTTCAAAACATTTTCTGTAAATGGTTTAGGAAAGAGGACGTTCTATTCTACAATGCTTCTCCGTTGGTATTTCACACTTTCAAAATTAAGCAATATCCAAGAATAGTTCGTATATCAGAGAAGATACATGCTTCACACTTCAGAAATACTCGATTTCTGCTTTCAGAGGCAATTTTATCACGGGATAACCCTAACCCAGGCATTAAAACTAAAAATTACAACGAGGCATAGAATAACCAAACTTGAGCAATTAAATACACAAGAACTTAAAGCTAGAGTAAATTTGTATTCTTAGTTCAGTAATAACCTTTTACAACAGTTCCAAGAAGGGATGGTATCACCATGTCACGAAAAGTGATGAATTGTACATCCAAATTCCTGGTTCTTTCAACCATCGTGACTGTGATGCAAAATGTAGCATTATTTTCTTTCTGCATATCAGAACAATCCCTGGAAATGAATTAAACAAGGTCAGAAGTCGAAATTAACAGATAAGATAAATAAAAAAATGTGATTGCCTAGCAAATGGACAGAACAAGCTCATAGCTACACTTCTAAAAAATAATAATAATAAAATAAGCATATGGTGGAAAAAAGCAACTTACTTAATCATTATTTCCAATTTTGGGAGATGGGTTTTTAATCTGGCACTAGTGGATTCCCACTTCATTTTGAGGGCATCAACAATAGACTTCACCGTTAGTCTTCTCCTCTTAGACATCTCCTGAAAAAGCACGATTTTATACAAGAACGTGGGACTTGAAATTCATAGACGCCGAAAATTTGATATTTTCTGATTGTAATACCTTGCATATGTGAAAATGGCAAACCCATGGACTGGTTTGTGCACGGCCACTAGAGGTCTGTGGGGAGAAGCTAATACCCACGGGGCACATCAATTAGATAGCAAATGCATATATACTAATGTTATAATCAAAAGGGTAAAAGTAAAAATACGAACGATCAAAATGGAACGGAAACTTACAATATCATGACAGTAGAAACAATGTCCGAAAAGAGTAGTCTCTCCAAATGAGACTGAACTTCTAACGCTCCATACTCAAAACCATGTGTCCATCTTCCGAGTTTCTTGGATAAGTATAGAGATGCAGTTTTATCACCACTAATTTTTTTCACACCACACTCCAGAATTTTCTGCACAATCGAATAAGAATATTAGGAGACTTTGTCAAGCATTCTGAGAACTACATGACAGTTGTTAATGAAACAAATAAATTACACTGCTGTCTACTAGCTTAAAGTTTTATGCTAAGGAATCTTGAGGGGGAATGGGAAATTGTTTCAGGGTCCCAATGATTCCAGCATTCGGAAAGGATTGAAATAGGAACATGATTTCTGATTATCTGTTTCACCTGGAATCACATTATTGGGCTAAGTAGGAATCCGATTCCCCCAATTTCCCATGGGAATCTGACACACAGCAGGGGTGCAATGGAGAGAGAGAGAGAGAGAGAGAGAGAGAGAGCACCTTTAGATTTAATAGCGGTGATGTTTCAAGTGCACTAATTGGATGATCTAGAGCACTATATGCAGCTTCAGAAATGGCACAAGCAGCCAACGAACCAACAGGTTGACCACCCACGGCACCACAAGCACTATCATAGAATAAACCATCAGTACCACTACTTGGAGAAGCAGTGTCCTCGATATTATAAGAGAACTGAACAATTTGATTCCCATAAGCATTTCTCACTGTTCCATCATATCCAGCATACAAATCACGCATGAAAAACATAAGCCTCCGATTCAAAGTTCCGGGAAGATCAGCATTGTCACTGAATGAACTATCTCGACTCGTCAATGAATGAACAAAACATTCTATAGGATTCAAGCCCGTTAAGAAAGAACTTTCAACCACAGCACATGGAACATAAGGCCCACCACGTTCATCAGGAATATCACGGGTCACGTGACCAGACACAATGGCCTTGTGATCGTTCCACGCAGAACAAGAAAGCTGATGTGGCATTCTGAAAGATAACGGAAGCGATGCATACTGCAAACCCACGCACATGCTATGCTGGACTAATTTCATCAAATTGCCTTTGCTTCCCGCTTTTAACATGGCCACCAATGAATTTTCATTACTAGCATATTGATAGACTAGGTTTTGAATATCCCAGAGAACTTGCTTAAAAGCAGAAGCAGAAACTTGACTAAGCGCAGCAGACTTTTGCTTTTCATAGCACATGCGCTCAGCTCCGAAGTCCATAGCATTTAGACTTTCTTCGCTTCCAATAAGGAAATCCCGATTTCCATCTACCATCAACAACTTGATATGAGAGATCCGCTCTGCTTCTTGCAAACCCCAAGAGACTTCATCAGTCATATTTTTACGCGAGTACGAATCAGAAGAGAGATAAAGGTCAGACAACGAAACGCTCAAACCCCTCATCGACAACCATTCACAAAGAACATGCTGCGCGGAATATAGGAAGTAGAGAGCTTTCTCTCGGCAATGTTCGATGAGACACTCGTAAAGGTTTTCATCAGTGTCACGTAGCCAAGAAGACCCGTCAGACGAAGATAAAAGCTCACCCTTACAAATATGAACGCCATTTGATGGACAAACATAATCAAAATCCGGAGGCAAGAGCAGGCTGAATAATTGCTTCCCCGTCCACAAACTAGTTTTTATTAAAGGTGCTTTTTCAATGGCCGGTAATTGCAACTGATGAGGACAATACATCTGAAGCTGCTGCATTTGGTGACGGTTCAGAAGCACCCCATCCTCCACGACCAAATGAGCCGCGGTTAAACTATCGTGACTTAGTGAAAGGAGATTTCGACCACTCTGTCCATTAACCAATTGCCGGTCCAAAGCAACAAGCTCTTGGAGCTCGACTCTGGCATCAATCGATTGAGGAACATAACCATGTAGGCAATCGCCATCGAAATCCCCACGGAACGGAGAACAGATGAGCGGGTTTATCGAAAAAACTGATTTTATTGGGAGCACCTTCACAGATAAAGCAATGAAGGAGTGTTGATGAATAGATGGAGGCCTGTTTATCAACACAATATCTCCGTCGTTCAATGGCCTATATACAATGTCCCCAATCTGCAACTTACCCATACAATTTACACGAATAAGCTGATCTTTTCTGCGAACATAAATCTCACCCTTTTCGAGAATCCGTAGATTACAGCAAGTGTTCAGTCTATCCCAGTTCAACTTGTTCAAATGCTCAGAAACTTGTAATCTCTCTGCAATATAACATGGTATGCCTATTTCACTGAGTTTTAAGTTTGGATCACCGATAACGACCATGCGGAAGGCATGATCACTTCGCTTACCGAGAAGAAGTTCTTTGACATACTTCAAACCAGATGTACTGGAAGAAGAATCATTAGTCGGTGACTGTTCAGCTCGTATCTGCAGGATTAAAAGTTTAACCGAAAGCAATAAGCACAAGGTTTCTCAAAGACTTGCTTCAAGATATAGAGCATTGTTGTCAAATCACAAATTGAATCATGAATCATTTTGCTAAAATAGTGGATCGTTAATCATATTGAATCAAGATTCGTAAGATTCACTCTGTTGAGCATAATATACAATTTTATATATGTATATACAAATAAAAGTACACAAATATCAATATAATTAGTTGATCTATTTTTTTATTTTGTGCAAACGATGCCGTTTCATGCATTATACAAACAAAACTGAATCGCAGTGAATCATAATGAATCGCAGGGAAGCTTAGTGGTCACAATTGAATTTTAAGATTCACTCAATTTAAGATTCAACTACACAACTCGAATCGTGAATCGTAAGATTCTAACTACCATGATAGAGAATACAAGAATATGTTACCTTGGAAGTTTTTAGGCCGTCAAGAACCCGGGAACTCAACTCATTGGCATTTCCTCTAAAATCAACCAGCTTTCTGAAAGCCCTTGTGCGTCCATCCTAAAATCGTTAACCAAGTAAAAGCATAAGAATAAGAAACAAATTAAAAAAGAGTCATGCAACTTGATGTGATTCGGTGACCATATCAACTGAGACCAAAAGAGCACTTAAAAAATATGATATACTTACAAAAATCACATGATGCCCGAACTCTGTCACACGATGACAGTTGGGAGTTACAAGGAAACAGTTGAGAAAGAGTGAATTTTTTTTTACAAGAAAATCCCTAAGAAACTTTGGATCAACATCTTTTAACATATGATAGACCTGAAGGCAAAAGAGATAGAATCAAAATTTCTTATCAAGTTATATAAAAATAAGATAAACAAAAAAAAGAGAGTAAACATGCGATAGCAAAAACAAAAAGAAAACCTTTGATAACTGAAAAATTAAAATTAAAATTAAAGCAACTTAACTTCTTCTTTTTATTTTATTTTATTTATTTATTTATTTTTAAATAAAGTTTGGTCAAGTTTGGCTTCCTAGAGACCTTCTACAAAAGGCATTAGAAGCCAGACCTATTTCTATGTGTACGGTTCAAAACCACACAAGTTTTAGATCTTATCCTTACTTTTCCCCCTCATTTCGGATCACTTTTTTCAATCGAATATACATTTTATATGCTGACAATATATGATTGTTAGTACTTAATGCTTTTCGATAGAATTCAAAACCTCACTCTGTTCAATCTCCCGTTTACCAACTACTCAAAACTCCTTTATATCCAGCCAAGTAATCTCAACCCATAAACAAAAATATGATGAGTGAGATAGACACATACACATTCTCATACATGAAATCACCTTCAACGAAGCGAAAAAATATTTGTTCAATTTCATAACAAGGCAACATCCACCTATCTAAGTTTGTAATGCTATGCTAAATAGCCTAAAAGAATTCACAATGAATACAATATCAGCAGTACTAGATAAACCTAGCATATCATTTTATACGAATCGAGTTCCATCCTTGAGTAATATAATCAACCTATGAATATATTTTCCAGAATAACTGCACAAAACATAGATCCAACAAGAGAGAACAGTGAAGGGAAAAAGAAAAGCATTGCAGATTGAAATGTCAGTAGAGATGCTACCTGGGCATGTGATAGAATTCTTTTGTTTGGTTTCGTAAAACCTTGTTGTTGTGCATCTATTGGAATAACATCCCAATAATCAGTGGCCAGACCATCTCCAGAAATTTTATTTTGAGACTTATTTGACTTCTGCACTTCTACTATAATTGCAGTCTTTCCAAACAGATCATTTGATGAAACATTAAATTTCATTCTCGGATAAAATTCTCTGAAACTAACCTGTTTACAAAATATGAGTACAAAAACAAAATGGACAGAAGGAACAAAACGCTTGACAATAACCAGACAATCTTACATCACAATATTTGCAATTCTGCCAAGATTTTGGATGAGCACCCTGGAACGTACAAACCAAGATAAGAAAATTGTCAGCAAGTCAAAAACTAGAAACCAAGTTGGTAGCTCAAAATAAGTTGGAACAAATATGTTCTTAATTGAGCATTGATAACAGTAGTGAAAATCATTGAAATAGATCTTGGAAATAAAATGTGCCGTTTACAACATTTATACATGACAAGGAACAACTAGAACACCAAAAAACTTCAAAATGTTTTGTGGAGTTTGTCACTAATGTACTCAGTCAAAATTGAGTATCCCACGTGTAAATCTCACCCCAATGGCTTGTTACTCCTTCAGTTCTTTTACTAATAAGGAAAAGCTCACCCCAATGGCAAAGCAACAAACAATCAACAGATGCTTGACCAAGTGCGATATGTCCCCCTATGAGTTATAGGCTCCTACCAAATGGCATCAATACATAGGGGACAGTTAAGGCTCCACCTCCCTCCTGCAGAACCTTGGCAACTCTCATCCATCACTTAGGAGAACACCTTGATGCTATACACTTGCCTAGGTCAAGAGCAATTCCCAAAGAACCCAGGCTGCTTCGTGCTCCAACAGTTGGGCAAGTGGCCTTACCTAGCCTCACTTAGTTAAGCTCATTGAGTTCTTTCTGAACTTGGTGAGGCAAGGGCTTTGCCAAACTGGAGTGAGCACCCTTCTTGTCACAGGAGAGATGCCTTATGTTCTGGGAATGATTTGTACCCTTTTCCTTTCCCTTTCCAAATCCCTACCCAAATGCATGATCCTAACACAGCCTTACAACATTTAAGGGGAAACACTATAATGAAAGTAACAAACTTCTATTAGCATTATAACATTTATGACTGAAGTTTCCGTTTATTACAAATCAAACACGAATGATGCATGATCAAACAAACAAGGGCAGGGGGAATGTCATATCTACAGACGATAAAAGAATAACAAGTTTAAAAACCTCCCTCCAATGTTTAGAATAAACCACTTCAAAACACGAGTAAACAAAGGTCCTAAAGAAAAAATTCTCAATTGCTGATGGACGAGTTATGGTAGAAAATTATCAAAGTCGTACTTTCTCCAGGTGTCCACAAGCAATTCTTTATATATTTCTTGTTTTCCGTCTAGAATATGTACATTTTATTGAAAGAGGGAAATGGTACATAAGGAAGTCTAAAAGATGGTCAAATTTAATTTTACACATCCCAAGGAAAATTGGCTTTCATGTTCATGGCAGTGCTATATGATATACATACACGACACATTAAACAACTCTAGCATCAATCCCAATTAGTAATACATCTCACTTGCCAAATCTTTTAAATGGTTGAGCAATACCATGTTTCAATGGTCTTAACAAAAATAAAAGCATATCTCAATAAATCTGCAACGTACTATGATAAAGGAATGATAAATTCCTTGTTTGAGTATCAAAATTCCTCACCTTAACCCTATTACGCCTAACGGATTTACATCCTGGGCAAATTTTATTCAAAATCTGCGCAAATTCCGATATAAAATATGGGTGGATTATTGTCAATCGGAATTTGATTACCCCAAAGTGTCCTGCAAAATTAAGATTTATAACATATTTACATAACAGAATTAAAACAAGACGTTCATCAAATAATAAAATCATTATAAAGTTCTTCATTGCACCTTCACAACTTTTTACGTCCTTGGCACCACATGTGGGGCACTGAGAGGTTAGATTTGGCATTCCCAACTTCGGATCTGTCACCTCATTTACCGCATCTATTGATAAAACCGATACCTTTTCCTGATACAGTATTATCGTATTATATCAGATATTTTCATATATGGAAAAATATATTCAACAACAGTACTAAAAGCTCAATTACAATGTCACTGGTCACCTCACTAGGTATATTATACACAACAAAAATTAACTCAAAAGAGAAAACCCTTCTTGTTTGCCTCTATTATTTGATTTTTCAATAGCCAAAAACTTGAGTTTCAGGCCTGCGAAATGTGTACCAAGACCATAAGACACCTTAGGCAACCTTTTCAATTGTAGCTATAACTTGCAAGACCATCAATCAGTTTTTATATCCAACCAATCCACACAAATTGAGAAATCAACATTCATTCAATGTCATTTGAGATCCAAGCAAGATCAACCTAGGAGTTGAACATAATGTAAATTTCACAGATACTTACTGCCTCTACGTCATTTAATATACTGAAATTTATGCCAGTCAGGACCCCCGATGGCACTTGCAGCTCTACAAATGATTGACTGTCCATTGAAGCCTTATTCATTCAGCAACAAATTAAGCAACCTACATAACATGACAAGAAGCATTAAAAGGACAAGAAGTGAAGAAGAACGAAAGTTCCCCAAGTATAAACAATAAATTATTGAAGTAGTAAGGCCCTGTTTGTGAAGAATTAAATAAGTATATTTTTTTGCTAAAAAAGACAAAAGTAAATAAGCCTGTTTGGGATGGCTACTCCTTAAAAAAAATATATAAACAAAAAAGTGTCTTTTAGCAAATTCGAAAAGACAATTTTACCACAAATACTTTCAAAAATTCTACCGTGTCCCTAAAAGGACTCCTCAATACTATAAGGATAATATGATAACTTCTCACCATAAAGCAAGTTTGAAAAGACCCAAAAAAGCAACTTTTTTAACAATTGCCAAACCCCACCTGAGTCCACGTTGAATCCAAAAGGAACACTTGAGAGCACAAAGCATTAGTCTTGCCTTGGGTTTCTTTGTTTTTTTCTAACTTGTTATGTCATATTAAATTCTAGCATGATACCAAAACAGATGCATTTCTAGTCAATTTCACAACTGCGCTAGACTTACTATCACATAACACATTTACATAAAATAACTTAAAACCTTCATAAACAGATTAGAAAATAAGAGAGATTATGGAAGTAGTATAAAAGATGTTGTGGAGAGCTTTATATGCATTCTTGGTCCCCTTTCCTAGTACTAGTTCAAGTTTTTGGGACTAGTGGTGATCTAACATGCTATCAAAGATCTGGTTATAAGAGGTCTTGGGTTCAAGCCTCTTCATTTACATTTGTTTCCCCATGTGCATTATGTTTCTCACCATGTTTTGATGTTTGCATCTCCAATACAAGACGGGGATGCACATGAGGGAGGGTGTTGGAGAGCTTGACATAAGCATGTAGGACTAGTGATAATTTAACAAACAACATGCATAATTAAACCTGCAAGAAATGTTCAGGAAAGAAACCTATTAACTTAATTGGTTAAGTCTCTTGGAAGTTGTGCCTTGAGTATAACATCCTAGGTCGAGGAGGCTCTTATAGGGTTAACCCTTTACGAGACCTAAGCTCTTCAGAGTAATATTGGAGCAAGTCCAAGTGTGTCAAAACCTTATCAGCCATATGAGACCCTAGTGTAGGCCAGGGGCCAATTCGTGTCGTGACAAGGACGTCACAAGATTGGATGGAGGAGAATGTCACAATCCCACATCAGCACCAAAAGTTGCTGTAACATTAGCATATTAACTTCAATCTATGAAGCACGGAGGGTGGCGTATCTGTATCGGATACCGATACTCTTTAGATACTCACGGATATGTATCAGATACTTATCAAAAGTATCGGATACTTCTTAATTAATTTTTCATTCATTTTGAGTATCAGATACTCCAAGTCACGTATTACTTATTTTATGAAATTAAAATTGTAGCATTTCTTGCATAATATTAGAATATAATATAATTGTAACGATAAATATAAAAATATTTTTCTAATATTTTGTTTAGTTCTTTGATAAGAAGAACATAGTGAGTTAAATAATAGAATTTGTCAAATTGATGTATCCTAATTGTTTCATGCATATCCCCAATAACTACATAGAAAGTAAGGATTAACAATAAAATATAACAATCGTAAAATTAAATATCAATAAATAAATAAGAAAATAAACTTGAATATAACATTTTTTACTAGTGCCAAAGGGAAAAGCACAGTGACAAGTTGTGGATTGTTATATTATTGTAATACAAATATATTAGACTTGACATTAAAATGAAATATATGCAAAAACTCTTAAAAATTTAAAAAATAAACAAGCTATAGCTTAAATTAATACCTAATTCTAAAATGTTAATATTTTGCATTATAAAATTACATTGTGATTTCTCAACACTCTTTAGCGTATGTGTAACTCACTACTAATAATTTAAAAAAATATTTTTCACAAACAAAACCTAGGCATACCCGTATCCTATTTTTTAAAATTTTGCCGTATCGCCGTATCTGTATCGTATTGTATCCGTATCTCGTATCCGTATCCATGCTTCTTAGACTTCAATTATGCACAACATTGTGATTAGAAAAAATTAAATGTGCTCCAGTTATGCATTGTGATCATGTCAGCAGTGAAGTATATAGCTATTTTGTCACTGAAAGGTACTAAAAATATGAGCTCTACAATTCCAGTTAAGCAAAACAAATAAAATACAAAAAAAAAAATGTGCTCCAATATGTCAAGTCAATGTGATCATATCAGCATTGAACCCTAGTACAGAAATTGAACCACAAGCTTGAACTTAATTCAAGCATCGGAAACTTATATGTAGAAAACATGGGAATCCCAAGAAAAACTACTAGCTCAAAAGAAAAAAGAATTGGGATGCAGAATGAAATTAAGACGTATAGATGATAGATGATCACCGAAATTTTTTTAAATGTCAATTTTCCCTTCAAAGGTGCCAGCTAATGTCCAGAATTTTTTAAGGTGTTGAGATGTAATTGCTTCAACCCTAAGACCCATAAAGATAACATTATAACTTTCCTTCAAAAGCAACTTATAATTCTAGCCCTCAAGCTAAAATCCCATGAGAAACTTTTACAACCTGACAAACAATTTATTCGTAAGAACTTTAAAAAAAACTCAGGGATAGGATAAAACACTATTGTATATTACTTAAAATATGCTTTGGATACTTAAGCAGAGTGTTACACCCATCTCACACGCTTACGGGATCCCAACTCCTCTTTGTAAATTCCTAACAATCATTGGCGGCCCTCTCTTACATTTTTCCCATAAATATCTAAATTTTTCTGATAAAAAAATAAAAGAAAAAATGTAATTCGTGGACACACTTCTCAAAATTGTCCAAAATAAAATGGGCAACAACCCAGCACACGAGGCTCTGCTAAAGTGAGGCCTAGGCAGTGCAAAATATACACAGCCTTACACCCATTTTTGGAGAGGCTATTCCGTGACTCAAACTTGCAGCATTAGGGACGCTCACGACACACCTTACCGTTTGTCCAAAATCCAAGCTTTAAATATGGAATGAAACTAATTTTGGAAAACGAATGCCTGAGTTGCGCATGGACTCGTGTAACGTAGAACACATGCAGTAATAGCTTGCCACCAACAAAACAATATTACTTATCAAAACAATGAACAGACGACACAATTGTCACATGCCAATTAATCAATAAAAACAAATGTAAAACCACATTTAATGAGTGATCATTGTAACCTGTGATCAAAAACACAAGTTCCCTCCTAAATTGCCCCAAACAATAGACGATCAACGCGTGTGGACGATCAGAGCCACATCCCTGTCAGTATACCCAATCAATTACTAATCCCATTAATAGAACTCATGATCAGATACATGCTTACTTAGCACATTTCATAAAGATCCAATTTTAAACCCTTGAAAAACCAAAAGCAACACAACATGCAAAAGACTCACCAAATAAAGCCAATGTCAGTCCTCAAATTAAACAGAATCAATTTGCTTCCATGAATTCATACCTTTAATCAGCTCAAAAGCCCAATCAAAATCACTCAACCACATTGCCCAATCCCCACTTTATGACCCATCAAAACCCAAATTCATCATTACATGCAAAATTTATATAGACACAAATATGAGTGTGAGTGTGTGTGTGTGTGTGTGTATAAAAGGCAAAATACCCAGCAGAGAAATCAAACCCAAATCAGATATTAATCAGAAAACAAAAACAATCAAAGCAAATAAAAACAAAAGTACATAATCGCATACACATAAACATGCACACCCTATATCATCACAAACAAAGAATCCAAAAAAAAAACCCAAAAACAAAACAAAAAAAACAAACAAAACCCAGATACTAGAATCGAGTTTACATAAAAGAGATGAAACTTTTACTTTAACTTTCTCTAACCTGTTCTCGGGCTTGGAGTGTCTCTTTACTCTGAGTGAGAACTGTTCGAAGCTAGAGAGAGAGAGAGAGAGAGAGAGAGGAGGGCACACTCTCAAGAACTCACGAGACTATCGATTAAAGCAGATTAAAAAAGAGCAGACAAAATTGTAAATTGTGAGGAAATCGAGGGCATAAGAACAAGAGTATCGGGGCTGTAAGAAGGGATAGACTCATGTATGCATACAAATATACATGTATATATTTTTAGAGAGAGAAAGTGTAGCGCCGTCGGTTCCTTTCGAGAAGAGTTGGGGAGAGAGAGAGAGAGAGAGACCGAAGCCGCGACAAAGGTTATGTGGTTTTGTGTCAGATGTTAGGGAAACAAAACCCTTCCTATTTTGGAGAAATTACGATAGTGACATTTACCTTTCTATAAAAATAAAAAAATAAAAAAATAAAAAATAAAAAGAGGGGACTTTTTGCCAAATTGACAAAGGAGTTTCTAAAATTTACTTTATGAGGGACTTGGTGATGCAATTAAAATAAACTTTTTCCACTCTTGAGAGTTATTGCATTATGGGAAAATTTCATTTAATTGCAATTCATGGGTCCAAAATCCCCATCATTCATACTCAAAATACATACCCGAACAAAATCCCCTTTTTTAAAATTAAAAAAAAAATCACAAAAATGATTTATTATCGTCGATGTCAATTTTGTAAATAAAAAAAAATTCATATTTATTAGTGTTTTATTTAAATTAAAAGGTTTATATCATATAAAATTTTTATTTTTTTTTTGTTTTTGTATATTATTACTTAACATTTAAAAAAAAATTGATTTGTAAACATAAAAACAACCATCTTGGGGAATGTTTTGGATTTGAACATATTATAAGACAATAACAAGTTATTATTGAATAAATATCTAGTGCTTTTAAGTTATGATTAAGTGATTACTAAAAGATTTGTAATTAGTGAAGAAGGTAGGACCCACAATTGTTCCCAACCCCTTTTTCCATCGCTACCATCCTCTTTACTCCTCATTGCTGTTGCGACTACTTGTTACACTCACCAGTACCACTATTTTCTCATTTTTTCCACTGTCGCTGCCTATTTGTCTTTCTTATTCTCCTCCTCCTCCTTTTTTTCCTCTGAACCCTAGATCTGAAAAATAGATCTAAGGTTTTGCATCATGAAATGAGGGGTCGCAATCTAGATATTTTCAAATCTAGGGTTTTACGGTAGGAAATGAAGTTCACGACGAATAAAGGCGGCTAGCGATAGGTTGGGTTTCATAAAGAAGGAAGGGTTCTGGAATAAAAAAGAATAATAATGGGTATGTGGCGGAGAAAGGGAAACGACGGGGTTGTGAAAGAAGTAAGAAAGGGAGGTCGACGTGGTTGTAGGGGAAATGAGGGTCGATGGGATTGCAAATGAGGTAATGGGCAGGGACGATGGGAAAAAAAGGGATTACGGGTGTCAAACATGGCTTTGGCAACAGAAATGGATTTGACAGTAAAGTAAAAGAGGGGTAGAATAGTATTAAACATGAAATTAATTGGGGTGTTCAAATTTTAGATTTCAATTTTTAAAGAACTGAGATGTCCAACCAAATTAATGAGATGCATTTAGAGTCTCCAGTTGTTTAACGCCTATTATTGTCATTTTTTATTATCATGAAAAAATAAGCACATTGAAAGAAAATAAAATGACAAAAAGTAAATTGTGATATTATTCCACACTAATTAGCAACTCTATAATCATGAGCCAATCGTCCTCCAAACTATTTTCAAGCAAAAAGTGTGTACTTTAATAAAGGCAATAAAAAATTAACATGCAAATAAAATTTAGGTCTTATTTGAGAATAAATTAATTTAGTAACTTTTTAATTTTTTATAAAAAAAATATATATAAAATTAAAAATAATAATGTGATAATTTATAATAATTTTTTAATTAAAATATATAATTATCAATGGCATAAATGTAAAAGTAGGAAAATACCTTACCAACCCTATATTAGGACTTTCATGCAATTGCACAGTGGGTGCAGAAAGCTATAAGATTATTTCACGCACTTTTATCAACTTCCACTTACTACTTTTATTTTTTATTTTTTATAATGATTATTTACTTTTCACATCAGGAAAAGTTTCTCAAAAGGTAATTAGAACAAATAAAATGATTATCCAAAAATATAGATGTTTGTTAAGAGAGAACGATGACAATTACATGACTGAATTTCATTAAAAATAAATAAAAATGTATGGGTAAAATAAACAAAATTAAAGCAATAAATATGTGTCATTAACATCCCCTAGCTTTGGGCAAGAAAAAATTATTGCAGATAATGAGATATCTGTAATTTTATTATAATTAGGTTTGTTTGAACGAACATTATAATCGAATTGAATAAATATGGTCTAATGAAATATATAATCTTATGTTTAGTTAAAAAATAAATAAGGCATGAACTAATAGTTTACTTGGATATGATATCTCCATATATGGGAAATTAATAAATTTCAAGAGAGGAGTGAGATACACAAATAGGAGATTAAGGAGATATCCAGATTAATTGGCTAAATTACGAAATTAATAGAATTTTATCAATTTTATGCTAATCCAAACATGGTATGATACATGATCCAAATGATTGATAATCTCAAGTCTAACTGGCTTAACATATTAATCTCATCTAATTCAATCCGTTAAAATAAACATAGCCTATGTAGTTTGAATGCGTTTAGATTAATTTAATAATTATAATCATACATTTCAATATATTTGTCTTTAAAAAATAGATAGTATATTTTTTTAACTTATTGCCTGGCTTTCGATCAATTAAAATACATATGATTATCAAATCAATTTGATTTCTTTAATATTTAATATTTAATATTTAATATTTATATATATATAAACTTAGAAAATAAACACTTAATTCTAAAATATTAGTCCCTTATTTCATTTTTTATTATTCCAAAATATTAGTTCCTTTTCAAAAATTTAGGATTAAAATAATATAAATTTTCTATTTTGTCCTTTTTAAAAATTCATTAATAATAAAAAAAATACAATTATGATAATTATTATTTTCAAAAAAATATACTATCGAAAGGTAATTTTAGAAAATTAATATTTTTAAAATATAATAATTGTATTTTTAAAAAATTGAATTGCTTCAAAAAAATTACAATATTATTTTGAGACAAAAAAAAAAAAATTAATTACCGAAATAAAACTCATCATAAACATAGATTGTGCTGGTCAAGTCTCGTAAGTGACCAGAGAGAAGTGATGCTCAATAATAATATATTATACTTACATTTTTAATTTAATTTTTTTTATAATTACATCTATTGTGCATTTATTATTGTTGACTGGTATCTATTTTGTAAGAAAATGGTCTTTTGGAAAGTTGTCAAAAAAGTCAATTTTTTGGTTTTTCAGGTTTTTTAGCCGAAAAAACTAAATTTTTTATCCAAAAATTCAGTTTTTTGTCAAAAAAATCACTAAAAAAGTCAAAAAATTAACTTTTTACCAACTTCTCAAAACACCACAATGTAATAAATAAACATGTCACTATTGCAAACTATTTTAATGGAAACGGAATTGTAAATAAGTGACCAAAGTAAAGCATGTATTTGTAAAATTAGAAAGATATACAATGGAGTGTTTTGAGAAGATGGTTAAAAATTGACTTATAAATTTTTTAAGTTTTTTTTTAGAGTAATGCTAGAGGTCCCAAAAGTTGTACCAAAATTTTTACCAAATGTCTCATATAGGTGTAAGACCCACACCACGTGGGTCCCATGTGGATCCTACATCCATGTGAAGCATTTGGTAGAAATTTCGGTAGAACTTTTAAGATCTCTAGTATTTTTTATTTTTTTTATTATTTTATGTGAGATGTGATATAATCCAAAATAAATTAAAAGCTGACTTTTAATTTTTAACTTATATTCCTAAATGGCCCTAATGATATGGTTTGTTATGCTTTATTTGATTCAAATTTTTATAAGTCAAAAGTTAATAATAAAAATGTAAAAATTAAAAACATTTCTCTTCCATCTTTTAGATATTTTAAATTTATTTAAGTTATTTTTATTTAATAAGTAATAGGTTGTAGGAGAATTCTATTATATATACTCCATATGGTATTTACATTTGGTTAAGCTATTTTCTTTTTTAATTGTGGTTAAATTTTTTTTTTTTTTTGTTATAATATAATTTTGAAATATTTAGTTATGATTTTTTATTTATTTTTATTTTTAATTATGACTCAGAAAGTATAGAGTTATGTTATTTTCTTCTATAGTTATAAAGTACATATAAGGGCTGTTTGGTAGGGCTTATAAGCTGCTTATTTCAGCTTCTGGCCTCGTTTGGGAACAGGCTAATTTAGTAACTTTTTGGCTATTTGACTAAAAAGGTAGGTAAAAAAACTTGTATATTTGGGATGACTTTTTTGCTAATTACGAAAAGATATGCAAAAAGTAGAGAGAAAAGAGAATTTTTGACTTTTTTGCATGAGTGGTTGGCTTTTTGGCTAATTTAGTAACTTTTTGGCTAATTGGTTAATTTAGTCAATCCCCAAACGGAACTTAATTTAAATTAAAATATTGTGTTTGATACAGCTTAAGTTAACCAGCTTATAGCTTAAATCAAGTTATTTCTCAGCTTATCTCAAAAACTGGTCAGGAGGTGCTTAAATTTTCGACTTAAGCACACAGTTGGTGTTGGGGGGCTAAAATTACTTAAATGTCCTCGTCAATACCCAAATATTAATATTAATTAAAAAAGAAAAAAATCAATATTAATTAAAAAATAAATATTAATTGGTGTTAATTATTAATAAATTAATATTGTATATTTTATATTAATTAAAAAATAAAAAATTATATATTTCTAAAGAAAAAGAAAAAAAATCAATATTAATTAAAAAATCAATATTAATTGGTATTAATTATTAATAAATTCATATTGTATATTTTTATATTAATTAAAAAATAAAAAATTGTATATTTCAGAAGAAAAAGAAAAAAATCAATATTAATTAAAAAATCAATATTAATTGGTATTAATTATTAATAAATTAATATTGTATAGTTTTGTAATGAATTAATTATTAATTGATGCTAATTAATAACAATTGTTGATTATTAATATTAATTGATACTAATAAAAATTAATTATTAATATTAATTTATAATAATTAATAATTTTAGTATTAATTGAGACTAATTAAGCCATTAATTAATACTAATTAAGCAATTAATTGATACTAATTAATTTATAATGGAAAAAAAATTGTAACAATAATACTTCCATTATCTTAAATTAAAACTGAAAAAAATGACAAAATAATCATTTTTATATCATATAGGGCAAAAAGGACAATTATACAGTAAAAAGCTATTTTATAGCTTATTAACCAAATACTACTCTGCTGCTTAAATCCATAATCCCACAGCTGCACCAAACATGTTAATAGCTTATGTTCACAGCTATAAGCCATAATCTGTTAAGCTATAGTCTATAATCACATTTCCACAGCTCTACCAAACGGGGCCATAGTATACACCTTTAAGGGATATCATAGTCTTTCCCTAGGTTATAAACAAAAATTACACTAAATAATTTGACAAATACTTATAGTAATAATTATACCAAACAATCCGAGTGAGTAGGATTATGCTATTGTTTGTACCATATGTAAGTTATGATATTTGTTGGGTTAATTATCACACAAATATCATAACTGAAGCCTATTTTGACAACTAGGAAAAAAGTCAAGTTATTGACTTATTTGGATCACATCAACTCTCTATTTTTTTTGTACCTTTTTTCAAAAAAAAATAATAATAATAAGCAAAAAAAAAAAAAAAAGTCACTTGTCAAAATAGGCCTGAATCATTGAAGGTCACTAAAGGGGAAAAAATTGAGTTATGACAAATCATCAGATATGATATAACCAAAGATTTTTTCGATCATAATCAAAATAATATCATAACTAATATAACAATTTATCATGATTAATACCACAATGTGTATAATCAAATCGTAACTAACACCACAATAAATTATAATCAAAACTTATAATCGTCATAACTTGAGTCTTTGTAAAGAGTTAAAATAGCTTGACTTTTTAACTTTTTGACTATTTTATCATTTGGTTTTGTTATTGGCTTTTTTAACTTTTGCGAGAGAAAAAGTGTAATAATTATAGTTTGAATATGATATTTTATCTTATTAAGCCTCCGTTTGGGAAGTGGGTTGGCTTTTTGGCTTTTTTGGCTATTTGAGCCTGGGCTCAAAAGCTTGGTTTGGGAATGATTTTTTGGTTTTTTGGCTTTTTTGACTTTTTTTGTGAGAGAAGAGTGTAATGATTATGAGTTGGATGTGATATTTTGTCTGTTGTGGCTCAAAGAGCCAAAAGAGTCCAAATGAGCTCTTCCCAAACGACACCTAACTTATATATAGTCAATTTTATCTTTCGTGCATTTTTAGTCAAAAAAAAAAAAAAAACAAAAACCAAAAAACAAAAACAAAAACCAAACCTAGCTTGAGAACCATATACTAATACACACGTAAAAAACACATATGTGTAGTTGTAGAATTTTTCAAAATAAAGTCGCAGTTTGTGTAATTCAATTTTATCATAATACAAACACACTTGTGATTATAAAACCCTAAAACGTATATCAATTTTTGTGCGTCTCAAGGACACATTTTAGTACAAATTTTTTAACTTTTTAGTGTTTTTTATAAATTTGGGGATTGTTTGGGGTATCCTAAATAAGTTTACTTTTTGTCTTTTTAAACTAAAAAGTTGAGGTTGAAAATATGAATGTTTGGGTTAATTTTTTGACTTTTTATGAAAAAATGTGTATTAAAAAATTATATAAATTAATGTGTAGGAAAAAATTAATATTGAGAATTATGCAGCCGTAATTGTTAATTTTTGATAAATAATAATAATTTTTTAACTTTTTAATTTTTTTGAGACTTTTCAAACTTGGCCTTATTTAAGAATTCACCTTACAAAATAAGTACCTGTGATTCCATCATTGTACCTGTTTTTCTATTATGTCAGGCTTCTAAAGGTCCCCGAAGTGACATTATCACTCACGTGAGAAGAAGACAGGTTAGTCCTATAGTTTGTGGAGGGCTAATGTATGATTCCAGGTTGTGTTTGGCAAATGTTTTTATGCTGCGTTTGGTTAGGAGATTTGAAAAAGAATTTAAAAAAAGAAATAGAAAAAGTAGGTGAAATGTGAATAAAATATGCCTATATTTCACCTAATTTCACACACCTTTTTCCCTTTTTTTTTTAAATCCTTCCTCAAATTCTCAAATCAAATACAGTATTAAAGTAATTGCCCTTCCACAAATTTGCTAAGAACACTATGATTTGATTTTCTAAAATCATTTTCAAATTTAAAATATATATACATAAAAATAATTTTAAAAAATAAACATAAAAAAATATTTTTTATACTCTCAAAAGACAAACTATATATAGATGATAAGTGTTTTTTTTTTTTTAATACCAAATTTATTTTTATTTTATTTTTTTTAAAATTATGAAAACCTATTCTGAAAATCAAACAAAACATAATCTATATTTATATGATTTATGATTGTTTTGGAAATTGATTATTATATAAATTTTTTATATGAAAAGACGTGTAAAAAAGTGAAGAAAATAATTTGAATTAATTGCAATGACTTTTTAAGTAAAATTTCAAATTACCAAAAGTTTTAACTAAAAAATCAATACAAAAAAATTAACTATTTTATCTATTTTTAAAAAAAAACAATTCTCAAAACCACCTCTCCTCTCCCTAACAAACTTTAACTTCTGACTTTTTCAAACTTAAAAAGCGTTACTTATTTTAGGATATTCCAAACAAAACCTAAGGTCATTGGAAGGGGAGGAAAGAAAAAACCAACAGTCAAAGGGGGCAAAATTGGAAAATTACATAAATGTTGGGTTTGGAGAAATAGTGGTTAACTCGAAAAATTATAATACTATCCAGGTCGGGACTTTACGCCTAACCGATTGCAATTCGGAATGTCCCTTTTTATTTTTTAATTACTCAACATAATTATTATTTTTTTAATTATTATTTTTTAACCATTCAACACAAATAATTACGATTTAGTCATTGTGCAAGACCACCAAATAACGTATCGATTAACAATGATTGGTTGATTACAGATATCTCGGGTGTGTTTGATTTGTGTTTTGAGATAAATTTTTAAAAAAAATAAAAATTAAAGAGAGAGTTTAGAATTTTTTTTAATTTATTTAGTTGTATATTTTGAAAATAGTTTTAGAGTTTGAGAATGACTTAGGCTTGGTTTAGAAAGAATGGGTTGGGTGAGTTTGGGGCTATTTTAGCTACAAAAAGACAAAATAAATATTTTAACTCAATAAGAAAAAAATCACATCCAATTCATAATCATTACATTTTTTCTCTCATAAAAAGTCAAAAAATAATTTCCAATGAGACTTTTTAACCCTAAGTTAAAATAGCCAAAAAGTTAAAAAGCCAACCCACTTCTCAAACGAACACTTACTATTTTGTTATAGTTGAGTAGATACATGTAAGAGAAAAAATGATTGAGAATTAGAAAAGACAGAGAAAAAGTAATTGATTGATACGTATGAGAGAAAGTGATTTTGAAATTTTTTTTAAAAAAAATTTAAACCAAACAAAATTTTTAAAAAAAATTCTAAAAATTATATCTTGAGATACAAAGCAAACAAGCCCCTCAGCACACAGAATCAATCACTCAGGCCTTCAAAGATTCATCACATCTCATCTCCATAAGCTCTCTCTCTCTCTCTCTCTCTCTCTCTCACTCATTTTGTATAAAATATGGATAAATTATAAACACATCTTCTGATATTTGATTAAAATACGGATCGCTTTTTGTGGTTTTGAAAATTACATTTTATTTCATGAGATTTCTAATTTCATAACAAATCGTCCATTTTATTAATAAATCATCAAGTCAATTAACAGTTTTTAATGATATTAAAAATATGCTTTAATTAATAATTTAGGTAATTTTATTATTGTATAGGAGAGTAATTATGAATTTTATTTTTTTTAATTAACTCTATTAAATAAATTTTTTTAATAAAAGAATATTTTTAATTTTTTAAATCATAAAAAATAATATATATTTTAAACAAATTTAAGGGAGTGTATTTATAATCTATCCATAGAGTATCTATCTATAAATAGACTCTCACTATGATTAAAAAAAAAAGGTGGTGATTTAGACCCCTTTTTTAGACTCCCTTTTGACCCCCTCTCTTCTCTCATTGGTCCCCCTTTCCTGCCCATCCAATCACCCCTGACACATGGCAAAGGGGGGGTGAGGGGTGCCCCAAAAGGGGTCTCAAGTATTATCCTTAAAAAAAATAATAATAAATAAATCTAATCCACCTATCTATCTACCGCCGTATCTATGCATCTGTCATTCCACGTGTCCGTTATCCATTACTATCAGATTCCTGTCTTTTATTTCCATTTTTTTAAAATTAATTTTATCCCATTCGTTTCTTCGGATATCCTAATTGCCCTCTTATAAACTATTGTTGAAGTTATTAAAAAAAATCAAAATCAAAATAGTTAGGTATTGTTTGGTATTATTTTTTTTTTCTCCAAAAAAATATTAGAAATATTAATATATATATATATATATATATTTGGTAGCATATTTTAAAATTTTGTTTAAAAATAAGTGAGATGAGTGTCATAATTCACGAGAAATAATTATCTAAAAATAAAAAATGGTGATAAGGAAATGATTGTTGACTACTAGAAGTGCTGATTAGAGGTGGTAACCACTAGTGAAAAATGGTTATTGGTCATGAAAAGTGATGATTATAGGAAAAAATTATTTAAAAAAAAAAAGTCACTGAAAGTGATTGTTGCTGGTGAAAGGCAGTGGTTAGATGTAATTGTCAATAGAGATCATTTGTGATGGTGGTTGAATGTGTGTATAGAGGGTAGAAACCAGGGGGTAGGGAGAAGGAAAAAAGAAACGATTTTTAAAATAAAAAAAACAATAATTTTTTTTTCCGTGTTAAGAATTTAATAAATTTTTTAAAATAAAAATACATGCCAAATGAGTTGAGGATCTTCATCATCAAGATCAAAGGTTAATATCCAATTGATAAAAAACAAAAACAGGTTGAAAGGTTGGGGGTAATTGTTATGCAATTTTAAAAGAGAACAATGTAATTATTATATACTAATAAGGCTTAGTGTAATTAGGCCAACTGCGGGGTATATCCATATAATTTACCTAATAAATTATCTTTTTGCAATTGTTTTTCAACTTCTCATTTTATAATTTTTTTAGATTCTCCACCTATTTGCAATTATTTTCCCCAAACTACAATTTTTTTTTCTCCTATAAAAAAATGTACAAATCCATTCACAATTTTTCTCATTCCATTGTATCATTTTTTCTCTCTTTGCCAATGAGCCAACAACATTCTGGTGGTGGGAATTTTTTTTTTTTTTTTTTTTTTTTCTATTTTGTTTTTACTCGCATGAGATTCCCCGTCTCTTGGCCCCAAACCACGATATCCCAGCTTCTAACAAAAAAATAACCAATGTGTTTAGTTTGAGTTTTTTGAATTAAATTTTTTAAAAACTGAGTTTTTTATTTTTCGTGTTTTTTTATTTTTAGTGAATATTTTTAAAATTTTAAACATTTTTTAAATTTTTTAGATGCACCTTACTTAGATGTCTGTAAAAATAAAAAATTTGTGAAAAAATATTTTAAAAAATTAATAAATACATAAAAATACAAAAAATGTACTGAATTCTCGTATTTTTTTTTTGTATTTTTCATATTTAGTAAATTTTTAAAAAGTTTTTTCACAATTTTTTTACTTTTTAAGTATATTTATGCTAGGTATATCTAAAAATTTAAAAAATTGCTTAAAATATTAAAAAAATTCATTAAAAACAAAAAAATAAGGAAAATAAGAAGGTAAAATTTTCTGAAAACTGTTTTCAGAAAAACGAAACCAAACAAGCTGAATTATTTTGGACAGCGCGGGACAGCACAGAGACAAAGGGGCAAAAAAATAAAAATAAATAAATAAATAAAAACAATGGGGGCAAATCACACCCCATTAAGAAATGCACAAAGGACCACACATATGAAGGAACAAAACCCTAGAATAGAAATGTTGAGAAGAGATGACCAACATGTAAAGGCATTTTAATAGGAGCTACTCAAGCCAAGTTCTTTGCTAATCCTTGCATGATAATTAGAAGGAAAAAAAAAGAATGTAAAATATCCACTTTGGAGGAGAACATCCCTTCTTCTCTACACGATACAGGTGCATTAGCCTCTTGTACATGTGAAAATATAGTCGACTTCTGAATATTGGCTCCGCTTGGTAGATTTTTGGAGCTTGCCCTCTCTTCGAAAGAAAAGGAGGATTCATCAGCTTCAACAAGACCACTACACAAAACTTTTGCATTTGCAATTTTGTTGAAGCTCAAGGGTTGTACAATGTGATGGAAAATCACTTCCACATGTATTTTCAAGCAGGAGGGGCATATTCCTGAATTGCTGCTGCAAGCTTATTCCGATCCTCCTCAGTTTTTGTTCTTATTAAGAAGGTACGTGCCACGACACCATTACTGTCACTGTTGTTGTTTCCCACGTCACCCTACAAAAAACGCAAGTGAAATTTCCCACTATAAAGTGCATTAAAAAAAATGCTTCAAAGAAAATTTCCGCAAAACGCAACCCATGAGAATCCTTCCCGCATATATATATACCGGCAGTGGGTGCAAACGCATTTGCAATATTATATTTAAATTTTTGGATAGTATGATGGTTGAGGAAAACTAATAGCAATTTTGGACAGTTTGACAAAGGAAAAAATTGTTCTTATTGTCAATGGATGTGACAGTTACTGAGTGGGAAAGAGTGACAGTCACTAGTTGTAAAGGCATTCTTGGAAAAGTTAAAAAAAAAAACAAAAAGTGACAGCGTCCAACCCAACTCAGGTGTACACTTTATATAACAGAATAGTTATCCCAATTTTTTTGTTTTTTGATAAATAGAATAGTTATCCCATTATCATGCAGCACAAATAGGAACCTCGATTTGTTGGCCTCACTTATGAATTCATTGACAAGATTTACCATGCCTGGAGCCTTGTATGAAACAGCAGAATTTATTGCAGAAGAAATGACAGATAACAAATCATCCCCGTCTCTTATTTATTTCCCCCACAAAAGTGTATTTTGAATAATTTAATTAAGAAGTATTACCGCCGTATGAAATATCGCAACAATGGAATTTTTCTGCATGTTCGTCTTGATGCCTGGATATAACAATGCATTTAGCAACACTTTCCCCACCTGCCATAAGCAAAAAGGGAACAGAAGTATAATTATGGTTGAAATTGAGCTTTGGTTCTTAATTTAACGTAAACCACTGGTGTGTCTCAGCTCTTCCCTATATGGACAGGTGTATGCATGTACATGTAAGTACATTTTCGCACATGTCAGACAAATAATGAACAAGTAGGAAAAATGGCAAAGAAGAAAAAAACAGAAACAAAAATCAAAGATTCATTACAAACTCAAGATTTCAAGCTGAATTCAACTTGGGAGGAGCAAAAACAGTAAGAAGAAACATACGTCATTTCGAACGAGAATTGTTGGCTTGGATTCTCTTGTGCCCTTGTTAACACCCTCTTTACATTTGATAGCAAGCTGACCAGTGCCTTTATCTTTCCATGCATCGTTATCTGCGGGATCACTTGACTGAACAAAGCAGAAAAGAAAAGAACTAACCATAAGAAAATCAAATGTCTTAATATTATATTATATAAAAGCAGCCAGATGTAAACAGTGCTCAACTCATCAATGCACTACACGCTGTTGATGCAAAATTACAAGAAGCAGTGCCCGGATGAATATTTCAAATTTGCCTCTTCTTTTTTCTTAACAGGAAGGTAGTTTCTTTTTTCTAGGTAGAGGCACGGAGAGATTGGATGTATATGATGTTTCAAAAGTATCACACGTGGGAGCGGCACAAGATGAATGACAGTTTTAATATCTGAGTCCCAGAAAAAACTTCAAAGTATTATAAAATCACGAAGAATGTAAGTGTAACTGGATCTCTGGAATATAGATGAGATATCTACAAAAGCACGAAGAATGTAGGATTTGTACGACTTCATGCTAGACCTCCCTGTTATCCTTCTTAAGATGCAAACCAATCGCAGATGACATTGACCTAAGCATTTTTGTGCCTGCCATAGCATGCGACAGTAGTGCCACTTTGATTTGCACAGATGGAATTTATATTAATGATCGCAAATCCTGATTGAGACAATTTTCCGTGCCCAAATATGAAGGGGAGACTACCTTGGCCCAAAACTCAGGCATAATAAATACCATGTGTAATTTCAGGACATTACATTTATGTTTGTCTGTGGTGTCTATATGTGACTGATGCATGCATGCCCACAATGTGCAGTGTGCAAGCAAACACACCATATAAATTGATATTTACTACTAAGCTTGTATATCTAATGTTTACACTAAATTTATTGCTCCCTTACGGGAAATATATACATAGAAAATTAATGATACCGCCAAGATTCGGATCCCCATCCAACCCACCAGAAAAGAAAAAAAATGTCAACATATCAATCATACATTGCAGTGGTCATCTTTATCTTGTGTGCTGTTAGAAGGATGATGAAAAAGTGTGTACATACATTCATAAGGTAAAAAAAGTTAAACTTTATCTTATTCACATATAGAAACAAGGAAGAATGTCAATTTCCAGTTCAGCAGGTATTGTTAAAGCACATAGCTGTGAGAAAAATAAAAAAATTGAGCATTAGCATCTCAAATAAAGATACTGTCCGTTATTTGCATAGACAAATTACCTTTACATAAAGCTTGCATTTGACTTCATGTACAACAATAATACCCTTCTCTTCAGCCTTTTTCACTGATGGGCTGCTAGGTTGCTTCAAGTCTAATGATAACAAAAAATAGAAGTAAGAAAGAACAAAAAAGAACACATGAGCAGAGAATAACTTCCCATTGCAGACCATATTTCTCATATTCATCAGATATTTTAATTCACACTAGTAAAGTCTCTTATTCTTATGAAGATGATGAACAAGGAATGGCCAATTTTCCACTGTGAGCAAAACTTTTAATTTAGTCACTAGTCACTACTTCAAAGTTTTCAAGGAAAAGCTAACTTTTATGATGTGTCAGGCAAGTACGTCCTTTGCACTATATAATATAGCCATGGCTTGACAGTTGTGGTGTTTTAAATGGAAAGGAATGACCATCAGCTTTACTTATTCCAATGTGGGACGATCACTTTTTGCATATCAAGCTTAACACCATAACCATAAACATGAGTAGGGCGGGAACCCTTAATCCCAGTCCTAGTTCATGATGGGTTAGCAGGCTGCACTTGATTCATTTGATTGGTTCCCCAACCCATCTAACTAGGGTCAGGTTAGGGTGGAAATCAGATTGAATTTGATTCCTAAGCATAGCCCCAAATGCTTTATTGTCATAAAATTTAGGCAACTGTAAGCATCCACTGTGTTAAATCAATAGAAAGAAACCTACAACTAGGTTTAACCCAGCTACACAGATGTATCTAACCATGTGCCAATTTAAGTCAAAACATTGAAAGCATATGACATCCATACTTCTGAAACAATAAAAAGTGAATAACTCATTAACACAACAAATAAAATTGAATGCACATGATGCTTGCTAGTTTAGACAACATGAGCCTTAGAAGCGTGACAAGGTTTTCATTAGAGTAATAGTATGAAAAATGATTATGATCACTATGGATATAAAATAAGAAGAGGTTCCATGTCTCACCATCATCTTCATCATTTGAAGCATCATTCTTTAAAAGAGCTGAACCTTGGCTTCCTGAAACAAAAAAACAAATGGAGCACTTCAAAATTCATACAAACACATGCAAAACAGTTAATGGCAAAATTCTGTAGAACAACTACAATTGGTAGAAATATTAAAGGTCTTGACAAAGTTTCAATTCTAAACCTCAAAAGCATATTCATACGCTCTCTAAGTTTTATTTAAAAGTCCAAATTTGAATGTGATACACACACGTGAACAAAAAGATCAAGTTCTCTTTATCTCTCTTTGGGGGGGAGGGGGTTGCGCACTTACAATAAGAATTAATGTCCCTTAGAGACTTGTGAAATATCACAAAATAAAAATTCAAGCAATTTAGTTTTTTAGGTGATGACAAAAAATGTTTTTGTATTGTCAAAAATTACATTAGGAATTCCTTAGTGGGGAAAAAGAGAAAAGAAAAAAAGGCAGTTTAATGAAAACTGCAAAAAGCTGAAAGAATAAAGAGATATAATGGCAACAAAGTCAATTACTGTTTGAAATGAGACAAAGGTGACATATGCCTCAATCAGAATACTGAAGCATGAGCACAACAAATAGGAGACATGAATAAACAAATGGATGGTTATGCACAATAACCAATCACTGCACCGAAAGCAAGGATGACAAGGTTCAAGTTGAAGGCAATATAGGTACAAGAAAGCCAAACCAACTCAGTTGAGGCTATCGGCAATCTGGAAGAAATTAAGCCATTGATTTGTGAAAGGGCTACAAACTACATACAGCTAATGGATAAAAACATTAGTTAATGTGCACATGCAGTGCATGGGGGAAAAAAATCAAAATAAGAATGATAATATAAAGGAAAGAGAAATATATAAAGATTATTATTATTCCATTAATGTCCAAGAATTCACGAAGACACACACTAGTTAAAAATATTATCCATTAGATTTCAAAGCACGCAACTTTTATGGCATTTTCACTGAGAAATTTAGTGAACTTATGAGTTTTCAGATTCAATAGATTTACTTAAAACCACAATTTTCTGATCTTAATATGTAAGCCACACGATTGTCTTGAAACAAATCAGAACTTAAAAGGTATAGAAAACCTGGCTTTTAATTTTAAAACAAAAAACCCTGATCTGCGTAGAAAATATGGCACTGAAATAATAAAAATTTAATATGTTGGGGAATCCTGTCAAGAGGATAATATTAATATCTTTCCCAATATGATTTTCCTCTCCTTTGTGGAAATCCATGTGATTTATGTGGCATTAAAGCTTAGCTTAAAAAGAAAACATGAAAGGAAATAGAAATGATAGAAACGGGAAAGTGTCTTTATGACCTTTTTTCTCTTTTTTATGCGATAAGGTAAAACCTTCTGTTTTTAGAAAATAACCGTGTGTGTGTGCATGTACTACATTGATCATTCTCAAAAACTTAATATAGGTAAAAATCCTGTCACAAAATCATTCACAAAATAAGCAGTTAATGTAAAGTATATGGCACAAAATGATATAACTGTCTGCATTCCTTATTCTTTAGGGAAGAGGCTGCGCAGAGAACTCATCATATAATCTCTGGAAATCATTTGAATCATTGGTAATTAATTACTTTCTCGGCGCACATTCTGAAAGGATTTTATAAATTATTTTCTAATTAATCATATCTCAATTTTCACTTTCAAACAATCTCACCAGTAATGAGGCAAAAGATATGAAATCCTGAAAGTGGCAAATCTTCTTTTAGTAAAGTTTGAGTTCATCCAGCATGTGTCTTTGTAAGTACAGATACGCCAATCACATCATAAAGCACATCACTACACAATATCTCCTTTCATATATGCATGTCTTCCCAGATTTAAAGCAGTTTGTGATCATAAGTTGCCTTCATCGATATAGCAGGTGGTAAAGTACACTGACGAAAATGAGATTACAGAAATTTTATTGGGACAAGGCTTCAGAGTCTATATGAAAATTTTCCGATAAGCAGACCCATGAGTTGTGTGCACTGTACAGTACAGATGTGGCAGCATCATAAACTAAAATCTTCAGACGGTTGAGGTTACTGTAAAGTAGTTGCCTACTCCAAGAGCCACTGATTTAGCATTTAAAAGCTAAAATGTAGGACAATATGAACAAATATAAATCGTGTCATAAGATTAATGCAGTTAGGGAGTATGAACCCATGCAAGTATATTTATAAGGTTATTGTGTTAAAGGAGATTTAAAATGGATTATCTGGCAAGAAAATGGAAATAAACAATATAGTTCAACTCAACAAAGCTTTGTCCCAACTACTTTGAGTCGTCTACATGAATCTCGTTTCACCATTGCACTCAATCAAGGGCCATAATTTCAATAATAAATTAATAACCAGAATATTAGTTAAATATATCTACACTTTCATTAAGAACATAGAATTGGGGTCCTAGAGATTGTCATGATAGTGTAAATAAAAATGTCCAAACTAATAGAAATGCATATGAATCACTGATAAGTTGTTAAACTTGTTCAACATGTCTCCAGATGACATATTGAAGCTACCAGTACACAACTATCCAATTTGCATCCACAGTTGGATGTCAAAATAAGGCCCTTAATGTTGCATGAGATTTTTACCTACCAAACGAAAAAGGTGTTTGATTGCTAAAGAGCACTCCAGAGCTCCATGAAGGTGCAAAGCTTGCAGTTGTACCAGCTTGAGCAAAGCCAGTTTTCTCCTGAAATGGTTTTATCTGGTTATCCTTACTTTCAGGCACAAGCTTCTTTTGAGCATCATGACATCCCAATGCAGAGAAACTTTCTCCTTCCACAGCATTTGCTTTTAGCCAGTTAACAACATCTCTAAATTGATCCTGCAGCAAGGAAATAAATGAAGATCATCAAAATAGAAAATAACACCTATTCTTCATAAATTTCCCTCTCAAGATTGCAACTATTTACAATCGAGCAGAGAAGCATCCCCTATGGAAGAGTTCATGACAAAGTGAAAAGTGATATACAAAAACATCTAGCTATGCATAGTTTCCATCAGGTCTGTAAATACAGCACCTTGAAACTTCACGAAACCCAGGGAAACCAGTCAAAGTATATCCCTAGTTTAAATATTGAAAAGTTCCAATGCAACCCCAATTGACCATTTATAAGCAAGTTAAGCAATGAAAAATGAGCAAGAACCATTAATTTACAAATTACTAAACAGTCATAGATAATTACCATTATGTTTGATGCATGAGCTAGGTAATCTTGGACTCCATCTTCCCAAAGTTCATCAGGGTGATTCTGTAATTGTGTTTGGACCCAACTGCTTACCATAAACAACGCAATGTTTAACATGGAAAGATATAAACTTGTCACAAAAATCAAAATTACAGGAAAAAAATCTCCACTTATACATTAAGCAAATGGAGAAACTCATGCCCATTATGCAATATGGCTAAATGTTAGAGACCAACGTAACAAAACTTCTATTTGGGAAGAAGAATGAAAGTAGGTGGAGGAGAAGAAAAAAAAAAAAAAAAATCTAAAAAGACCCAATCATTCACTCTTCAAAAGCTTAATATTCATCAATTGCCCCCTTAAATATTTTGCAACAGTGTTCTTTTCAGCTAAAGCAGATAAACAAAAAACTAGCCAAACCAATCAGTCTTTAACTAACCCAAAAAAAAAAAAAAAAAAAACAGAAAAAAAGAAAAAAGAAAAAGAAAAAGAGCACATTGAGCTGAATAGTAAAGAATGGACCTTGCAAATTGGGTATTGAGAGCTCTCACATGCTGTCTAGATAATGCAGCCCGGTGCATATCCAACTGTGGAGGTGTCTCCATCGATTGCTGCAAAGATGGTTCTGCCCTGTGATCATCAAAAGGGGATCCTGCCATTATTCTTTTACTCTGGAACTGCAAAATCACAATAAATAAATAAATAAAAATTAAATAAAATTCATTGGATGCCTTGGATGCCACAATGATTCTTCACTTGGCATTTAAGAAAGAGAAAATTGCACTTCAGTGGTAAACTTTATCAATTTTAATAATTAAAGTTACAAACATTTTCATAAATTTGTAAATATTTTATGAAAAAGACCACTAATTTGCATAAGAAATAGTCCCAATTCACTTTGAAAACAAAATAGCTTTAATTTTCACTACGAAAATCACTGATCTCTGGCTACTCAGCAATTAAGAACAAACATTGTGAAACCTCAATTGAAGCTCAAGTGATGAAACAACACTACAATTCGATAAAACATGAAGAGATTAGAGAGAGAGAGAGAGAGAGATTAGGGTTTTAGAGAGAGAGTGAAGAATGGACTTACAAGAGAGTCATTGGTTTCAGGATTAGAATCGAAACCTCCGAGTCGTTTCGTTCCATTCATTGCTGAGAATTATATGATTTTTCAAACCAAAAGATTCGATTTTTTTCACGATGAATTTTTGCGGCGATTCGGCGGAGACAAATCTTTGTTCGATTCTTGGTTTCTGTTTTGCTATATTAATGGAGAGCGAGAACGAGAAATGATCGTGTCCGTTGAAATTGGTTGAGGTCTAACTTTCAATCGGAACCGTTGGATTAGGATTGAAGGCCCATTTGCATTTTAATTTGGGCCACTTAATTGGGCCCAATCAAAAGGCCAACTAAGATATCCTGAATGGTTGGGCTCAATTCTCAATTAGGTTGTTTTCAGTGTGAGTGAATAATGTAGGCCCGTTTGTTTTGTGGGCTCAGGCTTGATTTGTTTCTTTGTGTCCAATTTGTCTTGTTTGACTTGTGCAGTAGATCCAATCCAATTGCTCTCCAACTATTAAGAACTGTTAATTACGACTTGATTTATAAATTTATATTTGAAAATTTGAATTAAACTGAACAAAATTGTTTCTTAATTTTTATTAATTTTGATATATATATCGGGATATTCTGCTAAGATTTTATTCTATTTCTCATTGAATTTCGAGAATTCCGATTTTATTGCAACGTGGATGATAGTTTCATTCATCCTATTCACAAAATATTTTTTTTCACATTAATATATGGGTTTTTTTTAATTGATTGGAGATTTTTTTTCATTATTTATATGATTTTTACATTTGTTATATTTTTAAAATTTGTATATCTATAAGAATTGTTATATAATATGATGAATTTGTTATGTTATTACACATTTTATAAATTTAGTGTGGAGAATATTTTAAAAGTTAATAATTTATACACAATGATAAAAATTATCCGAGAATTGTAGAGTCAAACCACAATCGAATCGTTTTTTTGTTTAGTTTTGATTCAGTTTCAAAGATCTTAGAGTTCGATTTGATTCTCAAATTTTTGACGCGGTGAGATTTAATTTAGTATAAGGTTTACTTTAAAGTTGAGTTTCTCTCATATTGAAATCTTAATATGACAAAACTTGAGGGTCCATAGGGTTCAACATGGGTCTCTTTTTTATGATCCCGAACCGTTCATTTTGTAGGGCTCGCAAGGTATATTATCCATGAAAAAAAGAGTAGTCTGATAATTGTAATATTTTCCTTTTATCGCATTTGCCTCCAAAAAATAGACAACAAATACATATTTGAAGTAGATCATCTATTTTTTTAGAGACAAATGTGATAAAATTAAAAGGTTACAATTATCGAATCACTTTAAATTTTTTTCATAAATAATATACATTGTGAACCCTATAAATAAACGGTTTTGATCATTAAAATAAGACCCGCGTTGGGTCCTACAAATCCCTCAAGTTTTATCATAATGAGATTCCAACGTGAGAGAAACTCAACCCTTACTTTAAAACCTTACCAATCCAATCTTACGAGTTCTCCTCGTGCATTAAATTGGCTCATCCTTTCTCACTTTAAATGAAATTGTACACCAAAAATGCTAGAAATCCTAAAATTTCTACTAAATGTCTCACATGGGACCCACATTCTTACATCCAAATAAGACATTTAGTAGAAATTTTGATAAAACTTTTAGAGTCTATAGCATTACTCAATTGTACACCCACACCAAAAAAAAAAAAAAAATTGATACAGATAAGAAAGAAATTTGAAAATGATTTCCCCCACCCGTCCCCTCCCCCTCCCCCTCCCCCTCCTCTCATATTTTTGAGTTAGAAAATATTTTCTAAACAAAAATCTTATTAATATCATCACTATCATGGTGCTAAGGAGACAGCCCAACTACAATAACTAGAAAAATCACTATCTGAAACCCTAACCCTATTTTACCCAGAAGCTGGAAGATTTGTAAAAGATGATCTCTTGGTAGATTGTAATGACCAAGGTGTTGAATTCGTGAAAGCCAAAGTGAATCTTCAACTCATGGAGTTTCTCAATGAATGTCCTAAGGTTGAGCTTCTCAACCATTTTGTTCCATGATATTGGGCCAACAAGCTCACCCATCACCACGGATAGAATCAAGATTTTATCATCGGAGAGGTTAAAAGATAAATAATATTTTTTCACCTTATATAGAAATACACATGTATATACAATATGATATATAAATTATATATATATACATAAAAAAATTCAATACCATAGAAACAATCTCTAATAAAATGATGAACCTTTTTTGGTAGAAAATAAAAAATAAATACAAGATGTGAAAAGAATGAGTTATATATTTGTTATATTAGGAGACCATTTTATTTTTAAAATAAGATATATATTTTTAAAAATATTATAACAAATAAAGTTTTTCATAAAAATAAAAATTCATAACCTTTTATAATTTTCTCCTAATTTCATTCCAGCCCACCACTCCAATAGTAGCGGTACAATTCACCATCTTCGAGTGTGGCAGTGTAGCCCTGTGCGTGCACACTTCGCATACTGTAAATGATGGATTCATAGGAACTTGTTTATTCGCACTTGGGCCACTGCAAGCCAATTAGGGCTCAACGAAGTAGTCCGTCCGAATTTTGACCTACTCTCCCTCTTCAAGAGATGTCTCCTCGACTTTCAAGGTGTTAGTCCCAAAAAACACCATAGTCAAGATCATCATGAGGAGTTTCGTGTTCATGCAGAAACAATATTAGATGTTATTTGGGATGAACAATATACAGTGGTGTGCTTATTAATTACAATATTAAAATTTTTTATAAAAATATTTTGTATAAATTTTTACGATTAATTTTAAGAAATATTAAAAAATAATATTATTTGTAATTAGTATATCATAGACAATACAAAAAAATATGGATACAAGTTTTAAAATAAATTATATAATGATTATTTTTTTTATACAAAATTTGATTAAAAATACAATATAATGGTAATTCCCTGTTATCATTGATATATGATATCACCAACTAACAATACATAAACACATAGAGAGTGAACCTTACATGCCAAATGTAACTAACAATCCAATAAATTTCATATCTTTATAATAAGATTACTAATACTTGCATGTCAATAATAATGATATCACTGTTACATTAAAAAAATTTCATAGATAATAAGATTTATAATAGTTTTTTCATTTTCAATTAAAACAACCATTATTGTTTTCATAATTTTTAAAATGTCATTGACATTTCACTCTAATAATATTTTCTCATAATTAGTATTGATACACTAATTAGTATATTGATTAATACATATAACACCACCGTTTTATTTATTTATTTATGAGTACAGAAGTCTTGAAAAATGTATTAAAATATATAAATATTTTGATATTTTGGACTTGTACCAAACCAAGCCACAGAGTGATTAATTAATGTGATAATGACTATTGCAGTGTAGTCTGCGTCCGGATCCTCTAGAGTGATCCTGTGAAGTGATCCTCTAGAGTGATCTTTCATGGAGCGACACGTGTCCCATTAATGGAACCAATGGTTGAGATGATGCCTAGACAAAACGACGTCGTTTTGGTACCAAAAAAAAAAAATTTCAGAATTTGCAGATTTGCAGATCGAGAGAGAGGATGAGGAAGAAGAAAGTAGATTTGAGGAAGAAGAAAGTGGATGTTGTAAGTAGAACCCAAGATTGCTTCATATATACCTGCTTTCTTCCATGTATGGTGGTGCAGAGGAAGCAAGCGATCCACCCACGTCTTCCATTTTTCAGCTGGGTATCGCCGATTCAGGAACTGGGTTTTCTTGAAATCAGAAATGGTGGGTTTGGAGGATAAAGAAAGAGAAGGAACAGCTCTAATGGAATCTACTGTGGGTTTGAGAAAATGGGCTGTTCTGGAAGTTAGGATTCCACCAGTGGGTGAAACCATAAGCTCTTCTCTCTCCTCCTGGATGGTTTTCGTCTTGTGAGGATCCGGACGCCTCTGTAATGGGTTTGCAACAATTTCATCCATGGAAATCTATATATAACTGTGTTCTTTCTCTCATGCTGTTACTTCCCAAGAAACCTTGAAGACCCCATCAATGGCTTCTTCTTCTTCATCCTCTCTCTCGATCTGCAAATCTGCAAATTCTGAATTTTTTTTGTTTGTTTGTTTTGGGTACCAAAACAATGTCGTTTTGTCTAGGCATCATCTCAGCCATTGGTTCCGTTAATGGGACACGTGTCGCTCCACGAAGGATCACTCTAGAGGATCACTTCACAAGATCACTCTAGAGGATCCGGACGCGTGTAGTCCAGCCAAGTGGATGTAAGTGCTTGTGACACATAAGCTTTATTTAAGTGGTTGTTGTGGTGTGGTGTGGTGTGAGTGTATCGAAGCACCAAAGTAGTTGTGCGGTGTGTTAAGGAAAAATGCTTGGGATTATTTTTTTTTTTTTTGAGATTTATTTTGAATCTTAATTATTGATATATATATATATATATATATATAATTTATTCATGTGTATATAAGAGTTACACTATTAATAATTGAAATTTAAAAGAGATTGTAAGGGTTTTAAAAAAAAAGAAATCTCAATCATTATTGTGTGTTAAAAGTCTTTAAAGGTTTTAGTGTAATTGTGTGTATAAATATGGATAAATTATATTTATCTCTTTTATGTTTGACTATTTTTTTATATATAATGGGCTCGTTTCGAGATTCATTTTGATGATTCGAACCGTTCATATTTTAAAGTAAATTGAGTAAAACATACCGTAAAAAATCAATTATATCAGATATCGTTAACCTTTCATCCACTCACATTTGTATTCATTTTAATATTTTAAATCATTTATTTTTGTAGATACAAATGTGAGTGGATGCAATTCTCATTGTATCGGATATCGTTAACATTTTCATCCACTTACATTTGTATTTATTTTAATTTTTTAAATCACAATTCTCATTTATTTTTGTAGATTCAAATGTGAGTGAATGAAAGGGTTAACGATATCCGATTAACTTAATTTTTTATATATATATTCTACTCGATGTATTCTAAAATGTAAACTGTTCGGATCATCAAAATTAACCCATTTGGCTACACAATAGTGGCACCCCATATTCTTTTTTTACTTTGATTTTTGATTTTTTTTTTCTTACTTTGCCCTTATTCATATTTTAAGTGTTTTCTAATTTACTTCAAAAATTAATTTATATTCAAAACTGGATAGAAAATGACACATTAAGAACCATGTAGTATAAAATATTTTAATATATATAATTCATACCTTTAACACAAATATAAACTTAAATTTTAATATAATAATATATTTTTTATAATATATGGCAGTTTATATGACGTTTTCTTTATTTTCAAACTAGTTGGACCTCCACGCGCGTCGCATTGCTATTAACTTTTTTAAGTTAACTTTATATGTAAAAACTGTTGGAACATATCTTCTGTGTAAATAAAATAACTAGAAATAAATTCAAACAAAATAAATAAATAACATACCAGATTTATTTTGTCGAACCAAATAAATATTACAAGACCAAGTCGAGTGTGTGACACTCTGTCCTTAAGACAGATTCGCCCCGCTACGGTGCTTACGGTTGAATGGCGTCTATCTCCCAGGATACAATGATCTTCACAAATTTATAGAAGCACTTCAAATAAATTTGTTCGGCGAACCAAACCTGTGTTCTAACTCTCTGAAATATATACTAATACTAATATGAAGAATAATGAAAAAATGCAGAATTTTTGGACAGCAAAAAGACCACAAACCGACTCAATTTTTTCATCCCTAAGACTGTTGGAAATACCATGTATTTAAAGGCAACTACAAAGGACCCGAAAAGGTGCAATAAGGAAATGAAGAGGTGCCCAAGTTGTATCCAAAAAATTCCAACGGTTGTACAAAAAATCCAAACATATTGTCTAACCGTTGGCACTAAGAAAGCCAATGTTCAAACAATTTGAAAAGTCAAATCTGTTGGAACATTTATTTATTCAAACTATTTCAAATATATATATATATATATATATTGTAATTTTTTATTTAAAATTCAAAAGAATTTTATCTAAAAAATTAATGTAAAATTCGAAAACGACGTCAACTTCCCATTCACTCATAAATGGTTTTGACGTTCCGTCTTCACCGTGTGACTTGCCACGCGGCAAGGAACACGTCACCTCTTCGGACCCACCCCAAACAACGTTTGGGGCCCACTCAATTTTGGCCTCAAAGTCGGTCCAAAATATGCCTATAAAACACCATTTTTTCCTACAATCCCCCACATGAATGGAATTTGACGGAGAGAAAATGCAACAACATGATCTAATTACAGAGAGTACAGAAATTGAAAATATTCTGCAAAGGATAGGTTGCTTTTGGCTTTGAACCTTCCCTTGTGAGACACTATCGGATTTACTAGCTAACTAGTGAACATGATATCTTGAATTGTTTAGCCGTTTGTGTAAACCAAGACAATAGAACTCACACAGTATATTCCCAGACACAGTTTAGTTCTCACTATTGTGTTCATTTTGGCCCTGAACAACCTGGTCTTTCATGAGTGCTCTAGAGAATTGTAGCCCTTCACAAATCTCACAGAACCGGCCCAGTTCACACTCACATAGGTGATTCTTATGAAGAGTATCCTGCCATACTCCACTAGGTTTATCTAGATATAAGAATCATTAAAATTTTACTTAGCCTAAAACGCTGCAGACATCACTATTTCATCATAGAAATGGGTAGGAGTTAGACTTCCCAGTGATCCTTCTGAGTCATTCATAACTCGGTTGTCCCTTTGAACCTAGATCTTGGGATCTCCAGTCAACTAGGTTGGGTTGCCGTTGTGGTAACTCTTATTCAATAGGCTTTAGTCCCATTCCCCTCGATGAATTCTCAACTAACTCTCTTGCTAACCCTTTGGTTAGTGGATCCGCTATGTTGTCTTTAGACTTAACATATTCTATGGAAATAATTCCATTAGAGAGTAGTTGTCTTACGGTATTATGTCGACGACGAATGTGTCGTGACTTACCGTTATACATATGACTCTGTGCTCTACCAATTGCTGACTGACTATCACAATGTATGCATATAGCATGCACCGATTTTGGCCAAATTGGAATATCTTCAAGGAAGTGGCGAAGCCATTCTGCCTCTTCCCCAGCTTTGTCTAAAGCTATAAATTCAGATTCCATAGTAGACCTAGCAATACAAGTCTGTTTGGAAGATTTCCAAGATACAGCCGCCCCACCAAGAGTAAAGACATACCCACTGGTGGACTTCGAGTCTCTAGTATCCGATATCCAATTTGCATCACAGTATCCTTCAAGTACTGCTGGATATCTAGTATAATTCAACCCAATGTTACGAGTAAATCGGAGATATCTAAGAACCCTTATAATTGCTTTCCAGTGTTCTACTCCCGGATTACTCGTATATCTACTTAATTTACTTACTGCATAAGCTATATCTAGGCGAGTGTAGTTCATCAAGTACATTAAGCTTCCAATAATTTGGGCATACTCTAATTGAGAAATACTTTCCTGTATATTCTTAGAAAGATACAAATTAACATCTACAAGTTCTAGCAAGATGATCATCATCTTTGCTGAATTTGTCAAGTATTTTCTCAATGTAATGAGATTGTGACAAAGTATAACCTTCTGATGTTTTGGTAATTTTCATACCAAGAATTACATCAGCAATGCCCATGTCTTTCATGTCAAAATGTTTATTCAACATTTTCTTGGTAGTTTTAATCATGTCATTATTACTACCATGATGAGCATATCATCTACATAAAGACATACAATGACATAACCCTTATCTGTGTTTTTAATATAAACACATTTGTCACACTCATTAATTTTAAATCCATTTGACATCATTGCCTTGTCAAATTTCTCATGCCATTGCTTTGGCGCTTGTTTTAAACCATATAATGATTTAACCAATTTACACACTTTCTTTTCTTTCCCTGGAACAGAAAACCCTTCTGGTTGTTCCATGTAAATTTCTTCATTTAACTCACCATTTAAGAAAGCGTTTTAACATCCATTTGATGAATTTCTAGATTGTATAGAGATGCAATGGCAATTAGCATTCTAATGGATGTTATTCTAGTAACCGGTGAGTATGTGTCAAAGTAATCTAGACCTTCTTTCTGTCTAAAACCTTTGACTACAAGTCTTGCCTTGTATTTGTCGATTGATCCATCTGCTTTCAATTTTCTTTTGAAAATCCACTTGTACCCAAGAGGTTTACAACCTGGTGGCAAATCCACCAATTCCCAAGTGTGATTTTGCAAGATGGATTCAACTTCACTATTGACAGCTTCTTTCCATAAAGGAGCTTCAGGACTGGACATAGCCTCTTTAAAGGTTAAAGGCTCATTTTCTAACAAATATGTTAGAAAATCTGGACCAAATGATTTTGAGGTTCTAGCACGTTTACTACGCCTAGGTTCCTCTTCCTCATTTTGATCTAACTCTTGTTCTTGATCATGTTCTTAATCCTGACTAGTAATAGCATCAAAAGATCTTTTATTAGTACTAGTCTCTTGTCCAGTCTTCTTTGGAAATACATGTTCAAAGAAAGATGCATTCCGAGACTCAATAATAGTATTTACATGCATTTCGGAATGTTCTGATTTATGAATCAAAAACCGATATGCACTACTATTCTTGGCATAACCAATGAAAATGCAATCAATGGTCTTAGGACCTATCTTAGTCTTTTTAGGACTAGGAATAGCCACTTTAGCCAAACACCCCCACACTTTTAAGTATTTGTAGGATGGTACTCTACCATGCCACATTTCATAAGGTGTTTGATCCACTTTTTTTCGGGGTACTTTATTTAAAATATAATTAGCAGAAAATATTGCTTCCCCCCACAAGTTCTGAGGTAATCCAGAACTGATTAACATGGCATTCATCATTTCTTTTAAAGTCCTATTTTTCCTTTCAGCAATTCCATTTTGCTGAGGTGAGTAAGGAGCGGTGGTTTGATGAATTATTCCATGTTCTTTACAAAATTCACCAAAAGGTGATTCATATTCACCACCTTTATCACTTCTAAGTTTCATGATTTTCTTACCAAGTTGATTTTCAACTTCATTCTTATATTGAATGAAAGTTTCCAAAGCTTCATCCTTGGTTCGAATTAAATAAATATAACTATATCTAGTATAGTCATCTATAAAAGTGATTACATACTTTTTTCACCTCTTGTTTGAATTGATTTAAAATCACAAATGTCACTATGAATTAATTCAAGTGGTTTCGTACTTCTTTCAATTGAATGAAAAGGAGTTTTAGATAATTTTGCCTCAACGCAAATTTCACATTTATGATTTGAATCAATGTTAAATTTAGATAAACATTCCATATTAATTAATCTTCGCAAAGATCCATAATTAACATGTCCTAGTCTACCATGCCATAAATTTGAAGACTCAAGTAAGTAAGAAGAAGATGTAGTATTATTAATACCAGAGGGTACAACAGTCATTACATTTAACTTGAAAAGGCCATCAGACATATAACCTTTTCCTACATACATCCCGTTTTTGGTAAGTACAAACTTGTCACTTTCAAAAACCAGTCTAAACCCATTCTTACTCAACAAAGATCCGGAAACTAAATTCTTGCGAATGTCCGGTATATGCAGCACATTGTTGAGAGTGAGTTCCTTTCCAGATGTCATCTTAAGTACAATCTTTCCTTGTCCTTCAACTTTAGAAGTCGAGGAGTTGCCCATAAAAAGTTGTTCACCACTGTCCACATAGAATAAGATGTGAACATCTTTTTATCGGTACAGATATGGCGAGTAGCACCAGTGTCCACCCACCATTCTTTAGGATTTCCGACAAGATTTGCCTCGGAAACAACTGCAGAAAGATCTATGACATCTACACCATTGGAAATGTTATCCATTTTGGTCATTTTGGCTTTAGCAACCTTCTTACTTGATCTTCCTTTGCCTTTACGAAAATCAGTTCTTAAGAACTTCTCTGGTTTTCTACCATGATTCACTGGCACAGTCCCAACATACGGAGAGGTTGGCGTAATGGCAATCACCATACCAGTACTGGTCTGAACATTAGTTTGACCAGTTTTAGTAGCCATAAATTCTAAATTATAAACCACAATTATAATCAGAATTTAATACTACACAGAAAATTAAAACCAAAAAACACAGAATTTAAAATTCTGTAAAAAATAAAAGAAACAAAAATTGTAACTTTTATTTCCAATTAATTTGAAAATAAAATAAAATTTTATTTAAACAAATTAAACCAAAACAACAGATATAAAATCTGTTAAAATAAAAGAAACAAAACAAAATGTAACTTTTATTTTCAATTAATTTGAAATAAAATAAAATAAAATTTTATTTAACCAAATTAATTCCACACAGAAAACTAATCCAAATTCACAGAATTAAATTCTGTAAAAATAAAAGAAACAAGAATGTAACTTTTATTTTCCAATTAATTTGGAAATAAAATAAAATTTTATTCAACCAAATTAATGATGAATAAAATAAAATTTTATTCTAACTCTGCCTTATTCTTGACTGAAGAGGCCCTTTTATAATCAAAAGAGACCACCACTATTAGCCTTGTGAGTGATTGCTGTGAGCCTTGTGAGTGAATAGTCTGGACTTGAAAGGAGCATCAGAAGCACATGGAGTTGTCTGCTGCTTTCGGTGAATAATTAAAGCTTTTACTGTGCTGAATTTGTCGGTGGAATGAATCATGATGAATGGTGAATAGTAATGTTGACTTTTTGATGAATAGTGAACAGTAAAGTTGACTTTTTTACTAATTTTATTCAACCAAATTAATTCCCCACAAGAAATTAAATTCTGTAAAATAAAAGAAATAAGAATATAACTTTTATTTTTTCCAATTAATTTGGAAATAAAATAAAATTTTATTCTACCAAATTAATTCCACACAAGAAATTAAATTCTGTAAAATAAAAGAAATAAAAATATAACTTTTATTTTTCCAATTAATTTGGAAATAAAATAAAATTTTATTTAACCAAATTAATTTCACACAGAAATTTAAATCTCTTGTAACACTCCAATAATTAAAATACTGAAACAGAATTTTAATTAATGAAAACACAGAAAATAATTTCTAAAAACTAAAATTAATTTTCTGACAAAATTTCACAAAAATATATTCTGAATTGTTAATGACACCAGTATCGTACTACTAGTTGTCAAAGAAAATAGACAGTATATTACAGTATCTGTCAAATAGCATATAATCACTATTTGTTTTTCCAACTAGAATATTATTTTGTAAATATACAGAAAATAATTTTTCTTAGAAAGGAAACAAACGAAAAATTCTGTAAACAGAATAATTCGAATCTGTCTTAAGATTGTTGGAACATATCTTCTGTGTAAATAAAATAACTAGAAATAAATTCAAACAAAATAAATAAATAACATACCAGATTTATTTTGTCGAACCAAATAAATATTACAAGACCAAGTCGAGTGTGTGACACTCTGTCCTTAAGACAGATTCGCCCCGCTACGGTGCTTACGGTTGAATGGCGTCTATCTCCCAGGATACAATGATCTTCACAAATTTATAGAAGCACTTCAAATAAATTTGTTCGGCGAACCAAACTTGTGTTCTAACTCTCTGAAATATATACTAAAACTAATATGAAGAATAATGAAAAAATGCAGAATTTTTGGACAGCAAAAAATACTACAAACCGACTCAATTTTTTCATCCCTAAGACTGTTGGAAATACCATGTATTTAAAGGCAACTACAAAGGACCCGAAAAGGTGCAATAAGGAAATGAAGAGGTGCCCAAGTTGTATCCAAAAAATTCCAACGGTTGTACCAAAAATCCAAACATATTGTCTAGCCGTTGGCACTAAGAAAGCCAATGTTCAAACAATTTGAAAAGTCAAATCTGTTGGAACATTTATTTATTCAAACTATTTCAAATATATATATATATATATATATATTACACTAAATGAATATATATGTATATATTAACCAATTAAAATAGTTAAATAAATAAATAAAGAGGTACAAACATTAGGAAATTTCTTAGAAACTTAAAAATAAAATTTAGAATTAAATTAAATTCCCATAATTACAAATTTTAGGAAACCACTAAGGAACCCAAAATTTGAATTTAGAATTAAATTAAATTCCCACAATAATTTTTTATTTAAAATTCAAAAGAATTTTATCTAAAAAATTAATGTAAAATCCGAAAACGACGTCAACTTCCCATTCACTCATAGATGGTTTTGACGTTCCGTCTTCACCGTGTGACTTGCCACGCGGCAAGGAACACGTTACCTCTTCGGACCCACGCCAAACAACGTTTGGGGCCCACTCAATTTTGGCCTCAAAGTCGGTCCAAAATATGCCTATAAAACACCATTTTTTCCTACAAAAACACACAGTTGCATTCCTAATTATACAGTTGCATATTATTCTGCATATCTAGGTGTTTAAAGCATTGAATCTGTCAATTAATCAAGTTTATATATATAACAACTATTAAACGTATCGTTCCTCTTAAAAAATAATCTAATCTTTTCATATGATACATTATGTCAATTATAGTATTCTTATTTCATCTATTTATATATCTTCTTTAAAAAATTTAGTTTCTAAAAATATAGGTAAATGATGTAATATGACTAAAAATGTCATACTGGGACAATTTTTTTAAAAATATCATCTAATAATTTAAATTTTCAAAATTCAATTAGAGAATATCCTAATATGTTCAAAAGTAATAATAATAATCATTTGTACTTTGGAAGATCATAGGATATGGACCATTTTTATTTTCAATTAAAAAGCAAGTATGAAAATGAAGAAAAATCATATAGCTTTCATGAAACAAGAAATATGCAATCAAATATTGGATAACGTTATCAGTAATGTTACTCCTAAGTGCGGATATAACATGAGTAAAAAAGATTGTCACAAACCGCATAGAACATATGTTTAAAAAAATCAAGTGAACAAAGCTAATAAGAAAATATTATCATAAGGGAAAAATGAAAAAATATATTAAAGAATAAAATTTTAGTGGGATCTTAAGTAGTTTTTGGTTCAATAAAATACAATTGAAATAAAATGATCATTCTATTCTCAAGTTTAATTTACTATTACTACAATAACTTACTTTACCTTGTTCGGAAATAGTAAATGTGTTCTTTGGATAATTTTATCACATAGCTGGCACACTATATCCATGATTTATCAAAAGCAAGAAGAGTTAAACACTACAAAAATGAAAGAAAACAAAATATATTAGCTTTCCATTCAAATCAGATTATATAAACAAAAATGCTCCGTAGCCCGAAAAACTGAGGCTCGAATGGCTCGAATGGTACGAAAAATATTATCTTACCGGTAAGAGAATAAAAAAAAGTCCTAAAACGACGTCGTTTTGGGATTTCGAGCCATTTGAGCCTTTGATTTTTCGAGCTCCGTAGCGGTGTTGTTATATAAAATCAAATAAAAAGCAGTTTAAAATTTTTAGCAAGGTAAAGGCTCACCCAAAATTCTTTTTGTTGAGTGAGAAGTGGAATTGTAGCTTCCAAAAAATGTTGCCTCCATTATTCTTCTATGAAACGGTGGTCCGAATAATGGTAGCATCTGGTACAAACACATGTTGGCTTTTGGTTGGTTGAGCCAACAGTAGTGTTTCATGTTAACCACTTGGAGGGACTATGGGAAGACAAATTAGGCACTCCCAAATAGAGCAAGCGAGAAACAACCACGTAACTGTTACAATAAAATGTCAATAAGAGCTCTGTTTGGGAAGTTTAATTATGATGTAAATAGTTAATCTTATAAGATTTGTTGAGTATATTATTAGTAAAAAAAATTAAATTAATTGAGCATTTATAGTCACATGATCAGATGATATTGATTTTTAAAAAATTAAATAATCAGTATAAATTTGATAATAGATTTTTTTTTTCACATAATTAATACTCAATTATATAATTATCAATATCCAATTAATTGAATTTTTTTAATGATTTTATTGATGAATTCTACAAGTTTTTTGACAATCACAATAATAAAAAAAAACAACTTCCACCATATCATGGATTGTGAGCTGCAACCTCTTTTTCTAGCACATGTACGTATTTATTTGAACTTTTCTTCAAATAGTGTGCAAGTAAACGGTGCAATGGAGATTGTTTGGTTTAAATGAAATTGTATTAGCACAATAAGGATCAATTAGATAATTACACAGCGTTAGATTCATTTCACTTGCTAACTTACATTCTTTTATATAACAGTTATAGAATTAATACAATCAAAGTATGTGTATAAGAAATACTGAATTAATTTGAGTACATTAATAATTGAATATAATTTCTTTTATAAATATTGTGAAAAAATTATTTTACGGGAATAATAAATTAATCTACTAAATATTTTTGAATTTTTCAAAAAATATACATAATATTGAATTTTTCAAATTAAAAAAAAAATGACACGTACCTCTTGTGTTAATAAAATACTCAATAAAATTGATGGTATTGACTGAAATATGAAATAATTGGATGAGTGATGCTACATCTCCCTAATTTTGCCCTCCTAATTCCACCCTCAATGACATGGCCCACCCCCCATGTGAAGCGATTCCACACCCTTCTCTGTCTTTTATATTTAGCATCCCTAATTCCACATCATTAAGAGTGAAATTGGATGAGCAAAATTAGGGGATTATTATAATTAGAAATCATCTTATACATAGTGAAGTACTCATAAAAGCAAAAGTTAATAAAATTAACTTTTATAAAATTAATGATAAAAAAAGAATGGCAAAACCAAACAGAAAACTGAAAATGGGATAGTCACCGCTATAGGAGATTCAATTATCTAGTCATTAATGAATGCAAAGGAAATGGATAAAAAAGAAGGGCTGATTGACAAAAAAGAAAAAAATTCTAAGATAATGATCTATCTGAATTTGAAGTATTAATTCCAACAAATATTGGATTTGACAATAAGTCTGGGAATCTAGATTTTTCTGGATGGATGGTTATGTAGTGGAGATTAAATCTATGTAGTGTGAGATTCATATATAGAATAAATATGAATAACAAGATAATAATTCTAGGTAATTTCTAGATTTGTAGTATTACTATTAACTTAAATCATAGTATGTTTATTTGCTAAATATTGTGCCTGTTTGGTGCAGCTTAAAAGCTACTTATTTCAGCTTTCAGCTTAATTTAAGCTATTTTGATGTGTTTGGTTTAGCTTATAGCTTATAACTTTTTGGAAGTCAGAAATCAGCTTATTCTTTGAGTGGGGCAGGAGATGCTTAATTTATAAGTCAAAAATCAGCTTATGTTCATAGTTATAAGCTATAAGCTGTTTAGGCATAAGTTATAAGTACTTTCCCACAGCTCTACCAAACAGGGCCATTAAGTTTTTTTTTTTTAATGTTATACAATGTTTGCTTAATGTTATGTTTTCGCTTAATTGTTGAATTTTATAAGAATAGTTTGTGTGATGGGCATATTATTATTTTTCAAATTTATGATAAGTTAAATTTTTTTGATAATGTTATATGATTTTTTTTAGTAACAGATTACCTAAAAACATAGTTCCAAATCGAACCGAATTGCGTTTAAATGATTTGGGTCAAATTGGTTCAATAATTTTAATAATTTAATTTGATTACAATTTTTTTACACCGTAGACAATAAATTAATTTTGATTTTATCCAAATTAAAAAATAAATAAATAATCATGCTAACAAGTGCCCCATACACTTGATAAGATGCAATAAATATATATTTTAATACAATTTATAGTATATTATTAAAAAAATACAAAATGGAGGGCAATTTTGCAATTAGACATTATTTTAGCATTTTGTGTTAGATTCAAGCATCTTTGATTCTTTTATATATGTTAAAGATATAAAAAGAAGGTGAGTGTAAATTAACCCATACATTGTTTAGCAAGTGTAGCATTTTACATAAGATTTTAATATCAGAAGATTTCAGTATTATCATTAAAAAAAAAAGTAAATTATAAATACACTTCCTAAAATTGGTTTAAAATACGAATTGTCTCATGGAGTTTGGAAAATTACAAATACCTCCCTGTCAGAATTTTTTATTTAATAGAATTAATTGAAAAAGTGAAATTTCTAACTGTTCACCTATACAATAATAAAATTATCTGAATTATTAATTGGAATAAAATTTTAGCATTATTAAAAATTGTTAATTAACTTGATGATTTATTAATAAAAGAACCTATTTGTTATGAAATTATAAACCTTAAGGGGCATAATGTAATTTCTAAAACTACAGAGATAATTTATAATTTAAATAAATTTCAGGAGTTGTGTTTGTAATTTATTCTAAAAAAATTATCAGCAAAAATATAATAATTTATTAGATAAAAGATGAAGGTACAATCCTTGAACACATAAAAAAAAGAAAAAAGAAATATGTTCTTTCTTCCACCTAAACAAATCAATCAATCTACACATTTATGCACATATATAATTTGATTTCACACCTACAAAAGTAAAATTGCATTACAGAATTGAATCAAATGGGAAAACCTGTAATGGAAATCATTAAATTGAGACGAATGGGCTTTGTTTGGTGGATGAAACGTTTTTGTTCTTCTTCTCCCAAAATATGATATTTGAACTCGAGTCTAATCAATGTAGTTTATTGTTTCTCGTTCCTCTACTAGTGAAAACAAAGTTATCAAATTGAGAAGGTATGCTACAAATTTTTATTAATCTAACAACACACCTAAGTAGTGACAAAGCCGAGATTTTAGTTGAGGGGCAGATATTAAAAAAAAGTTTAGTTTGATGAAAAAAAAATAAAATTAATTATCAATATTTCAAAAATATCTAACATTATACATTATACATTACATTACAATAAGACCATCTTAACATTTAAATCCATAGAACTCTCAAGTAATATAAAATGAACAAAAAAAATGTCAATTATATATTAATAATAAAAAATATTTTCTTAAATTTATTTGTGAATTAAATATGGAATCAATCTATGTGTTAAGTTTATTTGAAGGAGAAATAGAAAAAAAAAAATTAAAAGTAAATATAATTTTAGATGAAAAAAATTGAAAACATTTTCAAAATCTTTGATTAAAATGTAATTTTAGTAGGGACATGTATCTTCTTTCCTAAATTGAGTGACTCCACAATAACACCCAACATCATTTATGAGTAATGATAGAGACTCCACAAAACACAATCCCACAACTCTCAAAATGATCTGAACCATTCATGTCATTGTCAGAAATAAAAATTAAAAAATTTAAATACTTCAATGGTCAATATATCAGTGGGATCGTAAAGGTCCTCCTTTGTGAGGATTATTGTTGAGGATACTAACTCTGCAGATACTAACTCTGCAGAATTACCTACTCAGCTCAGCTCTAGTTCAGAACCTGCACCTACTTAGTTTAGTCCTCAGCTCAATCAGTTCAAGAAGCAAAGTTCTATCAGTTCAAGATTACCATGCAGCTCAACTGCTTTACTAACTACACCTATGGTGGTTAGAGAATCTGTTAGACAATCTGTTACTAGTTATTAAGTTGTTATCACACATGTAAAACAGTTAGATTAGTTAGTTAGGTTATTAAATACATATCTGTTGTATATGAGAAGTAGTATAAATAAGTGATCTAGGATCATTGATATTTTCAATATTTTCAAGAAATGAGAAAGTGATATTTGTTACATGGTATCAGAGCTTGCTAAGCTCTAACGAGCAAGATAGCAATGGCTACTCCTTCATCTCTTTCATCTTCCATTCCATCAAATCTAACTCTTCTCATTTCGAATCTATTTTCTTTTGTTACTGTAAAGTTAGATTCAACAAACTTCATCATCTGGAAGAGTCAAATCTCTAACATGCTTCGTGCTACAAATCTTTTGGGATATGTTGATGGTACAATCCCTTGTCCTTCGTCTAAAGTTGTTGATACCTCTGGTGTTGAATCTGCAAATCCAGAGTTTCTTCAATGGAGTTTAATCGATGCACATCTTTTAAGTTACCTTCCATTTATTCCACTGTTCTTCAGTTTCATCACTGTGCTGAGGTATGGTCTGCACTCAATAAGAAGTTCACTTCACTTTCCCGATCTCATGTACATCAACTCAAGAATAAATTGAACTCTGTTGTTAAGAGATCTGACTCCGTGGAGGTCTATCTCTCAAAGATTCAAGAGATTGTTAATCAATTGGCTCTTGCATCAGTAGTTATTGATGATGAGGATCTTGTTTTGCTAACTTTGAATGGTCTGCCAAATGAGTTTGATGCATTTAAAACTACAATTAGAGCTAGATCTGGTACTATTTTTATGGAAGAATTATCTTCTTTCCTGTGTTTTGAAGCGATTCATATGGATGCAAAGACTAGAAAGTTATCAGAGCCAATAGTTGCTTTTTCCTCAGTCAAGCAAAATTTTTCCCCACAATCTTCTATTCCATTTCAAACTAGAGGTCATAATTTTGGCTATTCTAGAGGTCGTAATTCTTTTCGAAATAACAGAGAAAGCAAATTTTATAAAGGCAATGGCAGATCTAGCAATAGTACGGGTCCTGACAAACTCACCACTTCTCCTAGAGGCAGAGGAAGATTTTCTGCTCATTTTCAGTCTAATATGATCTGTCAGATTTATGGACGTTTTGGTCACTTGGCTCTTGATTGTTGGCATAGAATGGATTCTTACTATCAGTCCCAGTCTTCTTCTCAGAATCGGGATTCACATCCTATGTCTAATTCCACATCTAGAGTTTTTGTTGCCTCATCTAATGATACATCTTCATCTGTCGTTCAAGGTCCATGGTATTTGGACTTTGCTGCCACTAACTATATCACTAATGACTTGTCTAATCTCACATGCTATCAACCATATCAAGGACCAAATCAGGTTACTATTGGAGATGGAAGTTCAGTGCCTATTACTCATACTGGTAATGGCATTTTACCTACTCCTAACTATTCTTTCTCACTCAACAATATTCTACATTCACCTTCAATTTCCTCCAATTTGGTTTCAGTCCAAAAACTAGCTCAAGATAATCATTGTGTTATCATTTTTGATGATTCTAACTTTGTGATTCTGGACAAAGTTACCAAGAAGGTTCTTCACAAGGGAACTAACATTCATGGTCTTTACCAACTTTATCCATCTACTTCATTTCCATCTGAGTCTCATGCTTACCTAACTAAGGCTAATCCTGAATCTGCTGCTTTGTGGCATAATCAGTTGGGTCATCCTTCATCCTTAAAGTTTCATCATCTCAAGCCACATTTGAAGCTGAAATCTCTTCACTATGATAGTTTAGATTGTGTAGATTGTTGTGTTGCTAAAAGTCATCGGCTTCCTTTTCATTTGTCAAATAGCACTGTAAATAAGCCCCTTTCACTCATTCATAGTGATGCATGGGGCCCTTTCCATTCTTCCTCTACTTTCAAATATTTTGTTTTTTTTGTTGATGAATTCAGTAAGTTCACTTGGTTATATCCATTGACTTACAAAAGTGAAGTGTATGATAAATTCTTAGAGTTTAAAGCCTATGCTGAGAAACAATTTGAAACTGTTTTGAAAATTCTTTGAACTGATGGTGGTACTGAGTATTGTAATTGTCACACCCCAAAACCGCCCCTAAAAGTTTTGGGCATGACTACATCAGAAACAGACATAAAATCGATATATGTAACGTATGGGGCCTGAACGGAAGCACTTGATAACAAAAATCTATTCCATTGAGCTACCACTATTATGCCAGGATCACAACATCACATTAGGTAAATAATATACAGAAAACTTACACACATATACTTCGACTCAGCCCCACAATTGGGCGTACAACAAAAATATTAATGAAAGACAACCAAAGCATAAGCCAAAAAACTAACAACACTTTACAAAATGCACGGGCTTCAGCTAAGTGCCTAGACACACCGAGGTTGACAAGAGGGAGACGAGCCTTAAGGGTTAGGACTGGTCTCCCCGTTGATTACCTACAGAAACAGACAAAATACAGAACGAGTGAAACTCAGTGAATAATAGTACATAAATAATGTAATGTTTAACTTGAATAATAAAGCATATAACTGTAAAGGCATATGATTAACTACATTCTGTAATTACTTCCAGAACAGCCATGGGTCCAGTTATCTTAACAGAATGGCTTAAAGCCCACTAATGTACAGAACGGCCATAGGCCTAATAGATACAGAACGGCCATCGGCCCAGAAATAACAGAACGGCCTAGCAGCCCAGAAATAACAGTACGACCATCGGCCCAGAAATAACAGAACGGCCTAGTGGCCCAGAAATAACAGAACGGCTATTGGCCCAGAAATAACAAAACGACCATCGGCCCAGAAATAACAGTACAGCCATCGGCCCAGAAATAACAGAACGGCATAGCGGCCCAGAAATATATATGTATGGACTCAAGAGGTGGCTCGTATGGATTCTAGAGGTGGCTCCCACCAAAGTGTAGCACTTAGTTCCGTACAGCACTTTGCTCCATACCAGAAATCATCAGAACATATTAACTTCAGCATCATACAGAAAGTACATACATTCTTCCCATTATTTACATGAATTACCATCGGTAATATAAGTTTAACAGAACGTTGCTGATAATTGTTAGCAAAAGGTAACACATTACAGAGATACGGAGATACCATAGTTCCATAATGCACATACATTCCATTTATTCGTTGTGAATCAATATAGCTATCTTGCAGATAACAAAGTATCAATAACATTTATTAACGGAAGACGCATGTATCAGGACAGTATGGTCAATAGAGACAGAATAATTCATATCAAAACGTGGGTCATATAACGGTGGTAGACCTTTGTGTTCATATTATAGGACCCGAATAATCTTCGATTCACACAAATACCATCATTTCTGTATGAACATAAGTTCCATATATTTCTTAAGGATGACGTAGTTTGCTTATCGATAACAGAGCGTTAATATTCGTTAGTGACAGAGCAGAAAGGTTCCAAAGTCATACCGATGTATGCAAATCTTCCAGCATTTATATAAGTTCACACTGATTCCCACCCGAGATAAATGTTAATGTAATCATTTACACAGAACAGAGCGTTAGTAACCACAGTCATTAACGGTAAGTAAACTGTACATTTGCCGCACTATTACTCACAGTGGTAGGTCTCTGATAGCGGTGGAACGATGTCCTTCTCTTGACCTACAAATACAATGCACATAACAGATTATGAGAATAAAACCAATCTCTTTTTATTCCTTACTCAATAGCTATGGTGGTTCTAGACTCATTAGTCCTCCATAGGTTATAATCCATGCCTCATAAGATAGGAGGAATCGATAGGAGAAAGGTTCAGACGAAGAAACGGTACAAACCCAGTAAACAGAAAGTGAACAGTCGTCACTAATTTGAGCATAACTATTTTTTTAGTTAACATTTGGGAGTGAGACCACCACCATTGGAAACTAGACTTCCGGGGCTTGATTTTAGGCTCAAGAATCACTCAAAACGGAGTCCGGATGCAAAAGATATGCTTATTCAAAGTTACCCAATATATGCTGAAACAGGGATGGCCGCTCGTGCGCCTACCTTGGCCGCTCGTGCAGCCCAATTCCGCTCGAGCGGAAGATCCCGACCGCTCGAGCGCCCAAAAGCAGAATGAAAACTTATTTTTTTCCCTCTTATCCGTACGTGTGGCCATGGCCTCCGCACGTGCGGCTTGGGCCCTGTTTGACAGTCCGAAAATCATACAAAACCCCATGTTTGGTGATCAACAACAAGGTCCTATTTAGATGCTTTAAACACTAAAACATGGTTCCCAAATCATGTAACTAGGGGTACAAACACAACCATTTGAACATGCATTTGATCTTCTTCAATTACACACCACCACTCTTACATACATAATACACATATATAGCCATATTTATGCACAAGTGAGTTCCAAGATGGTAAATCAAGGAACAAGGTGTAGATTCCTCTCTAGATGGTACAAATTGGTTAGAATAATCAAGGAGTAACATCCTCTTTACCAATAAATCCACACCTACATCCAAACCTCCATTACAACTCTAGGTTACACAATATAAAGAAATTCTTTCCCCAAATGAAAAAGAAAGGATTGAATTAGGGGAATTAGCTTTACCTTAAGCTTCACTTCCTAAATGCCCCTTCAATTTTACAATTCTCTACTCCTTTGATGATATTGCCTCTCTATTTCTCTAACCCTTCTTCTAGGAGATATTTCTCCTAGAGGCTTCTGTAAAAACCCTCAGCACTGATTACCGATAAGTTACTGATTACTGCTAAGCCGAGACCGATTATGATTGATAATTGAATTGATTGAAATACTGAACTGACTGACTAAGATCCGAAACTGAATCGATTGACCGTATCTGTTCAATTGCATGTTTATCTGTTTGACTGTTTAATTATCTGTTCAAATTGGTATGTTTAAACTGCAAATTGAAGGCCTTATCGGCGGCCAAATCTGAAATTGACTGATGTTCTGTGTTCCTCATAATTAATGTGATTTTATGGCATAATTATCTGAAAATCGATTTGGTATGATTAAATTAGATTAAAATAAACTAAATCAAAGAGTTGCGTTATTTACGGAATTGCCATGTTAGTGGGCCCTTTATTATAACATATTTGAGCCTTGTTATACTCATTTGCAAACTTTTCATCAGCTCATTTTGAGCACACCACCGAATTTAGAGAGAGAGGAACTTAGAAGATTGGCCTTCATCTTGTACATTGCTTAGAAATTATGAAGATTAAGGGAGTTCTTGCTTGATTGAACTTCTACACTTGTAATTGAAGACCTAAGGCAGATCATTGACCTTCTTTATTGTGCATTTGAGTTTATCCTTGCATGATTCATGGGTCCTTAGTGATCTAAGGCATGGAATAGCTTCATATGTTGAGTTGAGTTAGAATTCATGCATGCATGTGTTTATCCTTGCATTGTGAGGTTTGATTTCATAGAAATCTTGCATGCATGTTCATATCCATGTTAAAGACCATGATTTCATCTTGTTCTTGAAGAAATGAGCTCAGTTGAGCTAACATTTGAGGCTTTGAATTGATTGAATTCATGGATATTGCATGTTCATCATGTTTATGAAAATTGTTTTGAAAATGAGTTTAATTGAACTACCCTTGGGCTTTGATTTTATAAATTGAGCTTGGAATCATGTAATATTACAAGTTTACAAGAGTTTTTCCAGAAATTCAGCCCAAGAGGATCGATTTTGATGCTTTGAAACTTGGTTTTGATCTTGGAGTTCAAATCTGGAATTTCCAGATTTTGGTCGTCCGCTCGAGCGGGGGAAGTTCTGCTCGAGCGTGGAAATCGAGCTCCCAGCATCTCTCACTGTTTTACAGTCCGCTCGAGCAGGGTATTGTACGCTCGAGCGGAGATTTGTGTCACACGCTCGAGCGGGGGAGTTTACGCTCGAGCGGGGACCTTTGTTGCATGTCCGCTCGAGCGGGGAAACCTGCACTCGAGTGGGGAACTGTTTTTCTGAAAATTCTGAAACTGTTTTCTGAGTGCATCTTTGCATCCTCATTCCATCCTAGGCATTCTTAGGCCTAGGTTAAGGCATCTTATTGAGGATATAGATGTAGAACACACCGAGGCAAATTAGGGATTAAGTTATTATCTTTCCCAACTGTGTAGCTTAGTGTGTGTTCAATCTGTTAACTGTGTAGGTTTGGCTTACCGAGGGGACGCTCTAGCTTACTGTAGTCCCGAACTCTGTGAGTAACAACTGTGTAAAGATATGTTCAAATAATTATTTTCTAATCACTACACTGTACTGTTTTCTGAACTATTTACTGTTTACTGTTTACTGAATCGAACTGTTTACTGAAATGTATATTAAACTGTTTACTGTTTACTGAATCGAACTGTTTACTGAAATGTATATTGAACTGTTTACTAAATTGAACTGTTTACTGAACTGATACCGTTTACTGAATCGAACTGTTTACTGAAATGTATTGTGGCATCCTTAGCACCTACTGTCCACTGTTACTGCCACTGTTACAGAGATCTCTGTCGGTTCCCAGGTTTGGAACCACTACTGTTTACTATTATGATGGCCATTCTGTATCTCTGATATGGAACAACGTGCTGCACGGAGCTAAGTGCTACAGAGTAAGCCACCTCTAGAATCTGTGCGAGACACCTCTTGAATCCATAAGTACTGTACTGTTTTCTGAAATGGTACTATTACTGTTATTGTACTGCTACTGATGGCCATCACCCACTGTTTGGTCTGTTAAGACCCGGTCTTTCAAGACCTACCGTTTACTGTACTGTATGCTAATGGATGTACTACATATCACTGTTTTGACTGAATGACTGTTATGGCCTGAAATATGAGCCACAAACTGAATGACTGATAAACTGATTGAAATGACTGTTTTCAATACTGAAAGGAATTTCACTCTTAACCTCTTTACGCATTGTGTTATTCACTGGGCTTTAGCTCACTGCTCATATATATATGTAGGTGTTCAAGCACCGGACCGTTGCTAGCAGCGTCAGGGTAACTCCAGTCTTGTCAAGCCAACCACTGTGCCTCACTGCGAGGTTCCGAGCCTATCAAGCTATGGCTTAGGGGCTTAGGGGTGTTTTATTTCCCCCATCTGTCTCTGTACCTGTTTTGTATAACTGTAGAGACTGATTGCACTATACTTTACCGTTTACTGTACTGTTTAATAGGGATTAAGTCTCTGTACTGAATGATTGTACATATGATGCATACTGTTCTGTACTGAAAGTCTTTTTGCATACAGACTGTCACAGCTCATTGGACATTGTTTTATTTACTGTATTGGCTTCCGCCATGCCCCTGTACTCTGTATTACTGTTCTACTGTTAAGCAGGCCTTCGGTAATCTATGATTACTGGCCGGTTACGGTGCTAAACCCATAGGGGCCGGTTTGGGTCGTGACAGCTTCTAAGTCAAAGCATTGAGATATATAGATAGAGTTATATAAAGGGTGAATAAGACAAAATTCAATCGTTTAAGCATCCCAAATTGAAATTTCACAGAAACGCTTATTATTACCTAAAAATTATACTGATCTCAAATATAAAATCAATTTCGGATTATCAAGCCTCTAAGGCTCTCAATTTCTGACTCAAACGTTTTAATTGTAACAGATGTTTTTCTTATTAAACAGATATAGGTCTCAAATCATAAGATCCATGTGCTTAAACTGAATTTCCCGAGGAATTTTTCATTAGGCATTTAAATGCACAGAACGAGGGACTAAAAGTATACCGAAAACAGATGTGAAGTTCGGGTTATTACAGTAATGCTAAAATGAAAAAATTTATTTCAACTCATGGTATTGTCCATCAACATTCTTGTCCTTACACTCCACCACAAAATGGCACAGCTGAGAGAAAGCATAGACATATCACAGAGACTGCTATCTCTTTACTTCATCACTCTTTTATGCCTCTCAAATTTTGGTTTGAGGCCATAGCTACAGCCACTCACTTGATTAACATACTTCTTTCCACTCAGTTAAATCATAAGACTCCATTTGAGATCCTATTTCATCAAGTTCCTGATTATTCATTTCTTAAGGTGTTTGGTTGTCTTTGTTATCCTTGGCTTCCACAATATTCCTCTCATAAGCTCCATCCTAAATCTTTTCATTGTGTATTTCTTGGTTATCATCCTTTTGCTAAAGGTTACAGATGTTTTGACATTGCTACTGGAAAATTCTATCTTTCAAGACATGTCATTTTTAATGAATTTGTTTTTCCCTTTGCTGCATCCTTTTCCTTTGATTCTGTTCTTTCTTTACCTTAGCTTCAGTCTTTCTTTTGGTCTGCTGTGTCTTCATCTAATCTTCCTACATTTATTTCTTCATTTTCTAACATATCTCCATCTGTTTCTCCCTCTATTTTTGCTGCTGCTCCTATTTCTGCTGCTACTCCTCCTTCCAGCAGTCCTACTTCCAATCAGGCTACTGCTATTTCTTCTTAGTTTCATTCTCCTATTTCTTCTCCACCTGTTGCACCTTCTAATTCTTCTCTTGCACCTGTACCTATTCTCATTTCCCCTATTTCCATTGATTTGCCTCTTCCTTCTCCTTCTTCCTCTAATGTCCATCATATGGTTACTCGATCCAAGTCTTCTTCACATTGTTTGATTCATACTAATTCTCAACAGCCTTCTATTACCTCTGCTCCTCTCTATTCTGATATTGAACCTCCTTCATATAAGGAAGCTCTTCATTCTCCTATTTGGCATAAAGCAATGACAGATGAAATTGATGCCTTACATAAGCAAAAGACTTGGTCCTTGGTTTCTTTGCCACCAGCTAAAAATGCTATTGGTTGCAAGTGGGTATTTCGAGTTAAAAGAAATTCATATGGTACCATTGCTAGGCATAAGGCTCGGCTTGTTGCCAAGGGTTATCTTTAACAAGAAGGGGTTGATTTTCAAGGAACTTTCAGCCCAGTGGCAAAACTTCCCACTATCAGAATTTTGATTTGCTTGGCTCTTCATCATGGCTGGCCCTTGAAACAGTTAGATATATCTAATGCTTTCTTGCATGGTATCCTAGAAGAAGAGGTGTTTATGTTCCAGCCACCTGGGTTTGTTGATTCAGCTCATCCTCACCATGTCTGTCATCTACAAAAAGCTTTATATGGTCTAAAACAGGCCCCTAAAGCCTGGTACTCAACATTTTCAACCTATCTGCTCTCTCAAGGATTTTACAATAGCAAGTGTGATTCTTCCTTGTTTATTCAGAAATTGGGCTCAAATATTACCATTCTTTTAGTCTATGTTGATGATATATTGCTTACAGACAATAATCCTTCTCATATTCAGTCTCTTATCTCTCATATGCACACAGCCTTTTCCATGAAAGAACTGGGGAATCTATCTTACTTCTTTGGTATTTCTATCACCACCATTATTTCAAGCTACATTTTATCTCAAACCAAATATGCACAAGACATTCTCAAGAAAGTAGGTCTAGCTGACTGTAAGCCATGCTCATCTCCCATCTCTGTCAAGCCCACTTTTCCTCCCAATGCTGATCATTCATTTTCTGATCCTGCTCTTTATCGTAGTTTGGTTGGGGCTTTTCAGCATCTTACCATTACTAGACCTGACATTTCCTTAGCAGTAAATCAGTCTCGCCAACATATGCATTCACCCACAGTTGGTCATTTTGCTGCTGTGAAGAGGTTGCTTTGTTTTGTCAAAGGCACTCTTACTCTTGGTCTATCTTATTCCCCTAGTTCCTTTGATGTTCATGCATTCTCTTATTCAAACTGGGCTGGAGATATAATTGACCGTAATTCCACTTCAGGCTACTGCATTTTTCTGGGTAATAATCTTGTCTCTTGATCAGCTAAAAAACAACCAATCATTTCCAGATCTTCTACTGAGGCAGAATACAGGTCTCTTGCTCATACTGCAACTGAGTTAGCTTGGATTGGCATGCTTCTTCAAGATTTATATGTTGTCTCTTCTGTTCTTCCTACACTTTGGTGTGATAATGTTTCTGTAATTGCCTTAGCCTCCAATCCTGTTTTTCACTCACACTCTAAACACATTGATGTCGATTGTCATTTCGTGCGTGATCAAGTTCTGGCTAAGAAGTTGCTTCTTCAGTACATTCCTACCATTGATCAGCTGGCTGACATCTTCACTAAGCCACTCTCTGTTTCTTGATTTTTGTATCTTAAAGCCAAGCTCATGTTGTGTCCTTCTTCCCCCATTCGCTTGCAAGGGGATGTTGAGGATACTAACTCTGCAGATACTAACTCTGCAGAATTACCTACTTAGCTCAGCTCCAGTTCAGAACCTATACCTACACCTACTCAGTTTAGTCCTTAGCTCAATTAGTTCAAGAAGCAGAGTTCTATCAGTTCAAGATTACCATGTAGCTCAACTGCTTTACTAATTACAGCTATGGTGGTTAGAGAATCTGTTAGACAATTTGTTACTAGTTATTAAGTTGTTAACACACAAGTAAAACAGTTAGATTAGTTAGTTAGGTTATTAAATACATATCTGTTGTATACGAGAAGTTGTATAAATAAGTGATCTAGGATCACTGATATTTTCAAGAAATGAGAAAGTGATATTTTCTATAATTACAAACATTTTCCCATCATTTACTACATTATCCCGGTTGAAACTGCCACCTAAGCAAGGTGGTGGGGAGAGCAATTGCTTTTCTACCATACTGGCAAGCAATCCACGCATGTCAAAAATAGATTCCTCATCTATGCACGCCACGTCAGCCACCAACTTCTTCAAATTCACGGTGGTTCTTTCACTTTCACCACCACCATCACAACCCTTCCTATCATTGCTACAACTTTCATCAGAGACAACCTTAATGCTCTCTTCCCTCATTTCATGATCACTCAGGCCGGCTCTAGCTTTTTGGGAATCCAAAGCAAATATTTAATATGAGACCTTTATATATGTGGGGAAAAAAAATCTCAAAGTAAGCTTGTAATATGCACCGATTTTTTAACCATGTTTTATATATATATGTTAAAAATTAAATAAATATTCTTTTTCTTCCCTTCTATTTCATATTGCTCACAAAAAAGTTTAATTCCATAACTATTAAAATTTTATTGAAACATATAACAAAGTTTATAATAAATTTATTTATTTTTAGATCAGAAAGTTTATAAGTACCTGTAGACCGCCCCGAACTCGCTCCGTGCGCAAGGGCGCGAATTGGGTTCATAGCTACTACAGTTCGGACTTCTATCACGGTTCTGAATCTAATCTCACAAAGTGCAATGTAAGATTGATAAATCACCAAAGAGTCCAAATTTGGCAAATCGTTTTGGAAAATCGATGTTAATCAAAAAGCGTCAAACATGGACTGCTTTGCCAGATTTCAGAGTCGCCACCTAAATATTTTGTTTTGGAAAATTTAGGAAACCCTGACTCGTGCCAAAGGCCACGTGTCCGTCATCACCAAAGTTGCATCGGCTCGGGAACTTGGGTACGAGAGGGGAAGGTCTTTAAATGAGCACCCCCGCTCGCCCGATCAAAGATCGGCCTCTACTAACATGATATGTTATTTTTGAAAACACATGTGTTCTTGTTTGATTATTAGCTAGCTTACTATGTGATGTGCACAACACACAAGTATAGACCAAATCGCTTAAGTTGGGACAAAACATCTCATGTTTTGTTTTTCGAAAATGGTTTGAAGTTGCTACTCGCAAGTAGGCTAGAACGCGGATTTGCCACCCTCAAGTGGGCTTAAAACAACATCATTTTGCCACTCCAAGTGGGCTTAAAACGCACATTTTGATGAATTGTTCCAATTCAAGTAATGAAGCCTTCATCCACAGGCATTCAGTCAGTTAAACACTTAAGCAGATAGCCTCATGGCAAGCATGCTGTCATGGCAATCACTTACACGCATGCAAGGATGCTAAAGCATAAACACTCACAGTGTACTTCAAGCCAAAACAAAAGCTAGTTAGTAATCAATGCATGATCCTAGCTATGTCAACAATGCCTAATGCAACACATGCAAAATGCAACTAAGTAGGCTCGGCTATCTAAGATGGCATATAAATGCAACACTTGATACATGTATTTAAAGAAGTGTATTGAAATACAATGCGGTTTGAATGATGCGCCGAGCCGGGTGCATGCAAGACAAATGAATGATGCACGCATGCAAAGCATAAGTATGCTAATTGAATTATGCCCTAATCTAACCACCGAAAGCTGATAAGTAAAAGGGAGAAAGAAGTGGGGTTGGAAGACATGCACACACGCACGCACCCTTATTACAACATTTGCCCTCTCGACGGAGGGTCTGAATAAAATGAAAGCTAACTAGCTACGCTAATTAAGCTAACTATTACAAACCAACTAATTAACTAACTATTCTAGCTAATTAATTATTACAAACCAAATTGAATAACTAGCTAATCTAAGCTAATTAGAATATTAAAAAGCACTAAGCTAAATTAATTACAGCACAGGTAATTAACTACAACTAGCTAACAAAAGCGATAAATGGCCTCGCGGGCGAGGGAGATATGCATGCTCGGTTGCGTCCTCTCGGAAATCCACCGCCTTGCCTCAAGACACCTCTGTTTGCACTCTTTTGAATCTTTGAAAATTACACCGATTTCCAAATTGCTTCTTTCTGATCTCAAGAACACCTTGAGGGCTGAAATTCCTCCTACTGCTGCAACAGAGCATAGACAGAGGCAAGACAGTGTATTTGCAAGAAAATGTATGCATTTCCACACTCCTTATCATATCTCAAGCTCAAAGGAGTATGGCACTTGACTCTCGAGCCAACAACCAAGCATTTTCAATGGATGGTGGCCAAAGGATCAAAATGAATGCACACATAAGACTCGAAAGGCCTCCACCCTATCATGCACAATCAAGGGCGTCGGCGACCGAGAAATGTGACACGTTTCATCACTATGAGTATGAAACGTCCCACATTTCTCGTGTTTAAATTAACGTCCGATCCAAACACATGCAATACAAACAAAATTCTTATCTTGGCCATGTTTTATTTGATTCATTTTGTTTACACATTTTAGGTTACCAATTAGTACCTTAATCGGTTAAGTCCAAGAGTGAGAGTCCTCTAGTTTTGAAAGAGTGAACTAGTGGGATGCAATGGCATATATTTCAGCACTGAAATGACATGCTAAAGACGCTAAATCATGCAAGACATGTCAAAGGCCAAAAACACTAAGGCTAGTGAAGAGCATCACACAAGAGGCATGCAATATCAAGCACAAATGGTCAAACCAGCTATGGACAGACCTAAAACATGCCAAAACAGAGGCCGAAACATGCTGAAATGATAGCCCAAAAGTTTAGACAAACATGCATGCAAGTTGGCTCACAAGCGAAGCATAAGGCCCAAACCTCAAACACAACAAAAGGGCGATAAATGCAAGAATATGGCAGAGGTATATGGTCTGAAATAACATGCCAAATGATGCTATGCCATGCAAAAACTCAAATATGATATGCTAGAGGTCTCAAAGTGCAAGGCTAGCAAATCCAAATACACTATAACTATGCAAAGCCAAGCATGCATGACCAAAACCACTCAAATCAGACCTAAATCATGCTAAAACATAGCCAAAAATGTACTGGAGTAGAGCATACACATGCTAGATCAATAGGCTGAAACACCGAATACACTAGGCTAGTGAACAAAATTGCACTACAAGTGCAAGGAGCATGCAAGAGGCAACCAAACCAACCCAAATCAGAGTTATGACATGGCAAATAATGGCTAAAAACATGCTTGAACTAAGCAAATTCAAGGCACAAAGACATGCTACTTTGCAAGGCTACAAGTAGGATTACACTACAAGTACAAGAAGCATGCAAGAGGTGACCAAGATAGCTAAAAATAGAGTTATGGAAGGTCTAAAAAGTCACAAAAACATGCTTGAAAAGAGCTAACATAAGCCACAAAAAGATGCTACTTTATAGTGCTAACAAGGCATGGCATAGAGAGACAAGGAGGGGAGGCCAACCTCTCTTATTTTGGACCTCAAAACATGGTTTCCACCACTGAAATACCTCTGATTTTCAGTGGTAAAAAGGCCCAAAAAGTTGGATTCGAAGGCGGCGAGAAGTTGTACAAAAGGCCTCACACGCCAAGGAACAAAAAGGGAGAACAACCCCCAAACTCACCAAACCTTAAACTACCATTTTTACACCTTAAAAACAAAGTTTTTGACAGTCCAAAACCAGCCCCAAAATAGTCCAAAACAATGGAAAAAGGATGGTGAAGCAAGTGTGCAAAACAAGTACAAAAGGGGAGAGTTATACCTCTTGAAGTCAAGCACACTTTAGAGCAACAAAACCAAGTTAAACCAAGCCAAAATCCTCCTCTAGAGCTCCAAGAAGGTCCAAAGTTATCTCAGCCCAAATATGGTCAAGTTTGGTTAAGGATGCCTTGGCAAACTAGTTGTGTATCTCTACTTCTATGCACACCTCTACTTATATGCACAAAGGGGCAAGAGAGAGAGAATTCTAGAGAGAGAGGATTTTTTAGAGAGAGAGGCTCCCAAACTTCAAAACCTTTCTTCAAAATGAGAGAAAGCTTCCATATATAGCAATTCAAGAGCTTTGGGTCGGAAATATCTGAGTTTGGAAATATCTGGAGCAATGCACAACAGCTGGAGCAAAATATCTGCAAAATTTGGGCTTTCTGGGCACAAGTGGTCGACCAGCTACTTTTTCTGGTTGTCAAGAATGCCTTCTGGTCGACAAAGGCCATTTGTGGACGACACACTCCCCCAGTGGCCGACAGCAAAAACTAGTCCCAGCCCCTGACTTCAAACAAGCATAAATCCTTCATCTGGACTCCTTTGCAGGTCATTCTTGTGTGAAAATTGAAGCCCTGGAAGTAATCTTTCCAATGGTGGAAGCCTCACATCAAAATTCTATGTGTGCTAAGAGATACCCCTCTTTTAGTGAAGACTGCTCAGTTTCTGTCCAACCGAATTGATGTCCAACTTCAACCAGCCATATCTCCCTCATCCGGATCGGCTTTAGGAGATTCTTGAGTGAAAAAGGAAGCCCCGGAAGTCTTCTTTCCAACGGTGGTGGCCTCATAGCTGAAATCCAAGTGTGAAAACAGATAGGCCTGATTTAGCGAGGGCCGCTCGACTCTCTCTTAACAGTTCATGCCCAACTTCTTCCCTAACTAGGTTTCTTCCCTCTCCTCTTCTTTTCTTCAACTCCAAACCCCTAAACAAAGTGTTTTTGAAAGATTTTTCAAAGATTTCATCTCTCTTTCATTCATTTCCACTTTGTCCTCGCTCAGTTTACCAAAAAGCGCAACATTTAACGAAATGCGAGCGTCGGAACATCGTAGAATCATTTTTCAAAAACTATTTTGAAAGAGAGGGTTTTAAGGTCTAAAAAAAACATTTTGGTGAAAATAGTTTTAGTCCAAAAATGGGATTTTGGGTTGGGATTTGACACTCTCCTTGCCAAAGAAATCGAACATTTGCACAAGATAGCCTACACCATCAAGTAAGCAATCAGTGGCGCCCAAGTCATAAGGGCGGTCAAAAATGGGGTGTTTACAATACCAAAATAATATAAGTAAGAGTAGTACCCCCAAAAAATGTTTAAATTGCTGTTAGCGATTATAGATTTTAAAGTTTAAATTGCTGTTAGTGATTAGAGCGGTGCGGATTGATACGGATCGATGCGGTTTTAGCGGATTGAGCGGTATTTTGCACAGCCCTAGGTATGATAGATGGTTGAAGAGTATTTTTATAAAAGATCTTCAAATCTATACGGGTTTTACGATGTGGATGTGAACACGGAATTGCCAAGTTTGTAAGGTCCCGGTGTCCCATATCGAGAATGGAGGGAGAGTTTCTGGGTTATAAAAGTAAAAACCTAAACCCTTATATAGCATCAAGACTTTTTCCAGGATGGTGAAATCCCTAGCAGAACTCCCCAGTTAAGCGTGCTTAGGCTGAAGTAATTCTGTGATGGGTGATCCACTGGGAAGAACAAATCCATAAGGACATGGCCCAAAGCAGACAATATCGATGACATGTGAAGGGTTGGGGCATTACAAATGGTATCAAAGCCGACTCTCCGGAGTACGGAGTGTAGGGCCCCTGGTGTCACAACTCAAACCCGGTCCCCAAAGGCTCGGCATCGTAACAAGATAAAAATAAAATAATTCAAATAATGTTGTAGTCGTAGCGCAAGCAGATAAATTAAAATAAAATAATTGGGTACCAAATGTTTATTAAAAGGAAACAAATATAGTCATTTGGGTTTTATTGTATTACAAGAGTCCGATGAAAAAAAAAAAGGATAGAAATCTAAAAAAAGGAAATAAAAAAAACAATACAGCGATTCATTCACCATCTTGGTCCCGCTAAATCTTGTCGCTAAATCTCGTCACCTGAAAGGGGTAATAGCTATAAGTACATAGCAGAGTGAGAAATATTATACTGTGAGTATAGGGGTACAAAATAGCTGTGGATAGTTATTTAAGCTAAAACATTAACATAATTTAAGTTGCATAAATAAAATATTTAAGTGGCAGAAACTAGGGCTGTTCAAATATCTGCCCGGACCGGTGAATCCGACTGACCTGACCTGACCCGACGATAAATGAACGGTTTCGAACCTATGTTCGGTCGGAAATTGATAAATTAGAGTATTTTTTTCGGATTTGTGGTCGAGTGACGGGTTTGGTAAATAGAAAGAGAAATTCCTGGTAGCTCGAATTTAAGGCTCGAGTTTGGCTCGAAAGAGGGAGAGAAGAGAGGAGAAGGAGAAAGAGGGAGAGAAGAGAGGAAGAAGGAGGAGATCGGCCCAACGCCGGTCGTCTGCCCAGCCCCACCGTCGCAGCCTCTACCCAGCCCCGCCTGCCCAGCCCTGGTCGTCTGACCAGTCCCGCCGTCGCCCCGCCTCTGCCTCTGCCCCTGCCCAGCCCCGCCTCCGCCTCTGCCCATTTTGATGGCCCCCTCCAGTTCCTCCTCCTCCCCTCCTCCTCCTCCTCCTCCCTTCTTCTTCTCCACCCTTCTTCTTCTTCTTCCTGATCTGCAACAAAAACATGGAAAAAAAAAAAAAAAAAAAATCGACACCAAAACGACGTCATTTTGGTGTCGAGCCAAACTCGAGCCACGAGTTTTCGAGCTACCAATCGCGGTTGAAATAGAAATCCGTGAAACCTGATCCGACCGACCTGTGTATTTAAGATAGTATCTCCACTTGTCATATTATAATTGGTACTCGCAGATTACATTTATCACAAACCTACGGTGCTTCACCAAAATTGATTTCTCTCTCCATCCGAACGTCCCCTCTCTCTGCCCAATATTAATTTCTGACACTCTTTCACATGACATTTATTCGACACTCTCTCCAACTCGGATAATTCCTGGTAGCTCGAATCTGTGGCTCGATTTTGGCTCGACAGCCCAAAACGATGTCGTTTTGGGCTGTCTTTTTTTTTTTTTTTTTCTCTCTCTCTCTTTTCTTTCTTTCTTTTCTTTTTCTTCTTCGTTTTTGTTGAACACAGGCGAGAGAAATAGAGGGGAAGAGGAGGAGAGGAGGAAGAACAGAGGAGGAAGAAGCAGAGGAGAAAGAGGGAGAGAAGAGAGGAAGAAGAGAGGAGGGAGGATCATCGTTGCTCGCCTCGCCACCGCCACCGCCACCGCCACCGCCGTCGCCTCGCTGCCGCCGATCATCGCAGCACCAGCGATCGCCGGCTCTACCTCGCCTCCGCCCCCCGCCCCCAACTTCCAGCCCCAAATGTTGGGCCCCCTCCAGTCCCTCCTCCTCCTCCTTCTTCCTCCTCCCTCCCCTGATTCGAGCCATTTCGAGCCGCTCGGTTTCAAGCTACCTATCACTGCCGCTCAAACTCTCACACTCAACATTGATTTGATTCCACTCACTCTCTCTCTTAAGAGATTTTGCCTCTCAATTTCTCAACTATCAATTGACTAGAGAGGCTCTTCCATCGATTCATCTCTTTCTCTCTCTCTCTCTCTCTCTATTTCTCTCTTTCTCTCTCTCTCCCCCCCTCCAATTGATAATGAATTAAAGAGTGTCCCTCATTTCTGCCATTTCATCTCTCTTCCTACCATTGATGGTGCATTGAACCCTCCCCATAGTCAAAGTTTGATTTACATCACCTCACCTAAAACCCCTTTTCCCAAAACTTTGAAGTTGAAGATCGGCGACATACAAATTTTGAAGAACAACATACTGATAAAGTTGAAGATGAGGATCAACGTCATGGTGATGAAGATGATGATGGATGATTTTGTTTGTTGTTGCCTTTATTTGTTGAGCACTCTCAAATTTGTAATGGTTCATATGATTTTTTTTCTTATTTATTTCTTGTTTTTCATCTATATATATGATATATATATATATGCTTCCTTTTTTCCTTCTTTGAAGATTCTCAGATTTTCTTACTCTCATTTTTATATATGATTTACATTATGTATTTCTTTGTTTTTCTCAAATCTTGGTAGAAAGACAGAGACTTGGGCTTGAAAAAAATGAGAAGTCTACCATTTTTACCTGACCATGCCCGACCAAAATCCAACCATCAAACTCGGTTTCGAATAGCTGTATGGTCAAAATCGGTTGTTGAAATGTTCAATCCGATAGCTTCGGTTCGGGTGACTGGCGAATGGCATATCCGGGCCGACCCGACCCGATCCGTGACCACCCCTAGCAGAAACTGAAATAAAAATAATGTAAATAACTATAACCACGGTACGGAACAGAACAAGGGTCACTGGAGTGACAATCAGAATAGGGGTCAATAGATCTATGACAAATAAGGGACCATAATGTGGCCAAACGGGGGCCAATGGTAAATTTAAGTCCCCCAAGACGTAGGACTCCTGTGGTGGTACTTACAGAACATAATTGTTTATAAGATTATTGTCAAATAATTTCTAAAATTTAAACAAACATATCTATGGGTTTCAATTTAAGCAAGTAAGGTTCAGAAAATAATCAGCATAATTGAAATATTAACATAACCATAAAATATAAATTATACAAAATGAATTATGGTAGCTCAAAATATTCGTAAAATATATTATGGTAACTTAAACATATTTAAAACATGTTATGATAGCTCAAGGTATAATATAACTCACCTAAATATTGACCCTTAATATTTAACCTTCACTTTTCTATTGTTGATTCATTAAACTCGTATGTATATTTCTTTCAAAGCTCGGTGATCACACAACACAAAGTGCTAAACTATTTATAGGGAGGGTACGTATGGTCTTTGTTTGGCACATGGCATGTTAGGTGTCAAAATGTTCCCAGGTGGCATGTTTAAGTGCCTTAGTCCTAGCTTCTCTACACGTGGTGTTGAGCCACCTGTAAGTTTTACCCCTTTGAGTTTTTCTAAGAGTCACGTAACTTTTGGCTCAAGAAAACTAAATTTGGCTTATCATAATTTTTAGGGTTATTATCCTTTTGGTGATTTACAATGACCCCTAAAATAACGTATAATTATAAGTTAGGTTCGCGTTTAAAGGTGTTGAGCCACCTGTAAGTTTTACCCCTTTGAGTTTAACTTTTGAAATTTTCTAAGAGTCACGTAACTTTTGGCTCAAGAAAACTAAATTTGGCTTCTCATAATTTTTAGGGTTATTATCCTTTTGGTAATTTACAATGATCCCTAAAATGACGTATAATTATAAGTTAGGTTCGCGTCTAAAAATCTCACCATCCAACTATAAAACATCACTTACCATTTACTAAAATATTTAACGTGCGGTGCCTCATAATTTATTTTCTTAACAATTTAATTGATTAATTCCCAATTTCCTAAACTATGTATTTATTTATTTTTATTGTTATTATTATTATTTTATTTTATTATTTATTTATTTATTTAATCATGGTAAAAATTCGGGTGCCACACCTGGTGTCTCTCGGTGCATGTGAGCGGGCTTGCGAGCTGGCAGGCTACTGCACGGGGACGTGTACCCTTAAAGGGGGTGGATTGTAAAGTCCCGGTGTCTATATCGGGAATGGAGGGAGAGTTCCTAGGCTATAAAAGTAAAAATCTATACCCTTATATAGCATCAAGACCTTTTCCTGGATAGTGAAATCCCTAGCAGAACTCCCCAGTTAAACATGCTTATGCTGGAGTAATTTTGGGATGTGTGACCCACTCGGAATAACAAATCCGTACAGGCATAATTCAAAGCGAACAAATATCGATAACATGTGAAGGATTGGAGCGTTACAATGTTGGCACGATATCTTTGTTGATTCTAGTCTTAGGCCTCGTTTGGGAACAGACTTTTTTTAGTAACTTTTTGATTTTTTGGCTAAAATATGATGTAAAAAAAACTAGTATTTTTGGGATGACTTTTTGACTTTTTATGAAAAGATATGCAAAAAGTAGAGAAAAAAAGAAAATTTTGATTTTTTGATATGAATTTTTAATTTTTTAATTTTTTTAACGACTTTTTGACTAAAAAAATCACTCATCAAACGAGGCCTTCGTCGAGAAATGTTTGACTTTTGCTAGCTGTCCACTCTATTCTAGACATATTTTCTAACACGTGGTGATTTTTGATGACGTGGCCGAATTAGAAAGAACTATTAAAAAAAATGTGGAGACCAGTTTATTGTTTCTATCAATTTCATTAATTTGTTTTCACTTTTTAATTTTCTGATTTAATTTGTGGTTTATCGCATTTTAGGAGTTTTTGGTATGATAAACATGATAAAAGAAATATTTTAACCAAAATATTTTTTTTCTAAATATTGGCTCAATTTTCACTTTTTAAATATATTAAAAGAGTCCACACATTTATGTTTGCAAGTGTGGTAGTTGAAACTGTGGTTAAGCGAAAAGAAATATGATATATAGTAGTTTTTCGTTGATCAATTTGATATTTTAATCATTATTATGCTCCATTTGAGAAGAGAGTTAGAGGTTAAAATAATAAATAAAGATAAATTGTTTTGGAATATAGGTTAAAATTGAATTTTTTTGATTTAAAAAATATATATAAAAAGTAGAAAAATAATGTGACTCAAAATTAGTTAAAAGTCAAAAAGTAACTTTAACGTGTTACCCAAAAGAAGTCAAAATTGACTAAAATAGTCAATATGATAATAAGATAAAATGTCACATCTAAACTATAATCATTGTACTTTTTTCATCATAACCATTAAATTAATTATAAAAATAAATGCCAATTATCTTTCCAAATATAATTTTTTTAGATAGTCTAAAAAAATTAAAAAATTAACTAAAATAACCAAATTTTAAAACTGAGCCTATAAGTTAAAGGTGACAATCTTAACCCGAATCAACAAACCCGTCCATATCCACCCACAGTTTATTGGTTTAAACCCGTTTGTTTATTAAGCGGGTCATAATTGGGTAATAAAACAAAACCTGTTTGGCTCGTGCTGATTGTTAAAGGGCGTTTGGCATGTGCTAAATTAGTATATTTTTAAATTTTTTTTATAAAAAAACTTAAAATATAAATTGAATTTGAAATGATATGATAGAAAACTAATATAACCTAAATGAGATAATTATAATTTTAATAAAATAATATACTAAAAATAACACACGCCAAACATTGCCTAACGGGTCATTAAAAACAATTGCTACAAATGTGCAATGCTGAACCTACATTGGAATACCCATGAACAAACAACATTACAAACCACTCCACCTCCTATCTACTGTTGCCATTTGGCTACGTTTATTTTATGAGTAATCATGTATCCCTTTAATTTTAGGTGGTCTAATAATGTGATATAGAATAAAAAAATAAAAATAAATAAAATTAAGGTCAAAATATCACATTACAGTGGAGTCAATTCCCATTAGAACTCATTAAAGCTCATTTATTAGAGCTCCTAATCATTTTTCTTATTTTATTTATAACAAGCTTGTTCTCTCTCCTCTCTGTCTACTTGTGCATAAAAAATTTATATAATAAAATAGGAGAATTTTTAAAAATGTGTCAAAATGTTTTGAGATATATTTTGTTTTAAGGGTTAAGATTAATTCCCAAATTCAATCTAGGATCAAGATTTCTTTAATTCCCATTTACCTACCTTCTTTTCCCCATTTTTGTTTACTCATGTACTAGCCTATCACCCGTGCTATGCCCGGGATAATTATAGATATTTATATTTGTTTTAATTTTTTTTAATATATAAATTATGTTTTTAAAGATTTTTCTATAAAAAAAAATTTAATAATCTTATCAGTAACCATAGTGTACAGAAGAAATTAAAAAGGCTACTACAGTAACTATGCACAAGCTATATCTATAATTATTTGTGTGAGGGAATTTTAAATGCTAATGAGGGATTTTGACCAAATCAATAAATGCAGGCATGTGGATTGGAAAAAGTTAATAAATGTTGATCAGGAGATTTTGACCAAATCAATAAATGCTGAGGTTTTTTTTTTTAATAAAAAATTTAGAAAATTAAGATTGAGAGATTGGAGCTCCCATAAGGCTTGGGGTTTAGAAACCCCATTTTCCTTAATATATTTACAATTATCTATATATGTGAATTGCGATTTTTAAATGTCTTTTTTTATTTTTATTTTTAAATGTCTTCTTTTTTTCCTTTTTTATATTATATTAAATTTTAATATTTTGATAATAATCATATGTGTTGGATTTTTTAAGAAATTAAATGTCTTCTTTTTTTATTATATTATATTAAAATTTAATATTTTGATAATAATCATATATGTTGGACTTTTCAAGAAATTTTTTTTATACTTATTCTTAATGCATTAAAGTGTTATTATAAGGGATAACAATCATATGTGTTGGGACTTTTTAAGGAATTCATATGTGTTGGATTTCAAATAATTTTTTTTATGTTTGTTCTTTATACATTAAAGTGTTATTATGAGCGTAAGACTTGGGAGTTAAACTTGTTCTTAATGCATTAAAGTGTTATTATAAGGGATAATAATCATATGTGTTGGGACTTTTCAAGGAATTCATATGTGTTGGATTTCAAATAATTTTTTTTTATGTTTGTTCTTAATACATTAAAGTGTTATTATGAGGGTAAGACTTGAGGGTTAGGAGAAGTTAATAAATGCTAATGTTTTTTTTTTTAAATAAAAAAATCAAGAAATTTAGATTGGGAGATTAGAACTTATAACAATCATATGTGTTGGGACTTTTCAAGGAATTCATATGTGTTGGATTTCAAATAATTTTTTTTTATATTTGTTCTTAATACATTAAAGTGTTATTATAAGGGTAAGACTTGAGGGTTAGGAGAAGTTAATAAATGCTAATGTTTTTTTTTTTAAAATCAAAAAATCAAGAAATTTAGATTGGGAGATTAGAACTTATAACAATCATATGTGTTGGGACTTTTCAAGGAATTCATATGTGTTGGATTTCAAATAATTTTTTTTTATGTTTGTTCTTAATACATTAAAGTATTATTATGAGCGTAAGACTTGGGAGTTAGACTTGTTCTTAATGCATTAAAGTGTTATTATAAGAGATAATAATCATATGTGTTGGGACTTTTCAAGGAATTTATATATGTTGGATTTCAAATAAATTTTTTTTTTTTTTATGTTTGTTCTTAATACATTAAAGTGTTATTATGAGGGTAAGACTTGAGGGTTAGGAGAAGTTAATAAATACTAATGTTTTTTTTTTTTAAATAAAAAAATCAAGAAATTTAGATTGGGAGATTAGAACTCCCACAACGCTTAGGGTTAAAAATCTCATTTTATTTAATATATAGTATAGATAGATAGATAGATATATATATTCTAAACTATTGAATTGTTAGCATTTGCCTCTATTTAAATAACGAGCAATGGTAGAGGGCCACAAAAAGTGTGGCTCAAATGGCTCAAAACTATCAAAACGACGTCGTTTTGGGCGTAAAACGACGTCGTTTTGACAGTTTTGAGCCATTTGAGCCACACTTTTTGTGGCCCTCAAACATTTTTCTTAAATAACCATAGCACAATAAAGCTATGGAGGCGTTAGGTCTCTCCATAGTGAGCTAATATGCCCCTTCTATCTTCAAGGCTTCGTTGGAAAAGCTAAAGACTCCATTAGAAATTTCAGACTTAAATTTAAGATTAATGTTTTGGAGCTCGAAAGCTCGAAAATTATAAAGACATTTCAGAATATTTATTTAAAATATAAATTGTCGTTTATAATTTATAAAATTATAAATATTTTTTTGTTATAATTTTTTATTTAACAGAATTAATTTTTAAAAAAATTATAATTACTCTTCTATACAATAATAAAATTACTTAAATTATGAATTAAAACATATTTTTAACATCATTAAAAATTGTTAATTAACTTGATAATATATTAATAAAATGGGTGATTTGTTATAAAATTAAAAACTTCTGGAGTGAAATATAATTTTCAAAACTATGCGAGACAATTTATATTTTAATCAAATATCAAAAAAATGTATTTATAATTTACCCATTTAAAATTAAATTTATTCACTCCTTGAGACTTCGATTAAACCACGGTGCTTCATTCACACTCCTTGAGACTTGGATTGAACCATGGTCCTTCATTCACACGTTGGAACTTCCAGTGCAGCACCGCCTCGTCTTTTGTGCTTCGTTGTGTTTACAATTTTTTTAGTTGGAAAATTTTAAATATATATAAAATTTATAAAAAAAATTGATAAAAATAATACGGAAATATTATTATTATAATGATATTTTGTTTTTTAGTGAAAAGTTTATAATAAATCACATTGTTATGTATGAAAATTATATATAAATAAAAAATTTATATAACATTACACTCTTTTTAGATGGAGAGATTTGGTTAATAATATGACTTATCTTTTTTTATTTTTTCATGTTAATATATCTTTTTAATTTTTTACCTTTTCTCCATTTGTTTATATTCAATTCTCTGCTAAATTAAGTAGAAAATGAACTAACTAAATAAGGGTATTTTACTAATTTAATCATTACATTTAACAGTGATAATCACTTACATTTGAAAAGATAAAAGGGGTGCAGTGTGATTTCAATAGTATTCAGGGGGTTTATTGTAATTTAATTATTAAAAAATTGGAGACAGACAAAAACATGAAAAATAAAAAGGAAATCTATTAGAAAATCATAGATTAATAAATAAAAATTTGTTCTCTATTTTCATTTCCATGTTGCTCATTCTAAACAATATATTTAAAATATTATCTTTTCTATTTTTAATTAAAAAAATAGAAAATCTTATTATTTAAATTAGATATACCGTTCGGAATTGATTTTTGACAACGTGACTCGGTAAATTAACAACACTATTACAAATTTTTTATTTTTTCATGTTAATATATCTTTTTAATTTTTTACCTTTTCTCCATTTGTTTATATTCAATTCTCTGCTAAATTAAGTAGAAAATGAACTAATTAAATAAGGGTATTTTAGTAATTTAATCATTACATTTAACAGTGATAATCACTTACATTTGAAAAGATAAAAGAGGTGCAGTGTGATTTCAATAGTATTCAGGGGGTTTACTGTAATTTAATTATTAAAAAATTGGAGACAGACAAAAACATGAAAAATAAAAAGGAAATCTATTAGAAAATCATAGATTAATAAATAAAAATTTGTTCTCTATTTTCATTTCCATGTTGCTCATTCTAAACAATGTATTTAAAAAATTATCTTTTCTATTTTTAATTAAAAAAATAGAAAATCTTATTATTTAAATTAGATATACCGTTCGGAATTGATTTTTGACAACGTGACTCAGTAAATTAACAACATTATTACAAATTTAGATTTGCAAACTTAGAATTTATTTAGAAAAAGATATTGACAATTTAAATTCATTTTATTCATAAACTCCCTAATATAAAAATACATATTCAGAATAAATTATAGATTGATAAGGGTGGGTGCATAATATTTTTTATAAATTAATAACCAAAAAATGAGTTACGGACAAAGAAGCTGCTACGGCGTAAAAAATGATAACAGAAATATACAAATGCTCTACCAAACAAATCAAACCATATATGTATATTACATATGAACCAATAAATATAAAACAAATCTGTGATTAAATAATGTTTTTAACATAAACATGTACATAATCACTCTCATATCATTCCTCTCTGGAACTAACTAAAAAAAAGAATAAAAAATCCTTCATCACACTCCAACAAATAATCCCAAATAATTCCACATATATATGTATGTTTGTTTTAAGAATCGGAGATCTAGTGCTTCATGAGCGCGAGAAGAGACAAAACAATCGAAGAGAAGAAGATAGCTGCAGATATTGGCAATGAGTAACAAATCCAGCGTCCATTGACGGTGACGGTGCTGGAGCCATTTTGAAGTCTTGCGACGATCCAATAACAGAGAAGATAGCGATGACCAAGAAAACTGTCAAAGCCTTGAATGAGCTCAATTGGGCCATTGTAGATCAGAGAGAGAGAGAGGGAGAGAGAGTGTTTCTCTATGGAGATTGAATTTGAAACAGAAGAGATAGTAGCAGTAGTGATGCTTGTAATAGGATGGAAGATAGTGAGGCAAGAGGGAGATATATATAGGAGAGGGATTTTCAAAGTAGGGTTTAGATTTTTGAAAAGACTCAAATTAAATGATGAGTGGAGTTTTTTTTTTTTTTTTTTTGGAAAAAAAATTAAAAATTAAAAATTAAGATTTGAATAACGAAGTTAGTAGGATTTAGATTTTCAAAATAGGGTTTAGGTTTTCAAAAAGGCTCAAATTAAATGATGGATGGAGGTTTGTTTTTTTTTTTTAAAAAAAATCAAAAAATCAGAAAATTAGTATTGGCATATTGGAGCTCTCACAGGCCTTGGGGATTAAAAACCCCCTTTTACTTAATATATAGTATAGATTCTCTCTCTCTCTCTCTCTCTCTCGCCCATCTTTCTTCTTCTTTCCTTTTTTATTTTTTTATTTCCCTCCCCACTTCTTTATTTTATTTTTTATTTTTCCCTTTTTACTCACTTATTTTATTTACCACCTCCTATCCACTGCCATTTCACTACGTTTATTTTATTTATAACAAGCTTGTTCTCTCTCCTCTCTCTATACTTGTGCATAAAAATTAAATATAGAATGACGTATAAATCTTCTCAAAAGAAGTGAGACTCACATGTGTAAAATTTATACATATAAGACTCACCTCTTATGAGGGAGTTATATCTCATTTAGCATTTAGTTTATATATTTCTAGTATTACTGATTTGATATAAATGTTTTTAGGTTGATTTTTCTTTATTGAATTCAATTTAAATTATAATCATTAAGAAAAAGAAATTATTTCTTCTGGATTTTATTCTCGTCCTCTTCTTTTTTTATGTGAAAAGATTGTATTGTATTTTTATTTTTATTTTTATTTTATATCATGATTTATATTTAAAATTTGGGTAAATCACATTGACATTTCTTGAAATTTCTGTTTAATATAGATTTTCCTCTCACGTTTGAAAATTTACAATCTCCTCTCTAAGATTTGTAATCTCATTACAAATTACTTCTTGAATTATTGATGTCATGCTTCTAAATTTTTTAAATGACAATTTTATCATTTTTCTTATCATTATGATTACATTCTTCAACTTTTTATTATTAAATTTCACCTAAACATATTTTTATTGAGTTATGATATACAAATATAAATTTTATATAAAATTTTCAAATACAATTATATAGCTTAATGGTGATTTTTCACTTTAAAATAAAACACCCATAAATATGATTTATATTTATAATAACATCACTATTGTGGGGGCCGAATAGATTCTATTACGCACGGAGGCCGAATAGATTGAAGAGAAACCAAGTTGTGAATTACATGGCTCTATCCCGAAGGAATAAAGGCCGAATAACCAAATCAGCCAAATAATCAGCTGTAGACCTGGCCGAGTACGAACAGTTAGCCGAATTAGAGATTATTCATTGGAAGAAAAATGGGCCCAACCGTCAACATCAAGGACGACTATAAATAAGAAGAGTGTTAGCTAACACGAGATACGTGAGAACAAGTAAGTTTAACTTAAGATATAAACAACGAAGAGGGTATACACTAACTTATCCGTCGGAGTGCTAATTCCGGCACCCCCGATCGGAGTGTTCATTCCTTTTCAAGTGACTAGCTGAGGATCACGAGCGTCTTACGGGATTCAAAGAGTATTTCCGAACCACCTCTTCACAATTGGCGCCGTCTGTGGAAATACTCCAACATATCCATGGCGGGCGTGACAGAAGATTCTCCGGCAGTCACTGACAACCTTACACCACGAGATGATACCACTCCGAGCAATATGCTTGGACTAGATAATATTACCGCACAAAGGGGCCTTGAACTTCGACTCATCTTTGACTTCAGCGCATGAGACAATGCAAGCGATTATGGATCAAGCGAAGCAAAACGAACAGAGGTTGGAAAACATGATGGCTGAGAACGAACGCCTTCGACAGGATTTGGCCTTGGAGGTGGCAAAATCTCAACAGGCTGCACGCCAAGACCCGGGCCGACCTCCGAGAAAGGAAGATCGACAACCTCGAGTTCGGAGACACGATAGTGGCATTGATTCTGACTCATCATTCCCAGAACCTGCAAAGAAGGGACGAGTAGAAATCTTCACCTCTTTCGAAGAAAGTCCGCGTGCACGGAATAAGCGAAAAAGAAATGATTCAGATGAAGAGGATCAACATGACCCTTTTGTGCGACAGATTGCAAGGGCAGTACTACCCAAAAAGTTCAAAGCTCCGTCGTTCACCCTATACGACGGGAAATCGAATCCCATCGATCACATCCATCATTATAAGCAAGCCATGACGCTGTATACAGATGATGCGGCCCTCATGTGCCGAATATTTCCGAGCAGTTTGGGACCATTAGCCGTCAAATGGTATTACAAATTAGAATCGACATCGATTAAGAGCTTCCATCAACTCCAAAAATCCTTCAGGGCAAGGTTCATTACCAATGAGGTCCAGCTGAAGCAAGCCGATTCTCTCTGGGCAATGCAGATCCAACCAGGGAAAACCTTACGTGCGTATTCGGCGCGCTATTGGGAATGCTTTAATCTCGTAGATGATGCCTGCAATGACTCCATGACCATCATCGCCTTTAAAATGGGGTTGCATCCTGATAGTGCCCTCCACAGTTCCTTGACTAGAAAGCCCCCTAAATCAGTTTGGTCGTTAATGAAGAAAGTCGAGGAATACTACAAAGTGGAAGATGACGCTTTGCGAGTCAAAGCCGAGCACAAGGCTAACAAGACGGCCCCATCTGAAATCGTTCAGCCGATAAATTCTATTCCATCACGGAGCCCTGAACCACGAAATCAGACTAAACGAGACAAAAGACGCGATTCACGCCGATCAAATGACCAATGTCCACAACGGGCTAATGAACAACTTTAAGTGGATAGTAGGCGCATAAGGCGGGCGGACAAGAAATATACGGAGTTGTTAGCGCCGATCAGCACGGTTATATCTAAAGTTCAACATCTGTCGTTCTTCAAATGGCCACCCAAGATGGTGGGACCTCCTAACACGAGAAGACGGGATAGGCGATGCGAATATCACAAAGACTACGGTCATGATACTGACAGCTACTATGCTTTGAAAGATCACCTTGCGGAGTTAGTACAAGACGGTCAGCTTAAGCAACACGTCCAAAAGAACAACTCAACCAAAGCAGTTGCTTTACGGCAGGATTCACTTCCGCTCGATGTAATCCATGTGATATACAGCTTGCCGACAACATCCGCCGTATACACAATTTAGTCGCATCCTAATCCCCATAAGCAAATCACTCCAGCGAAACGGCCCCATGAAGCTGTGAGTATTACTTTCGATGATTCAGATCTGGCCGATGTAACACTCCCCCACATTGATCTCTTGGTCATCGAACTACGTGTAAACCGATTCATCATTGAACATGTTCTCATTGACCAGGGGAGCACTTCAGAAGTTATATACTACAAGACCTTCATCAAACTCGGCTTCACTGAGTCAGACTTGTCTCCAGCTCATTATCCGTTATTCGGCTTCAACGTTAATTTGGAATATCCGTTGGGCAAAATCACGCTTCTAGTCCGAGCGAGCTCCCGATCAGTGAATGTGGAATTTTTGGTTGTCAAGCTTCCTTCACTGTATAATCTCATCATGGGACGCACTTGGCTACATACCATGCAGGCCGTGCCAAGCACCTATCCTCAACTACTTTGCTTCCCAACTGAACGCGGCATTAAACAGATTCGTGGTTCCTAGAAATCGGCACAAGCATGTTATCTTCTTGTTGCAAAAATGCTAAGAGAGCTGGAAGTGAATTCTATTGACGTGCCGGATCGAGAGAGCCTCGACGATGTTGGGCGGATCCTAAGTGAAAAGGCAACCGAGGCCCTAGATCGAGTTGAAATTGACGGGAATCCTGACAAGTTCTTCATGGTCGGCGCTACCCTGAATAAAGTCGACAGGTAGCAGCTAATTTCCTTCTTACTCGGTAACCTTGATGTTTTCGCGTGGTCACCGTATGAAATGCAAGGGGTGGATCCATCTGTTTCTCAGCACCGTTTAAACGTTGACCCCAAATGTAAACCGATTATTCAGAAAAGCCGGCGGTCAGCCACAGAACACACTGCTGCCATTATTGAAGAAGTTGACCGGTTGCTCGATGCTGGAGCGATTCAGGAGGTGACCTATCCCACATGGCTGTCGAATACTGTGGTTGTAAAGAAGAAAAATGGGACTTGGCGTGTTTTTGTGGATTTCATGAACTTAAACAAAGCTTGTCCCAAGGATTGCTTTCCCCTCCCTAGAATAGACCAACTCGTAGATGCCACCGCACATCATCAACGTTTGAGCTTCCTGGATGCCTACAGAGGCTACCATCAAATTGCCATGCATTCGAAGGACCAAGAGAAAACTGCATTCCTCACCCTAAGAGGAACCTATTGCTATAAGGTTATGTCTTTCGGGCTGAAGAATGCAGAGGCAACTTACCAAAGACTAGTCACTGCCATGTTCAAGGAGCAACTCGGCCGTACTATGAAAGTGTATATTGATGATATGGTGGTCAAGTCCAAAGAAGAGCAAACTCAGTTGGCTGATCTGGAAGAGACATTCGGCATTCTACGCAAGTACAAAATGAAACTGAACGTCTCCAAATGTGCATCCGGGATCGGATCCGGCAAATTCCTTGGCTTCATTGTTAACCACCGCGGAATCGAAGCCAACCCGAGGCAAATCACAGCAATCCTAGAACTCGGCTCTCCTCAGTCAGTCAAAGAGGTTCAAAAGCTGATGGGGATGGCCGCCGCATTCAACAAGTTCATCAGTCGTTCCACAGATCGCTGCCGACAATTCTTTTATACCCTTCGTCAAGGTAAAGATTTTGAATAGACCTCCGAGAGCGAAACTACTTTGAACAGTTTGAAGACTTACCTCCGATCAGTTCCACTCTTGACAACACCTTTGGCAGGTGATCCGCTCATTTTATATCTGGCAGTTTCTGACCGGGCTGTCAATGCCGTCTTGATAAAGGAAGAGCTTAGGGAACAGCAGCCAGTCTATTATGTGAGCAAAGTAATGATCGACGTCGAAACACGTTACCTTTCGTTGGAGAAACTCATCCTTGCTCTCGTTATGGCAGCAAAAAAACTGATGCATTATTTTCAGGGACATACAATTGGAGTACTCACGGACTACTCCCTCCGGTCAGTACTCCGTAGCATAGAAACATCAGGGCGCATTTCAAAATGGGCTCTGGAACTCGGCCAGTATGATATTCAATTTCTGCCCAGAACCTCGATCAAGGGGCAAGTGCTCGCCGACTTTGTGGCCGAATTCACTGAACGCCTTACCGACTATAAGTCTGATCAAATTCAACCTAAGTCGAATTGGAGAATTTATGTAGGGGACATTTGGCAGTTGTACTGTAACGGATCATCCAATAAACATGGTAGTGGGGGGGGGTGTAGTGATCATGGCTCCCGATGGCGCAATAATCAAACAAGCAGTCAAACTCGGCTTTGAAGCATCAAACAACAAGGCCGAATATGAAGCCTTGCTAACCGGCTTACGGAATGCACATCTCTTGGGTGCTCGGCGTCTGCTTATCTTTTGGGACTCAAAGTTAGTCATCAATTAGTTGAAGGAATGACCGTATGACAGCTTACATGAAAAACCTGCAAGTTCAGCTGCATCCGCCTCTACGGCCAAGACAAATACAAAAGCAAACACTGGGAAAGAACCTCTGAGACAAGGTCGAGTGTTCGCCTTAGTGCCTGGTGACGTACCGAACACCTATACTGTGGTGTCAGGTACACTCCCTATATGTTCTCAAAATGCATGTGTACTGATAGATTCTGGTTCTACACATTCATTTGTATCGCATGCTTTTTCTCAAAAATTGACTAGACCATTAGAACTTATGACCTATGTGTTATCTGTGTCTACACCGTCTGGGGATTCTATGATGTGTACTCATGTTTATCCGGCATGTGATATTTTGATTGGTGATATGGTGTTATATGTGGATTTATTACCCTTAGACATTAGTCATTTCGATTGTAGTTTGGGGATGGACTGGTTGACTAAATACTGTGCTACCATTGACTGTGCAAATAAAACTGTTGTGTTTAGACCACCGGGTATGCCTGAATTTACTTTTATTGGGAATGGGGTAGTTCCTCCCCTGTATTTGATTTTGGCTATGAAAATTATAAAACTCCTTAGGAAGGGATGCAGGGGTTATCTGTGTTGTATACTGACTACACCATCTGACAGTACGACTGTAGAAACAATTCCGGTTGTTTGTGACTTTCCCGATGTGTTTCCGACTGACTTACCTGGGGACTTAGTTGATAGAGAGATTGAATTCATTGTTGAAGTGTTTTCGGGGACACAACCTATTTCCAAGACTCCCTATAGAATGTCTACCTCCGAATTGAAAGAATTGAAAACCCAACTTCAGGAACTGTTAGACAAGAAATTTATCTGCCTGAGTACTTCACCTTGGGGTGCTCCAGTTTTGTTTGTTAAAAAGAAGGATGGGTCTTTGAGATTGTGTATAGACTATCGGGAACTGAACAAGGTGACTGTCAAGAATAAATACCCTCTGCCCCGAATAGATGACTTGTTTGATCAACATCAGGGTGCCCAAGTGTTTTCCAAAATTGACCTCAGGTTCGGGTATCATCAATTAAAAGTTAGAGCTGAGGACATAGAGAAGACTGCATTCCGAACTAGATATGGACATTATGAATTTTTAGTAATGCCGTTTGGGATGACTAATGCACCCGCAGCTTTCATGGATCTTATAAATAGGGTGTTTAAATCATATCTGGATGACTTCATTGTTGTATTTATTGATGACATTTTGATTTACTCTAAAGACAGGGAAAAACATGGGAATCATCTGAGAACCACCTTGCAGGTTTTGAGAGAAAAGAAATTGTATGCTAAATTGTCCAAGTGTGAATTCTGGCTTGACAGTGTGGCATTTTTGGGACATGTGATCAACAAGGATGGAGTTTTGTTGACCCTCAGAAAATTGAAGCCGTCGTGGATTGGCCTAGACCGACAAATGTGACAGAAGTCCGAAGCTTTCTGGGACTTGCAGGTTACTACAGGAGGTTTGTGAAAGACTTTTCCAAGCTTGCCCTGCCATTGACTCAATTAACTCAGAAAAATGTACCGTTTGACTGGAATGAACAAAGAGAGGCAGCTTTCCAAGAGTTGAAAACCAGGTTGGTGACTGCACCAATCCTAACCTTGCCTAATGGTACTAACGGGTTTCAAGTGTACAGTGATGCTTCCTATAAAGGCTTGGGGTGTGTACTAATGCAAAACGGAAGGGTGATTGCCTATGCTTCTAGACAACTCCGACCACATGAAAAGAATTATCCAACGCATGATATTGAGTTAGCAGCTGTGGTATTTGCTTTGAAAATTTGGCATCACTACTTGTATGGGGTAACTTGTGAGGTATACACCGACCATAAGAGCTTGAAATACTTCTTCACCCAAAAGGAATTGAACATGAGACAGAGGCGATGGTTAGAGTTAATCAAAGATTACGATTTGCAAATCTTGTAACATCCAGGGAAAGCTAATACCGTAGCGGATGTCTTGAGCCGAAAATCCGGTGCAAGTTTGTCATGTTTGTTGTCCAACCGAAAAGAATTGCCGAATGACCTAGAACAAGTTGGGCTGTCAACTGCTATTTCTGCTCAACCTGCTATTCTTGATGAGATCAAACAAAAACAATGTGAAGACGAATACTTGAAAAAGATCATAGAGGAATTTGATTCGAAGCCAAGGCCAGGATTTGTGTTTGAGAATGATGTATTGAAATTTCAGAACCGTTTTGTGTACCCGATCATGATGATTTGAGAAAACGTGTTATGACCGAAGCTCACAGTAGTAAGCTTGCTATGCATCCGGGGAACACAAAGATGTATCATAATTTGAAACAAAATTTTTGGTGGCCTGGAATGAAAAAGAGTATTGCAGACTTTGTGGCTAGATGTCTACATTGCCAATAGGTTAAAGCTGAGCATCAACGACCCGCCGGGTTGCTACAACCACTCCCAATACCGGAATGGAAATGGGAGCACATTACCATGGATTTCATTGTGGGATTGCCTCGTTCTTCTCGAGGTATGGACTCTATCTGGGTTATAGTTGACCGTTTAACTAAGTCTGCCCTTTTTCTGCCTGTCAAAACTATTTATAACGCTGATAAATTGGCCAATATCTATATGACTGAAATTGTGAGATTGCATGGGGTGCTAGTATCTATTGTGTCTGACAGGGACTCAAAGTTTGTATCGAGATTTTGGCAGAGTTTGCAACAGGCTTTGGGGACTGAATTGAGACTGAGCAGTGCCTATCACCCACAGACAGATGGCCAAACCGAACGAACGAACCAAACTCTGGAGGATATGCTCAGAATGTGTATGTTAGACTTCCAAGGGAATTGGGAGACCTACTTGCTATTAGCCGAATTTGTGTACAACAACAGTTACCATTCAAGCATTGGAATGGCTCCTTACGAAGCTTTGTATGGAAGAAAGTGTCGTTCTCCGATATGTTGGGCTGAAGTAGGTGATGGACCTTTGTTGGGACCGGAACTTGTGCAAGAAACAACCGAGAAAGTGAAACTGATCCAGCAACGCCTGAAAACTGCACAGAGTCAGCAAAAAAGCTATGCCGATGTCCGAAGAAGAGATAGGGAATATGAAGTTGGGGACCATGTGTTCATAAAGGTGACCCCGATGAAGGGTCAAACTCGGTTTGGTGTAAAGTGAAAGTTGGCGCCAAGATATGTTGGACCTTATGAAGTCCTTGAAAAGATCAATCCGGTATCGTATCGGGTAGCCTTGCCTCCAGTAATGGAACATATGCATAACGTCTTTCATGTATCGATGCTTCAAGAATATTTGAGGGATCCACTCCATGTCATCGAACCGACACATGTGCTTTTGAAAGACGACTACACTTACGAGGAAAGGCCTATCCAGATTGTGAACCGCAGGATCAAAAGGTTGAGAAATAAAGAAATACCGTTGGTAAAAGTTGATTGGCAAAACCACGGAGGCACCTATGCAACTTGGGAAACTGAGGAAGACATGATGAGGAGATATCCGGATTTGTTCCCATTGGACCCAATGTTGATTCCGAACGAAGGTAATTCGAGTTTGGAGGACCAAACTCTTTTAAGGGGGGAAGACTGTAATAACCCCGACCTCCAATTAATGCTAAATCATGATTAATTATGCCTAATAGCAATTTATAAGGAATCTGAAATTAATTTGTATTTGAATTGCGTTAATTATGTGTTTCTATCTGTTTGCGTTATAATGATCTGTTCATGTCTTTGACTTTAAACTGCGAATTGGAAGCCTTATCGGCGTTCGAATAAAAAATTGACTTGATTTATGTGCTAGTTAGGATTTATAGAATTTTATGGTAGGTTCAATTAAAATTCGGTTCGGAACGATTAAATTAGATTAAATCATGTTAATTTACACTTGTTTGAGTTATTACACAAATGCCACTTAGTGGCTTGTTTGAAGACCAACTTCATTACACTTAGAAACATCTCTCCTTAGCCATTTTTCTTGTCAAAACCGTGGGTTAGAGGGAGAGTGAGAGAAACTTGACTTCATCAAGAGTTTTGGCTTGGAACTTAGGAGAATTGAGGAGGCTTGGCAAATTTGAGCTCCTAGACTTGGAACTCAAGGCTTAAGGTAGGTGATTTCCCTTTCAATTGTGAATTTAAGATTAATTCATACATGGTTCATGAGACATTAGTAATCTAAGTCTAGAATGGGGTTAAAATGTTGAATTGAGGATTAATTCATGCATGCATGTGTAAATTTCCATGCTTTGAGTTTGAATTCTAAGATTTCTTCCATGCATGTATTAATTTCACTCTCAATGTGGTCATGCATCTTATTGTCCATCAAATTGTCTAGTTTGATCATGTTTTGGAGGGTTTGGTTTCAAGGAGATTTTTGCATGATACATTTAAGTTTTGTTCTTGAAATTTTATTTGAAATTGTGTTCAATTGACTCACCCTTGGGCTTTGATTTTACAAATTGATCTTTGAAACACCTTATACTATGAGTTTACAAGAGTTTTCCAGAAAATTAGCCCAAAAGGATCGAAATGGATGCTTTAAAAGTTGAGTTTTGAGCTTGAGGTTCAAATCTGGGAATTCCAGATTTTGGACTCACGCTCGAGCGGGGAACTCCACGCTCGAGTGTACACACTGAGTTCATGTAGTCCACTCGAGCGTGTATAGTAATGCTCGAGCGGGGAAATGCACGCTCGAGCGAGGACTTGCGTCACACGCTCAAGCGGGTATTGAGCGCCCATCGAGCGTGAATTTCATGCATCCAGTACTTTTACTGTAGTTTACAGTCCGCTCGAGTGGATCCCTTTTGTCTGCATGTCCGCTCGAGCGGAGAAAGCCACGCTCGAGCGGGACCCCTGTTTCAGCAAAATTTTGAAAAGTGTGTTAAAGTGCATCTTTGCATCCTCATTCCATCCTAGGCATTCCTAGGCCATGTTTAAGACTCTATAGTGAGGATTTAAGGTTAGAAACACACTAAGAACTAACGACATAAGTTTTGTGCAATTAGAACGTATGTTTCAAGTGTGTGTTCGTTATGTGTTATGTAGGTCACGTGCCGCGTGTCGTGTGATCATCTGCTCTGTCTGTCTGTCTCCAAGCCCACTGTGAGTAATAACTTAGTAAAGTTATGTTCAACCGTAGTTATTTTCTGTGTGATAAAATAAGATCTGTTTTCTGAAATAACATGTTCTGTACAATGAATGATTGTCCAATTTCCGTTATGTATTCGTGACATCTTTAGCATCATGTGAAATCTGTTCTCTGTACCCGGGTCCGGAGGTTCCTTCATGGAACTAACAAGCTATCTGTGCCCGGCTGGAGATTCCTAATCGGAACTGACAAGTTCACAAGTTCCCAGTTCGGAGGTTCCTTTACGGAACTGACAAGTTATCCTCACCCGGCCGGAGGTTCCTCTATGAAACTGACAAGTATGGTCTAAGATGCTTTGTAATTAATCTGTTAGCACTATCGGATGGACTATGTATGATCGAACATGACTTATGATTTCTGTATATGATCTGGACAAATTATGAATTTGATATGTAACTGGAATATGGTTTCTGAATCTGTACGGACTCATTCATATAACTCCTTTACTCTATTATTATTCACTGGGCTTTCGCTCACAGTTTATATTATATATGTAGGTGAGTCGGCACATGACCAGGGCCAGAGTTGATGGCCTTCTGTTATGTTTTTGTCAGCCAACCGTTATGCCTCCTGAGGAAGTTCCGATCGAAGTCTAATGCCATGGCTGTTTTTGTACATCATGCTAGTCTTTGTATTGGCACTGTTAAGTCGGATCTTGGGAAGTTCACTTCTGTAAATATTATGTAAATATTATGTATCTGAACTGGCATGTTTATGTACATATAAATAAGTTTTAAAATGTTCTGCCCCATGTACGTTATCACAGCTCATTGGACCTTGTCTATTTTATATTATTGCTTCCGCAGCCCCTTATTATTTGCTAATCTGTTCAGAGGCCTTTAGTAATCCACGGATTACTGGCCGGTTACGGTGCTAAACCTACATGGGCGGGTTTGGGTCGTGACACTCTACCATCAACTCAGAGATTAAATGGACAATTGAAGTAGGGTTCATCCCTAAACCGAGCATCGACCCTTTGGAGTCAGTCCAGATCAATGTTATAGAATCAGGGCCGAGTTAGATGGAACCTATCGTTGCATTCCTATCTTCCGAACAGCTTCTGACAGATAAGAAAGAAGCACACAAGCTGCGAAACAAAGCCCCGTGATATTACTTGGATCCGCAAGGAAAGCTCTACAAGAAATCCCTTTCTGGTCCATACCTAGAATGCGTTCATCCGGATAAAGTCGAGGAACTCCTGATTGAAATACATGAAGGTAGTTGTGGTGCCCATTCTGGCGAACGCTTTTTGACTCATCGAGCTGTGACACAGGGGTATTATTGGCTGACAATGAGAGCTGATGCCGAGTGTTACATCAAGAAATGTGAACATCGCCAGAAGTTCTCTCCTTTGACCCACTTGCCTACTGAAAAGTTAAGCTCGATAACCAGTCCTTGGCCGTTCACCCAATGGGGACTTGACATCGTCGGACCATTACCTCGTGCCCCGGGCAACAAATGATTTTTGATTGTCGCAACAGATTACTTCACGAAATGGGTCGAAGCGGAGGCACTAACGCACATTCCAAAATACTGATGTGAAGCGTTTTGTATGGAGAAATATCATAACACGATTCGGCATTCCAAGAGCACTTATTTCAGACAACAGCACCCAGTTTGATTGCGGTGTCTACCGAGAATTGTGCAGCAAGTATGGTATTCGGCTCTATTTCTCCACTGCGGCTTATCCACAGAGCAATGGTCAAGCTGAAGCCTCCAATAAAGCCATTTTGGACGGCATCAAGAAACGGTTAGAGAAAGCTAAAGGAAAGTGGGTTGAAGAGCTCCCCAGTGTATTGTGGGCTCATCGCACTACACTAAGGCGATCAACTGGAGAAACGCCGTTCGCCTTGTGCTTTGGGACTTACGCAATTATCCTCATCAGTGAATGAAATTTTGGGCCAAACAAGTCTCCCGATTCGAAGCGCCTTTCGTGGATATCACGATTGGCCAAGATATAAGCCTTCGGATTCGGAGCCCCATCCGTGCATGACATGTTTGGGCCGAATAAGACTCCGAATTCGGAGCGCCCTTCGTGGATATCACGATTGGCCAAGTTATAAGTCTTTGGATTTGGAGCCCCATCAGTGAATGATACTTTTGGGTCGAACAAGTCTCCGGATTCGGAGCTCCCTTCGTGGATATCACGGTTGGCCAAGATATAAGCCTCCGAATTCAGAGCCCCATCTGTGCATGACACGTTTGGGCCGAATAAGACTTCGAATTCGGAGTGCCCTTTGTGGATATCACGATTGGCCAAGATATAAGCCTCTGGATTCGGAGCCTCATCCGTGCATGACATGTTTGGGCCAAATAAGACTCCGGATTCGGAGCCCCATCAGTGAATGACACTTTTGGGCCGAACAAGTCTCCGGATTCGGAGCGCCCTTCGTGGATATCACGATTGGCCAAGATATAAGCCTCCGGATTTAGAGTCCCATCTGTGTATGACACGTTTGGGCTGAATAAGACTCCGAATTCGGAGCGCCCTTTGTGGATATCATGATGGCCAAGTTAAAAGCCTCCGGATGCGAAGCCCTATCAGCGAATGACACTATTAGGCCGAATAAGTCTCCGAATTCGGAGCGCCCTTCGTGGATATCACGATTGGCCAAGAGATAAGCCTCCGGCTTCGGAGCCCCATCAGTGACTTTTGGGCCAAACAAGTCTCCGGATTCGGAGCGCCCTTCGTGGATATCACGATAAGCCAAGAGACAAGCCTCCGAATTCAAAGCCTCATCTGTGCAAGATGCGCTTGGGCTGAATAAGTCTCCAAATTGGGAGCACCCTTCGTAGAAATCACGATTAGTCGAGACAAGACGCCTCGGAACTCGGCGTTTCTTTCATTTGTATTATGATTAACAAGCATAGATGCAATAGATGAAAAATGGTAAGTAGTAGAAACAACATTCTAGCATTTAAAATGATACTCCCAAAGCAATCCCTTTAACGCTGCCCAAGCCAAATCATAAATGACTGATAATCGGCAGCAACGTTCACCAATCCACTGGGACAAGGGCAGATTAATTAATCTATTTGACCTTACGTAAGTCATTGTGCCGAACAAACAGGTTGCCCCAGCCAATTCATGAATAGCCGATAATCGTTATCCACCACTAATCCGCTGGGGAAAGAGTAGATTCGTCAATCTATTCGGCTTAAATATCAGAGCTCCTAGCTGAATATCCATGGTGCCCCAACAGAGTTTTAAACTGTCGTTTTTAGGCGATCTTGTTCAAACTTTCTGGGGCAAGGGCAATTTGTCAATCTATTCGGCTTACATATCAGAACTACCCGAATATCCATGGTGCCCCAGTAGAGTTTTAAACTATCGTTTTTAGGCGGTCTTGTTCAAACTTGTTGGGGCAAGGGCAGATTCGTTAATATATTCGGCTTAAATATCAGAGCTCCTAGCCAAATATCTATGGTGCCCCAGCAGAGTTTTGACCTGCCGTTTTTGGGAGGTCTTATTCATTAATTAGGCGGTCTTGTTCAAACTTGCTGGGGCAAGGGCAGATTCGGCAATATATTCGGCTTAAATATCAGAGCCCCTAGCCGAATATCCACGGTGCCCTAGCAGAGTTTTGACCTGCCTTTTTTAGGTCTTATTCATTAATTCAGCGGTCTTGTTCATCGACTTATTGGGGCAAGGGCATACGCATCTTATCCATTCGGTCTTATTCATTAATATACATTGTGCCCCAGCACATCCCTGAACTGCTGTCTTTTGTTGGTCCTCATCAACCTGTTGGGACAAGTGCACATTCACTAATATATTCGGCTAAGTTGCAGTGCTATAGAGTTATTCGTGAACTGGATTGATTCTGCAGTTCGTTTCATTCATTTCATGATTTTGTATCTTATTTAGCCGATTCACAAGCACATTCATCAGGCAGAAAAGCAAAAGTAACTTTCATTCATAAGCTGAGCACAAACAAAAGTCATCTTACAAATGAAAACTATCCTACATCAGCTTCTCAAAAAAAAAAAAAAAAACCTACGTACATACAATACCAAAAACAGAATGAAAAAGTACTTGACTATAGGTCAGTCTTCAGGGTCAGACACCAGCGGCTCAATGTCTACCTACTCGTACGGAATCGGTTGATTCGATACCACGTTAGCGGCAGCCAAGGCTTTGAGCCAGCCGTGTTTGAACCCCCTATTTTCAAACTTTGGCACTTCCTCTACATAGTCCGCCAAGGTAGCATCTTTGCCTTTCTGGAATGACTTGGAAATCTCAGACTCGGCGTTTGCCATCGCCCTCTTTAACTCTTCCAAGTTGGCCTCCAGCTTGGTAATTGTCTCATTGGCAGACTTGAGCGCTTCTTCGTTGGCATGCGCCCTTCTCTTGGCGGCCACTCTCAGTTTGTCGGCAGTTTTGGCCTTATTTTCTTCGGCGTCGGCTCTAGCTCTCTCTGCCGCTGCTTTCATGGCCTCAGACTCGGTTCGGAGAGAGGCCTCTGCGGCCTTAACCCTCTCGTTTTCCAACTCGGCTGTAAGAAAGTCAATCTATTCGATAGCGCCGTGTTAGCGACGGCCAATTTCAGCTATCCTCCCCGCCACCTGCAAAACAAGGGATCAATAAGCTAATATAAAAACTTTCCTTTGGGTTAACCTCGCAAAATTATAAAGGGGCATGTACCAATATCGCCGATTGAGCGGCTAAAGCGATGGCCAGCAGATCGGCCTCTGCCTTAAAAGCTGCTCTGTCAATCGGCAGAGAAATGGAAGACGCCAAGCTCAAGGCCACGGCTAGGTCTCTTATACCCGATGCATCAGACGCAACCAGCATGTTCTTTATCCTTGGTTGTACTATAAATGGCACAACCAAGTCAGATTCATCCATGCGTGGCCGTTTATTAATTGGTTCTTTCGAATAATCAGCCTCGTGCTCGGTCGGGCGTTTTTCCTCCCTTTGCTCCGTCACTTGACCCTCCTATTGATTGACAATAGGTTCCGTTTCGGCCACTTCGGTCTCAATCTCCTCAACAGGAGTAGGTGGAGGAGTTTTTTCCTTAGCGTCAGGTGGAGGCGGTGGAGGTTGGTTTCGCTTGGCTTCGGCTCTCCTACGCACAGTCATCCTCTCGGCGTTTTTCTGTCTAGCCAATTGAGTGAGCGACTCACCAGCCATGTTATCAGAATACGAGTTGGGTAGGTCCTCTAAGTTGGTAAAAATATCCTCGAAGGACACGTCCACTCGGTCGGAAGTGGATGGAGGATTGAGGTTGACTTCCTCAAAAGCAAAATTTAGTGCCGCATTAACCTCCTCTAGTACGTCGGATTCATCAAAAGATGGCTGATTTGGCTCCTCTTCGACTCTTTCGGCAACTTGTTCAGCCGCCGGCTCTGAATCTGAATCCTCAAAACCAATCTACCTAAGATTCTTGAAACTCGGAAAAATAAGCATCGTAAGGTGCTGTTTGCCCATTGGAATCGGGATATGTTCTGCCGCCGAAAAAGTGGTATAGGTCGGCTCGTATTGCAGAAGAATGTGGGCTGCCCTCCCTTATTTTTGGAGATTCGGACGGCCAACGAACTGGAGTACCGTTCTGATCTGTGCAAGTACGGCGTTGTCGGCCGAAACTAGAACTTTCTTCAAGTTGTTTCCTGCACAATTAAAATGGTAAATACATGGAATTTGAATAGAAAATATTTAGTAAAAATTCATAGGGGGTTAAACGGCCACCTGGTTCGCTCTTTCGCTTGGGCACTAGATCTTGGCGATCTTCGCCCTCGCCGAATTCCCAGTTTCCACGAACCACAACATAACATCGTCAACTCGCTTGCCACAGCTGGCAAGCATAGTGACCAAGTGATGGTCAATGTCCTTGGCCCTGAGAAAGTAGCGCCCCTGCCGTCCAGAGGATTTGGCCAAGGCATAACAATGCCGAATGGCAGGGACTCCAAGGTTAAGCCTAAGGCGTCGATTTAGTTCTATAATACCCAATATTATTTGGAAAAAGTTTACATTTGGCTGAGAAGAGATTAAACCCCAATAATGAAGGACAACCCTTAAAAGTGGATGAAAGAGGAAACGGACTCCACCCTCCGCGATTGACAGGAGAGGAAAGACGATTGTACTCTCATCAATCCTCTCTGTGTCAATCATGTTCTCTGCCAAAAGTGACAGATGAACGTCGTCAGGGATAGAAAAGTAGCGATGGAAACCAAAGACTCGCTCCACAGAAAGAAGGGCTCTCAAATGTTTAGCCATCACAGCATAAAAAATGGACACTCTACACAACAAGCAAACAAAGAAAAAGGAGTCGAGATGGAAGAAAGAGAAACTTACAAAAAAATAAGGAAGACAATGAAGAGCGGAAAAAAGTTGCAAAAGGCGAGAAGCGAGGAAGTTGAACTGATAGGCAACGAGAAATCTTGAGCATTCAAGAAAGAACATACAGACGAAAAGACAACGCGGTTTCAAATCGTATTAAATGAATGAAATGTATAAAGGGGCGGGAAACTGTAATGATGCTCAAAAGTAGTAGGCGCCCTGATGCTTGCATTGGAGTAAGGGATACCGCTGTACTTTCTGACTCTCTAGGTCCAAGGACCAAACATGCCGATTAACTAACGTTAATAAGATGTTTGGGGGGCAATTGTGGGGGCCGAATAGATTCTATTTCGCACGGAGGCCGAATAGATTGAAGAGAAACCAAGTTGTGAATTACATGGCTCCATCTCGGAGGGATAAAGGCCGAATAACCAGATCAGCCGAATAATCAGCTGTAGACTTAGCCGAGTACGAACAGTTAGACGAATGAGGGATTATTAATTGGAAGAAAAGTGGGCCCAACTGTCAACATCAAGGACGACTATAAATAAGGAGAGTGTCAGCTAACACGAGATACGTGAGAACAAGTAAGTTTAACTTAAGATATAAGCAACCAAGAGGGTATACACTGACTTATCCGTCGGAGTGCTAATTCCGGCACCCCCGATCGGAGTGTTCATTCATTTTCAGGTGACTAGCTGAGAATCACGAGCGTCTTACAGGATCCAAAGAGTATTTCCGAACCACCTCTCCACAACTATCATAATATTTTATGATATTTTTTGTATAAATTTTTATATATGAATAGAATTTTTCATTTTTATTTCTACCATAATTTTTCTTTCTCATCTATTCACCCACATTTATCATAGTATTACCAAATACCGTCATTCGCATTTATTATAGTATTATTGAATTTTTCTTTCTTTTTTATTTTTTTTTGTATCTGGTGAATTGAAAAAAAAATCACATATTATACTTCTTAAGTATATCTAAATTAGGTATATCTAAAAAATAAAAAAAAAATTACTTAAAAATATTTTTAAAAAATTCAATGAAAATAATAAAAAAAACAAAAAAATAAAAAATTTCAATTCTTTGTGTGAATTAAACCAAAGAAGATGATTGTCATTTCTCTTGAAATGACATGAACAAAATATTAGTATTATTTTATATGTATAAAGGTTAAGGAAAAAATATGTCATTTTAATCTAAAAGGAGGTAAGTGTTATTTTTTAAATGTGGGTATAAAATCTGTATTAAATAAAAACCAATTTACCATTAAAATTTTAAGTCAACCTCATACATTTATTAGTATAAAAAATGGTTATGTTGATCCAAATCATAAGAATTAGAACTTGTTTATATATACTTATATATAATACCATGACTATATGTATATGTAATTCTCCAATAGTTATTTTTCTTTCTCATCTATTCACCCACATTTATCATAGTATTACCAAATACCGTCATTCGCATTTATTATAGTATACTGAATTTTTCTTTCTTTTTTATTTTTTTGTATCTGGTGAATTGAAAAAAAAAATCACAATATTATACTTCTAAGTATATCTAAATTAGGTATATCTAAAAAATTAAAAAAAAATTTACTTAAAATATTTTTAAAAAATTCAATGAAAATAATAAAAAAACAAAAAAAATAAAAAATTTCAATTCTTTGTGTGAATTAAACCAAAGAAGATGATTGTCATTTCTCTTGAAATGACATGAACAAAATATTAGTATTATTTTATATGTATAAAGGTTAAGGAAAAAATATGTCATTTTAATCTAAAAGGAGGTAAGTGTTATTTTTTAAAATGTGGGTATAAAATTGTATTAAATAAAAACCAATTTACCATTAAAATTTTAAGTCAACCTCATACATTTATTAGTATAAAAAATGGTTATGTTGATCCAAATCATAAGAATTAGAACTTGTTTATATTATATATATATAAATACATGACTATATGTATATGTAATTCTCCAATAGTTATTTTTAATATTTTTTTTTGTTAGCAAAAAAAATATTTGAAGAAAAATTTGTATATGTTAGAAAAATTAATTCAATAAATAAACTGGTTGGTCAATTTGACATACAAGAGTAAGGTTCGTTTGGCAAGATGGTTTGTGGCTAAAATAGCCACAAAAGAAAAAATAGGCTATTTTAGTCACAACAAACAAAACATCATATCAAATTCATAATCATTACACTATTCTCTCACAAAAAAAGTCAAAAAATCCAAAAAATCAAAAAGCCCTTCCCAAACCAAGCTTTTTAGCCAAGGCTAAAATAGCCAAAAAAGCCAAAAAGTCAAAAAACTAACCCACTTCCCAAACCAACCCTAAAAGAGTCTTTTTTATTTTCGTGACAACCCTCACCACTGTTTACTGATAATACCACTGATTACTGCTGAACTGTGACTGAACATGATTAAGTAACTGATTCACCTGACATTCTGAACTGATTGATTGAGTGTATTAGTTTAAACGCATTTCTATTTGTTTGACTGTTAACTAATCTGTTCATGTTTTAAGTTTGAACTGTGAATTGAAGGCTTTATCGGCGGCCGAATCTGAAATTGATTAGTGTTTCATATTAATTAGAATTTATGTGAATTTATAGTAGATTTAATTTAAAATTGATTTGGCATGATTAAATTAGATTAAATAATGGTAAATTACATTAGTTGGACTTATCTACCATTTTGCCATTTAGTGGGCCACTTGTTAAAACACCATTGAGACTTGATTCACACACTTTTCCTCAGCCATTTTGAGGCCAAGAACCGTAGGAGAGAGTGAGAGAGGAGAAGTTTGGTTTCATCTAGAGAATTACTTGGAGAATTAAGAGAATTGAAAGGATTTTGCAAAAATTGAGCTTGTGGACTTTGAATTCAAAACCTAGGTAAGGAGTTCATCTTCTTGATTGCGAATTTAAGTCATTTTTTTTTTTTTGCATGATTCAGGGAGGAATAGGAGCTTACGGTCAGGATTACATTAAAGTGTTGCATTGAGTGAAATTCATGCATGCATGTGCACATTCTTGAGTTTTTGAGGTCTTTCCCATGAAATTTTGTCTGTATGTCCGCTCGAGCGGGACCCCTGTTTCAGCAAAAATTTGAAAAGTGTTTTAAAACGCATCTTTGCATCCTCATTCCATCCTAGGCATTCTTAGGCCTAGTTTAAGGCATCTTAATGAGGATAATGCTATAGAACCACATCGAGTCAAGATAGGGACTAAGTTATTGTTTCCCAAACGTGCAACTTAGTGTGTAACTGTGTAGGGTTGGCATCCGAGGACGCTCACTAGCCTATTTGTGGCCCAGAACTCTATGAGTAACAATGTTGTAAAGATATATTCAATCATGAATATTTTCTGAATGACCAACTGTACTGTTTTCTGAAATGATATTTCTTACTGAATGAATGTTTGTCCTATTTGCGAACTGTATTCGTGGCATCCATAGCAATTTACTGTTACTGTACTGTTACTGCTACTGTTACAGAGATCTCTGTCGGTTCCCATGTTTGGAACCACAACTGTTTACTGATATGATGGCCATCAACTGACTGTTCGGTCTGTTAAGACCTACTGTACTGTTTTGCTATGGGATGTGCCACATATGACTGCTATGACTGATATATTGTTATAACTGACTGTTTTAAATATTGAAAGGACATCAATTCTTAACCTCTTTCCGTATATGTTATTTACTGGGCTTTAGCTCACTGTCTATATGTATATGTAGGTGTCCAGGCACCGGACCGGAGCTAGGAGCATCGGATTAGCTATTGTTTTGTCAAGCCAACCATTGTGCCTCACTGCGAGGTTCCAAGTGCTGCCAAGCCAAGGCTGCTTTGGGGTGTTTTAGATTCCCCATTTCTGTAGTTGTTTTGTATAGACTGTATGAGACTGGCACTGTACTGTTCTAATAGGGATTAGGTCCCTGTCTTGAATGATTGTATATGTATGTATATACTGTTTTGGTTCTGAATGTGAATATGTATGAAAAGTTTTGTTTTTGCATACAGACTGTCACAGCTCATTAGACATCTTTCATTTACTGTTTTGGCTTCTGCCAGCCCCTGTACTTTGTATTACTGTTATTACTGTTAAGCAGGCCTTCGGTAATCACGGATTTCTGGCCGGTTACGGTGCTAAATCCATAGGGGCGGGTTTGGATCGTGACAATTTTATTTCCCAACTCAGGATAGAGTGGTGCTATTAACACCCTATGAATTATTTTGGACTCTCCATTTCTTTCGACTCTCACTTATAAATTTTAAAATCCTTAAAATTTCTTTCCTTCTCCCAAATAATACCAAAATTATTCTTAAATATTCCATCCATTGAATGCACACCCTTAACTCCCCAAAAAAGAAGTTCTTTTAAATTTGGATTTTGTGGTGATTTTTCTCATCTGCTATTGTGTGGATTTTTTTTATTCTTTTCTTCTTTTCTTTTCCAAAACTTGGTCTAGCATTTGACAAATTCTTCATGTTGTTTTGTCATTCAAAAATCTTTTTTAAAAGAGAGTTTGTCGACCTTTTGTGAATTTTTAGTACATGCAATAAGAAGAGAATTGAAATGTTTTTTTTAACATTTCCTAGCCTTGAAGAGAGCCTAGAAAACTCTTGGATCAGTGAATAATAAGATAAAAAAAATAAATGTGATGCAGATTGATAATATCGCTGTATGAACTAGGGTTTATTTATGAGGCAACAAAGTATGAGGTTTGCTCCTGTTATGCAATAGTCGAATGGCTCCCATCTACAAAAAAAAATAATAAAGAAAATATTGGTAGTATACATTCTTTTAGTAGCAGACTATCAATATTCCTCCCTATTTCATATTTAAATTGATAAAATCATTTCAGCTCTAAATATTCCGTCAAAATTATCCTTAAACTTTTACTCATTGTCATTGTTAGAATACCGTTATCGCCAAAATATTGTCGCCAAAAAATTTTCAAGGTTTTAAGGGTGGATAGATTTTGAATGTGAGATTTGGGAAAGATTGATGGATGGTGATAGAGGCGGGTATTCTCATAAATCCTAATTTATGATGTAATAGGTGTGTAGGTTTAGTTGTGAGATGTGGTGTCCCAAAATTAAAGATGTCCTTCGTAGTAATTTTATTTGAGGTCATTATTGTAATAAAAAAAAAGGCTAAAAATGAAGGGGTCCAAAATAATTTATGGGTTGCTAATAGCAGCATATAATCTCACCCTATCCCATTATTAATAATCCTACAAATTTGTTGGATTAATTATCTATTGGATTAATAATCACGAAACAAAATTTCAAAATAAATACAGGATTATTGGGCCCACGGATTAATAATCTCAATCTTATACTCTAATCCTGTCAATCAAACATAATCAAACATGTCCCAAAAGTATTATTCCATCTCATTTATGTTTGGACAAATATCTCTAAATCGGTGATGTTACCTGCACCAATTAGTGTACTAACTAGTACCAACATTAATTATGACATTATTATTGATCTCACTTATTAATCACATTACAAATACCAAAAATCTCTTAAATTATGTCATATTATCAATTGGTACATTAGTACACTAACTGGTGCATATAGGTGGTGTTCGTTTGGGTTTTTTTTTAGTCAATTTATAGCTTCTAGCTTTGGAAAGTTATTTTAGACTGTTTCGTTAAATTTATTTCAAACAGTTTCTGATTCTAACAACTTATTTTAACTCAAAAAACTGATTCTGAGAAGTTTCTAAGCCCTTATTTCTGATTATCAACTTCTGCTGTGGACATGTTAATTTATGATTATACTCTTAGATTTTTTTATTTTTTATTTTTTTAAAAATAGGAAAAGACCCAAAAGGACTATAGATTATTTTTTTTTTATGAGAAATATAGATAATTAGTGAATAACAAAAAAATAAAAGTTAATTGAAAAAATTACTTTACAGTTTATTTAACAAACACTATTCAACAACTTAAATCTATAATTCAACAGTTACACCAAACAGATTAATAACTTCTGATTAAAGTCATAATCTATAATCTGTTAAGTTATAATTTATAATTTGTTTTAACAGTTACACCAAACAGAACGATAGTGTTATTGTAAATAAATAGTAGAACTCATTATTTTAACTAATAATAATAAGCTTGTAGTATACCCCGTCCTGTTTGTTTTCAGAGATATAATGGAGAGAATTCATAATGAGGGGATTAATAGTGAGAGGATTAAGTAAAATTGTGTTTGTTTTGATGATAATTGTTAGTGTAGGAATTGTTAAATTATTTTTATATAAAATAATAAAACAAATAAAAAAATATAAAAAATTAAACATTAATATTTAAAAAAATTCTCAATATGTAAAAAATAAAAAAATTCTTAATCTCCTCACTATTTTTCTAGTACCACCTCTACCTCCCCCATCTCAATCATCTTTCCAACCTCTATCTTAATTCTCTCCTCCATCCTAATCTCTTGCCTAACTTTATAAATAAACACAACATGGCTTCACTTGCAATCCTCTCGTCTTTTACACCCAAAACAAACGGGCCCTGGAGAAATGAGTAATTTCTCGTTAATTGCTGCCCAGGGGGAACATCTGCCACGCGGACCACGTGGAATCCGGTTGATCATATAACCTGTCCTCCTCATGGACTCCTCGTGTTACGCACTTGCTTGCAACTTCTCACCTCAAGGAACCAGCTCCGTTTGATTGGGCGAGGAATCCTCCTAGGGCCTCTCAGACTTTTTTGTTTTCTGATTGTGTTTTGTAGCCTCCTTGTATTTCTGTGTTGAAATAATAATAATAATAAATAAAATTAACAAGTTTGTGATATGAGTTGGTTTTTTAATTTTTTTTAATTATTTTAATTTAAGGTTAAAAGATTTTATTTGAAATGAGTTTTTTTTTTTTTTTATATTTTCAACTTTTATAAGAGAAAAAATAAAATAATTATAGTTTAAATGTAATATTTTATTTTATTGACTTTTAATTTATTTTGTATTTTTTGGCTAAAATAGCCAAAGAAGCTTATGCCAAACATAGCCTAAGACCTCGTTTGGCGAGTGGTGATTTTAGCAAAAAAGTCAAAAAATATTAAAAAAATAAAAAAGCCAACAATTTATATCAAAAAGTAAAAAATTTTATTTTCTCTCTATTTTTTGTACATCTTTTCGTAAAAAATCAAAAAATCATCCAAAACATACTAATTTTTTTGCATCATATTTTATTCAAAAAGTCAAAAAGTTACTAAAAAGCCTATTCCCAAACGAGGCCTTAAAGTACAGATTATTATTTATGATTTGAAAAATTACAAATACTTTCTTATTATAATTTTTTATTTAACAAAATTAAATGAAAAAATAAAATTCGTAATTACTCTCATATACAATAATAAAATCATCTGAATTATTAATTGATTTGATAATTTATTAATAAAAAGAGTTATTTGTTATGACATTAAAAATCTCATAAGATGAAATATAATTTCCAAAATATTATTATGTAATTCTGAATATTATTTACGCGTTGAATATTATTATGTAAATCTGGATATTATTTACATGGTAACGTGCTGTTTTAAATTATATAGTGGTTTTATTTTTACGATGAATTAATAACTCATCTTCATTAAATAATTAAAAAATAAATAATGATATACTTATGGTATATAATGATCTCTCATTAGTTAGGAATATTAAGTAAATAATATTACGGAATATTTTGAGAATATATAATAATTTCTTTATTAATGTTGGAAAAAAGTTTACAACTACAAATGTAAATATTTTATTCGTGAAAATAAACATTATGTTTTTTCTTTTGATAATTGAATATTCAGATAAACTTATCCGCACTCAATTAATATCACGATTACGATATTAATGACTACCAAATCTCAGTAACTGTTTTTCAAATAGGTTTTGTCTGCCTCATAGTTTTTATCCTATCTTAAGTTTCGTTTGGCAAGTGATTATTTTAGTTTAAAAATTAAAAAGTTATTAAAAAATTAAAAAAGTTAATAATTTATATCAAAAAGTTAAAGATTCTCTTTTCTTTTTATTTTTTATACATCTTTTCATAAAAAATTAAAAAATCATCTCAAATATATTAATTTTCTTATCTCATATTTTAATCAAAAAATTAAAAAAAAATACTAAAATAATCTGTTCTCAAACGAGACTAGCTAGAAATTACAGAAGTTTCAGATTATGATAATTATTTGATTTTATTTTATTTCACTTTATCTTGTTTTTGTTATGTGAGGTGGGCTTCAAATGGAGACTTGCATTAGAAAAAGGCTTGGCCTAGTGTGTAGGGTTCTTGATAGCAGATTTATCAAAGCCTATGTGTTCAATTTCATCTCTCCAATCCAATCTTGATTCTGATGTATTTGTGTCATTACATGATTAAAAAATCGAAAATTACTTGAATTAAAATATATATTTATCATACTTTTTACGATGTAATAAATAAATAAAATTAATGGAATAAACTCACATATTGACGGATAGTATTGAACTCTTGGTCCCCTAATAAGGCAAGGGGGATGCAACAATAAATCCAAAATTAATAATTTATACACTATTTAGTCCTAAAAGTTTTCCTATAGACTGAAAGGTCCTATTACAATGTTTCAAACATCAGATTAATGTTTCGAACATCAGATTAATGTTTCGAACATTAGATTGATGTGCAAATGGGACTAAATGGAGCATAAGAAAACTTATAGGACTAAATTGTTCAACTTTTCAGAAATTAGGACTTATGGGTAAATTTTTCATAAGACAAATAACAAATTAATCTCGTAAGATCTTATGTTTAATTCTGATGAATAATAAAAATATAAGAGACAATTACAACAACAACAAAATTAGGATTTAAACATTTTAACAAAATAAATTCAAAAATTTCAATTTTATCAATTTAAAATTAATTTTTTTTATTTGTTTTCAATCTAAACTATTCGTCTATTTTTGTTAAGTAAAATCGACAAAAAAAATAACATTTTAATTATCAAACTTAGTACTCGTTTTAAGACTAAACATTTTAGCTAAAAAGTCATTATAAATTGTCACATTACTTTCTCTATTTTTTTGCTCATCTTTTCATGAAAAGTTTAAAAATTACTAAAATAACCTGTTTGTAAACATGTGTGATATACATAAAATACCTAGAATATCATTTTTTATAAATTTAATGACTAAAATATCTATTTTTTTCATTGATTTTATTAAACGAAAATAGACAAGTAGTTTACATTGAAAGGAAAAAAAATTAGAATTTAAATTGACAAAAGTTAAAATTCATAATTTATTTTAGGATAAAGATCCGTAGCTCGAATGCTTGGCTCGAAAATTGGCTCGAAATTTTTTTTTTATTTTAATTCTTTTCCTTCCCTTGCTTCAATTTGCTGATCGGTGAGAGAGAGGCGAGATAGAGAGGAGAGAGAGAAGAGAAGAGGAAGAAAAGATGGAGAGGAGGAGGAAGAGAAGCTGATCGGTGATGGCGATGAAGCTGATCGATGAAGCTGATTGCCGATCGGTGATGGCGATGAAGCTGTCGGTGATGGCGATGAAGCTGATCGCCGATCCACTGTGTTTCTCTACTTTTTTTTTTTTTCCTGGTAGATCTGGATCTGAAAATAATAAATTTATTTTCCTATTAAATTGGCTTCTGGATTGAAGATCTGGCTTCTGGATTGATGATGAAAAATGGCTTCTGGATGAAAAATGGCTTTTGATGATGAAAAAATGGATTTTTATGATGAAAAATTGGCTTCTGGATTGATGATGAAAAATGGCTTCTAGATGAAAAATGGCTTCTGGATTTACTCCAGAAAATGTAAATTCGATGATCTGATGATGAAAAATTCGACACCTTAGAAATTCGATGATCGGCAGAAATCTGGCTTCTTCTCCTTCTTTCTTCTTCTACTTCTTCTGTTTGATTTTTTGGGGCTCAGTGAAAGGAAGAAGAGGAAGCAAGAGGGTAAGAAAAAAATGACAAAACGTGGTCGTTTCGGAAAATCGAGCCATTCGAGCCAATCAATTCTCGAGCTACCTAGCAGCTCCGTTTATTTTATTATAAAGATCATATCTTGAAGCATATTTTTTTTTAGTTGTAATTTTCTCAAAATATAATTTCAATTTGACCGATCTATAAGTATTATCTTTCCTTGTTTATATTTTTTTATACGTCTTTTTTATAAAAAAAAAATTTAAAAAAAATTAAAATAGTTAACCTCCAAAACAATAGGCCGATGGGACCAGAACAGGGAATCCAAAACCCTTACGAGGAGAAATTATTTGGTGGTTAGGGATATTTGTCTGTTTATCTTACAAAACGAGATAAAAAAAAAAAAAAAACTAAATAGAGTCCTACCATATAGAGGCAATTTAAGAAATTGGTAAAAAGTTAATTTTTTGATTTTTTAATTTTTTTATACAAAAAACTCAAACTTTTTAGTCAAAAAAAGCTACCAAAAAGTCAAAAAAAGTCAAAAATTAACTTTTTACCAATTTTTCAAAACACTCTAAACTCTGCCCTTTTGCCAATACTCTTGAATTGCCAAGCCCTCTTCTCAAATGGCCTCTCTGCCAATGGTCCTCCGAGCAAACTCAAACTCTCCTCAAGCTCCTCTAAGCAAACTCAAGCTCCTCTGAGCTGACTATTCCGGATGATGTTCCTCTAATGATCCCTCATGCTCCCAATGCTCCTCTGAGCTAACTCGCAGTGAGTCGTCGCATCGCGACTTCCTATCTATTTTGAAAACTCAATTAAAAGTTAATTTTTTTGACTTTTTAAATCACATCACATCATATCTATATATATATTTTTAAATATTTAAAAAAAAAAGAATTAAAAAATTAATTTTTAACCTATTTTCTAAAATAAACTAACTTTTTATTATCGACAGTAAAAATTAAGTTAAAATATCATCTCAACTTGCTCTTGGAGTACCAAATAACATTTCTCAAACCCCAGTTTACTACCAATTTGTCCATTGATTGAAATTGAAGCATGTCACTAGTTGGTGAGGTTTCTTTCCGGCTATCATATATTATCAACAATAAAAATTAAGTTAAGATACCATCTCAACTTGTTTTTGAAGTACCAAATAATTTTTCTCAAATTTGCAATTCTATGTCTACTTAAAATTTTTTACACATGTTTAAACATAATTAGACGTTTAAATGTTATTGTTTTTTTTGACAACCAATCACATTTAACGTCTTATATTTTTAGTAAGATTTTTAAAAAAATTGTTAATGTATGTAAAGTTATTCAACTTTAATTCACTACCAATTTGTCCATTGATTGAAATTGAAGAATATCACTACTTAGTGAGATTTCTTTCCGGCTTTGACTTCTCTCAAATTATCATTTTAATTTGAGAGAATGTTTGGATTTAATAAGTTTATTTTGAGACAAATTTTAGTGATATGAATTCGTTTATTTTTTATGATTCGTTAAGAAAATATTCATTCAAAAAATTGAAATGATTGAATATTGATAACTATATATTTGAATCATATTTGTTTCAAAAAAATTGACGACAAATATAACTTCAAAAATAACCATCTATTTATTATAATACAAATGTGATTCAAACATATAATTATAAATATGTAATCATCTTAATTTTTTGTATAAATATTCTATTCAATGAATTATAAATAGTAAACAATTTGATTCACCGAAATTAATTCTAAAATAAGTTTATCAAAGTCCAAACACTCTCAAGTTAAGATAACAAACTTGAGAAAAGTCAAATCATTTCTTTCCATTGATCTGATAATTGCAACCACATAATTTTATAAAATTTGTTTTGAAAAAAAATAGAAATTCTATTTTAAAATTATACTTATTATCTTCTTTTTAAAAAAAAAAATAAGTTCAAAAAAATATATAACTACGATTATCTGATATATAATATACCTGAATAATCTCCCTAAGATTCAACCGAACAATTTTAATGAGCTATGCAGTTCTCCCACGCGAAAAAAAAATAAAAATAAAAATAAAAATGGCCAATCTGAACCCCGGACAGTACGTCTCTCAAACAAGGCCTTCAAAATCTTAGTTTGGTTTCAGTTTTTTGAATTTAATTTTTTAAAAATTAAATTTTTTATTTTTCATATTTTTTTGTTTTTAGTAAATATTTTTAAAATTTTAAGTAATTTTTTTACTTTTTTAGATGCATCTTACTTAGATGTATCTAAATAGTAAAATATTTGTAAAAAATTAACAAATACACAAAAATACAAAAAATGTACTGAATTTTGATAATTTTTTGTATTTTTTGGTAATTCATGTATTTTTTAAAATTTTTTTCATAAATATTATACTTTGTAAGTATATTTATGTTAGGTGTGTCTAAAATTTTTTTAAAAAATTGCTTAAAATATTAAAAAAATTCATTGAAAACATTAAAATACGAAAAATAAAAAATAAATTTTTCTGAAAACTGTTTTAAAAAAACCAGAACCAAACAAAGTAATTATTTTTCTTCTTAATCGGTAGGTTTTTTACTTTAATATAATTACTTTTCATGTTTTTAAAAAAAAAAAAAAAATTGCCTCGCCCATTTATTTGATATAATTTAAAATATAAATTATCTTATAATTCTAAAAATTATAAATATCCTATGTTAAAATATTTTATTTTACAAAATTAATAGAAAAAATAAAATTCTTAATTATTCTCCTATACAACAATTTGAATCATATTTCATTAAAAATTATTAATTAATTTTGTAATTTATTAATAAAAGAAGTCGTTGGTTATGTGATTAAAACTGTGAAGGGACAAGATGGATTTTCAAACTGTGAGGATTAATTGGTATTTTAAACTAATTTTAAATAGTATATTTATAATTTTTTTTTTCAGTCCTCGTGACTTGTACCTTTCCTACAAATATTATTATTTGTGACGAATCTAATTTTTCAATGATGATATATATATAAAAACTTATATGAAATAAATAATTTAAATTATCATAATAAGACTCAAAAAAAACATCCGCCGATCGGAAAAATATTATTTACAATTGAGATACTGACCTTCAGAAACCAATCCCCACAACAGTACTCTTTGAGCATGTTTGTTTTGAGGGATAAGAGGGTGGGATTGAACTATTAGTCCCACCGGACTAATAGTCCATTGTTTGTTTGAAAATTTTTACTCCGGACTAATAGTCTCCCGGGACTATTAGTCCCACAAACATGGGATTATCCTATCCCATGGGGGGTGTGGGATAGAAACCATGGGATTGGTATCCCATGGGATTATTTTGTGAAATGTCTATTTTACCCTCCATGCTATTACTTAGTAAACAATTAGAAAATGATAAAATAGTCTTTTGAACATTTATAAATTATTTTTTTAGTGTTGTTAATTTAAAACTATATATTAAATAAAAAATTTAAATTATAAATTATAAATTATAAATTAAATTTAATTAAAAATAATAAATTATAAATTATGGCCTTATAAATTAAATTTTTTTAGTGTTGTTAAAAAATTAAATTTACATATTAAATAAATTTTTTTTTTAGTATTGTTAATTTAAAATTATATATTAAATAAAAAATATAAATTATAAATTAAATTTATTTAAAAATAATAAATTATAAATTATGGCTTTATAAATTAAATTTTTTTAGTGTTGTTGAAAATTTAATTTATATATTAAATAAAATTATTTTTTTATTGTCGTTATTTAAAATTATATATTAAATAAAATATAAAATATAAATTATAAATTTAATTTAATTGAAAATAATAAATTAAAAATTGTAGCCTTATAAATTAAATTTTTTTAGTGTTGTTAAATTATAAATTATAGATTATAAGGGTAAAATAGTCTTTTGAACATTTATCCTTATCCAGTCCGTCTAACCAAACATTGGATTCACTAAAAATAGTTCAATCCAGACATCTAATCCCATGACTAAACAAACATAGGATACAAATCCAATCCAACCAAATAGTCCCCGGACAATGTATCCCGGGACTAACAGTCCGATGGATTACAATACCCCCTTATCTAGTCCGTCCAAACAAACACACCCTTTCAACTTTAATGTTTGGGATTTTTACGGTAAATATTGAATTTGTGGCTTACGAGTAAAGAATAAATAATTTAAAGGGTAAATTATAAATATATCTCTAAGGTTTTTTAAAATATAAATTATTTTATGTAGTTTGAAAAATTATAAATATTTTTCTATTAGAATTTTTTATTTAACAGAATTAATTGAAAAAATGAAATTTCTAACTATTCACTTATATAATAATAAAATTATCTAAATTATTAATTGAAATAAAATTTTAACATTATTAAAAATTATTAATTAATTTGATAATTTATTAATAAAATGACCTATTTATTATGAAATTAAAAATATTAAGGAGCATAATATAATTTTTAGAACTATAATAATAATTTATAATTTAAATAAAATTTATAGGATGTGTTTGTAATTTATCCTAATTTAAATTATCATAAGCAGACTCAAAAACATCATCGGATCCGAAAAATGGGTGTGTTTGGTTTGTGTTTGTAGAGTAGTTTTTGAGATAAAAAAGTACAAAAACTTGTTTGGTTTGTCTTTTTCAGAAATGGTTTTGGAAAATTATTTTGCGAAGAGAGTTTTAAAAAAAATGATTGATTTGATGTGTATGAGAGAGAGTGATTTTGGAAAGCAGATAACCAACAAAATTTTGAGATTTTTTTAAAAAAAATTTATTTAGTTTAATTACTCTTAAAAATTTGTTTATAGAAAATTTTTCTCAAAATTTTTTCTAAAAAACAAACCAATCATTGTTTTGAGAAGATGGTAAAAAGTGAATTTTTAACTTTTAACCAAGTTTTTGGCTTTTTTAGACAAATGATTTGGGAAGTTGGTAAAAAGTGACTTTTGACTTTTTTTATTAATGTTTGTTTATGATGTCAAATCATAATAAAATGACTAAACTACTCCCATTTATTTAAAATATTTACAACTTCACCTATGTAACACTTTTTGACCCATGAGGGATAAAATTGTAATTTCACCATTGGCTACAAACCAACTTCCCCAATAAAAAAATAAATAAAAAAATCAACTTTTAACTTTTGCTACTAACCTAAAAAAATGACTAAAAATTATGTTGCCAAAATAGGCCAATTGAAATTCTGATATTCGGAAACCAATGCCCACAAAATGTTTGGGATTTCAATAGGTGAATGTTGAATTTGTGGCTTACGTACGAGTAGAGGATATGCATTTATTGTGCAAAAATGATTTGTCCCCCTAAAAACAATCCCCCTAATCCCCCTAATTTTCTTTTTTGGAAAACTGTTTTCTTTTTGTTTTTTGTTTTCTTTTTTTTTTTTTTTACTTAAATAGGCATTTAGGGGGATTCGGGGTCCCCCATTTCGGGGACCTAGCACGGTTGTTTATTGTGAGTCTGAAATTTCGGCAACCATCATAAAATTTAGAAAACACAACTTGAACCAACTCAATAATAACAGAATGGACTCCTCAACCAATCAATTTTTTATTTTTATTTATTTATTTATTTTGCTGCAACCTTGTTGTTTTGAGAAATTAGAAATAAGTCACATTTTTTCTGATTTTTTCTAAAAGTTATATTAATTTCTTTTATTTTTTTGATACGATTTATGTGGACGAATTAAAAATAAACTTTTTTTAAAAGAACTTTAAAAAGCCAAAATAAGCACAGAATAGTTTTTTTTTTTTTTTTGGTGTTTTCTTTTTATAACTTTTCGATCCATTTTTTCAAGTAAAATTTAAATAATAAAGTTATATACATTAATTAGTATAGTAACTAGTGTATTAATTGATAATGTGACATAATTTAAGAGATTTTTAATATTTATAATGTGATTAATAAGTGATGTCAATAATAATGTTATAACTAGTGTTGATACATTAATTAGTATATTAGTTGGTGTATGTAATACCACCAAAATTTAAAATAACCAACTAGGACTAGTCTAGTTGGCCATCATAACTTTTCTAAGGGCTTATTTATCAAAAGAGCTTATGAGTTCAACTCTCCTTATGAGAGTTGAATTAAAAAGGTAACCATTTATTTAGTGCTTTATGAATTAAAAAGGCAACCATTTATTTAGTGCTTCATAAAGGGTGGACTAACTTTATGGGTGTTAATTTAATAATTAATAATTAGGCCTGGTTTGGAATGTTTTAAAAAAGTTAAAAAGTTAAAAAATTATTTAAAAAAAAAGGGGGATGCACCAATAAATCCCAAATTAATAATCTATGCACTGTTTAGTCCTAAAAGTTTTCTTGTAGACTGAAAGGTCCCATTACAATGTTAATAACATCAGATACAATGTTAATAACATCACAGTCATGTTACAAACATTAGATTTCAAACATCTAATGTTCATCAAATTTCAATAATGTTTGAAAATATAGGATGAAAAACATCTAATGTTCATCAGATTTCAATAAATTTTGAAATTATAGAATGAAATATCAGATCATTTACATCATTTACATCATGCTGATGTAAAAATGGGACTAAATGGAGCATAAGAAAACTTTTAGGACTAAATGGTTCAACGTTTCAAAAACTAGGACTTATGAGTAAATTTTCCAAAAAAAAAATTATCACTATTTACAAATTAAAAATATTAAAAAATTAATATACATAATATTTTCATCAAATAAACTTTACACAATTTTCAGGGCTGAATTGACCCTTTAGTACCGTGAGAGGGAAAAAAAAAGAATTACATATCCAATCAACGTGATTTTTTACAAGCATATAGTACTCGATGAATTCTACACATTGAATGATTCCGAAAAGTAGGAAATCATTTCCCATCTCATACCAACCCACTAGCCTGCCTAACATGTACGGCCGAATCCACTAACTTCTCCTACACATTTATTTATACAATTTTTTAATACATATTTTTTTTGTAAAAAGTTAAAAAGTTAACCCAAACATTCATATTTTTTTCCTTAACTTTTTAGTCTAAAAGACAAAAAGTATACTTATTTAGGACACCCTAAACAACTCCTTAATTTTTGTGGATAAAAAAAAATTAAATTTTAAAACTTTTAGAAATTTTTAAAAAAATTCATTAAAAAAAAAAGTCAATAAAAATATAAAGAAAGTAAAGAGCACGTGAAACCCGGACATCACAATTAAAGGGTCCTTCAATTTAAAATAAAACTATACATATTAATTGGTACAGTACTTAATGTATCAATAAATGATATATAATTTTATTAATTTTAAATTTTTATAATTTATATAATGAGTAGGGTTTATAATTTTAAAATTATAATGTTATAACATATATTAATACACTAATTAATACAAAAAACATCATTGTATTTTTTAAGGCTTGGCTACATACATGCACATTATTAAATGAGTATGATATATATATACCCAGTTATAATCTGTAATTATGATTCATTGTACTATTTCTGTCTCAAAATATTATTCTTTATTCTATTTTTTATTATTCTAAAATAATTGTTCTTTTTTAAAAATCAATGACTAAGATAATATTAATTTTTTATTTGCTATTCTTTTAAATTTATTAATAACAAAAAGTATAATTATGACAATTAAAATTTCAAAAAAAATGATTATTGTTAAAAAAAAAGGAGATTAAAAAAATCTAAATAATTATTCTAAAATTATAAAACTTGTTATATATATATATTTTTTTTTCAAGGAAGTCATTGTCATTTAGCCATATATATATATATATATATGCATATCGTTTCTTGACTTGAGGGAACTCAATCTTGCATTCTTTTCATTTCTATATTTTCCAAGCCCACCATGACCATGGAGGTTAATGTGTTGTCTAAGAAGTTGATAAAACCATCAACTCTCACCCCAAATCATCCCCAAACTTACAAGTTATCTTTCTTTGATCAATTGGCTCCTCAAGCACATATTCCTCTCATTTTCTTCTACACCGCTGATGATGATACCAACAAAGAGATGGTCAAAATTGACCAAAAACTACAACAACTAGAAAAATCATTATCAGAAATCCTAACCCTATTTTACCCAGAAGCCGGAAGATTTGTAAATGATGATCTCTTGATAGATTGTAATGACCAAGGTGTTGAATTCTTGGAAGCCAAAGTCAATGTTCAACTCATGGAGTTTCTCAATCAAGGTCCTAAGCTTGAGCTTGTCAACCATTTTGTTCCATGGGGTGTAGGGCCAGCCAAGTTAGCCACCACTCCGATGGTGGCGATTCAAGCCACCGTCTTCGAATGTGGTGGTCTAGCCATATGTGTCCACGCTTCGCACATTGTAAGTGATGGATTCACGGGAAGTAGGTTCATTCAAGGTTGGGCCACTGCTAGCGGGCTAGGGCTCAGCAAAGTAGTATGTCCGAGTTTTGACCTACCGTCTCTCTTCCCATCGAGAGATGTCTCTGCTGTCCTCAAGGCCGCACCCCCTAAAGACGTCGGGGCTAAGGTTATCACAAGGAGGTTCCTGTTTGATGCAGCAACAATATCTGCATTCAGACAGGAAGTCAAAGATAGTATCAGTGAACGGGAGCCTTCAAAACTACAGGTGGTGATGGCATCCACATGGAAGGCTCTCATCCGCCTCGCCCGAGTGAAACATGAGGGGAAGCTGAGGCCTTCTGTAATGACCCTACCGGTGAATTTGCGAGGTAGAACAGCCTTAGAAACCCCAAAGAACTCTTTTGGAAATTTTTACATGACATGTCCATCCAAATTTGAACCAGAGGAGAGCGAAACAACCCTCCTCTCTCACTTGGTGGGTCTTATCAGGAATACAGTGAGGAACACACTTGCAAAAGCTGCAAAACTCACCAATGCCGATGAGGTTTTCGCGGCGCTGTTGAACGATCTCAATGAAGCGATGAGAGCGGTTACCGACGAGGAAGTTGATGCACATTTTTTCACTACCATGTGTGGATTCTCCTTGTATGACACTGATTTTGGTTTTGGCAAGCCATTTTTTGTGAGTAATGCAAGTGTGCCTGTGGAATTGATTTCTTTGATGGACACCAAGTGTGGGACTGGAATTGAAGTATGGGTGAGCTTGAAGCAACCAGACATGGCTGTGCTAGAAAAAGATTCAGAGCTTGGAGCTTTGATGATTATGGGTTAAGGGTAAATTTGTCTTTTTATCGTTAATAATGATGAACTTCAAATAAGTGTGTTGGGCCTGTTTTAATTTTGTGTTACGAATTCGATAATGGTAATTGCTTAATTTTATTATATTTGTCTTTTTGAAGGAAAAAATTGTTTTCAAATTTATAATGATTGTGTATTTTTTAAAAAAGATAAATGTAATAAAATTAAAGTAGATACAATTATTAATTAATTTGAATGATTTATGCATAAAAATTTATAAATTAAATAAATCATATTATCAAAATTAGAACGTTGTGAACTCATGGGTCTGAGACGTTTTAATCCACTCAATGTTGACATTTTCTATTATGCTATTATTAATAAATTCAAAATTACTATTTACTATAAAATTTTATTTCGAAAATCGCCATATTCAGAATTTTAAACTTCTTCTGGTTGTGATTCTACAACTAAAATGGATATTGTTCATACATTCTAAATTCTGATTTTTATAAAAAAAAAAAAATTAAATTTTCATATACTTTCCTTGAACATAATTTGGCAATTTGGATTTCTTTTTGAAAAAGAAAAAAAAAGTCGTTCTATGAAAATATCATAGCCTCCGTTTCGAAAGTGGGTTAATTTTTTGGCTTTTTAATTTTTTTTGACTATTTTAATCTGGGTTAAAAAATTTAACTTGGGAAGGATTTTTTGATTTTTTTGTGAGAGAAGAGTGTAATGATTGTTGGATGTGATATTTTGTTTGTTGTGATTAAAATAGTCTATTTTATCTTTTGTGATTAAAATAGTCAAAAAAATTCTTGCCAAACGAATCCATAGTATCTGAATTTTGGTTTCAAAATAATTTATTATCAATCAGATTTAACCTAATTTATATAAAAAACTTACCATCCAAATACTCAATAAATTTCATAACGCGTTACCGATGAGACCGAGCTTCAATTAAAAAACAGCATAAAATCTTTATAAAGAGAGCGTGTTCTCTTGTGAAAACGAAGGTCAGTACACAATAATGTGGTGGTGTCCAAATTTGAAGTGGATTGGTTAGAAAACTTTAAAATAATGCAGAGATTGACAAAACAATTATTTCCTTCCCCAAAAAATTGTGGAGCCCACATCATTAATTTAGATATGTAAGTTGCACATTTTCTGGTCACAATTTCTATGCACAGCTTTTTCTGGGGCACATTTTGTGCTCACAATTGCTATGCCTATCTTTTTTTTCTGATTTATACAGTCGGGACAGAATAAAGTAGCTTTGCAGTCTATCTGATAATCTGAAAAAAAAAAAAAAAAAAAAAAAAAAAAAAAGAAGGTGATTTAGGATGATTTAAATAAGTAGTAATGTTAGGTGGTCACAAATTCTGTGGTTCGAATAGCTTGAAATTGTCAAAACGACGTCGTTTTAGGTGTAAAACAAGCCAAAACGATGTCGTTTTAGCAGTTTCGGGCCATTTGAGCCACAGAAATTGTGGCCACCAAATATTTTTCTTAAATAAATGTATTTTTTGATTTTTTACAAAATATAAATTGGAAAAATGAGTTAAACCTCTATAAGAGAGCTCTAATGGAGTATTAATTTATTTTTTTCTTCTTCATGTTTTGTCTTTTACCTCATTATTTTTTTTTTGTTTTTGTTTTATGTGCGTCAGCTCATTAGAGCTACTGCAATGCAGCTTTAATTAGAGCTCTGTAGCACTGCTGTATGAACTGAGTTTGAAGTGATGTAGTAGAAAGGTAATGCGACTTAAATAGAATGATGTGACTTAAATAGGATAATGACTTTTTAATTTTTTAATTTTTTTAAAATACCCCAAACAAAACCTAGGTAAATAATAAATACACCTTGGAGGTTGGTTTAGGAAAAAGAGTGAGACCCCGCTGGGGTGACCCACCACAATTGTGATTGGTCCATTTTTTTTTAATTTTTAAATCCACCTCTTACCGCCTCCCACACGTGTATGTGGGGTGCCGGGGGGGTCATTCCCAATTGGAGGTCTGTATCATCTCTCGTTGGTTTAAAGTACAAATTATTCACTACAATTTAGAAAATTATAAATACCTTTTTATTGAAAAATTTTATTTAATAAAATTAATTAAAAAATAAAATTCAGAATTATTCTTCTATATAATAATAAAATTATCTAAATTATTAATTAAAATATATTTTTAAGATCGTTAAAAACTGTTAATTAATTTTATGATTTATTAATAAAAGTAGCAATTTGTTATAAAATTAGAAATTTCAGGGAGTGGAATGTAATTTCCATAATTATAGAGGGCGATTCATATTTTAATCAAATCTGAGAAAGTGTATTTGGGTTGGTTTGGGAAGTGGGTTGGTTTTTTGGCTTTTTAGTTTTTTTGGCTATTTTAACCTGGGCTAAAAAACTTGGTTTGTGAAGGGCTTTTTGACTTTTTTTTATGAGAAAAGAGTGTAATGATTATAGGTTGGATGTGATGTTTTGTTTGTTGTGGCTAAAATAGCCTATTTTGTTTTTTTGTGACTATTTTAGCCACAAATCTTCTTCCCAAATCTTCTTCCAAAAAACTAAAAGTTTTGCAGCAAAAGTAAATAAATAAAGTAGTGGAATGTCTCTTTTGTTAATTATACATTTTAATTAAAAAATAAAAAATTATTATAAGGCCTTGTTTGGCATATATTAAAAAAGTTAAAAAGTCACTATCTTATTTAAGTCACATCATCTTATATAAGTCATATCATCTCTCTACTACATCACTTTAAATCTAATCCATATTTCATAAAAAGTCAAAAAGTGTATTTATTTAAAACAACGCAAACAACCCCTAAGTTGTCCCATTATTTTTTTTTTGGTATATTTTTTACAAAAAATTAAAAAATTATTAAAATAATTTATTTCCAAACAAGACTTAGGGTTGGTTTGGCATAATACAAAAAGTCAAAAAGTCAATATTCTATTTAAGTCATATCATCTTATTTAAATCACATCACCTCTCTAACACATCACATCAAACCCAACCCAAACCCAACCCATATAAGCCAATAAGTCAAAAAGTGCACTTTTTTAGAATATCCCAAACCAACCCTTAGGCTCCGTTTGGGAAGGGCTACATTGGGCTTTTTTGGCTATTTTAGCCATAAAAGACAAAATAGACTATTTTAGTCACAAAAAACAAAACATCACATCCAATCCATAATCATTACACTCTTCTCTCACAAAAAAAGTTAAAAAAGCCAAAAAGCTAAAAAATTCTTCCCAAACTAAACTTTTTAGCCTAAACTAAAATAGCCAAAAAAACCAAAAAATTAAAAAGTTAAGCCACTTCCCAAACCAACCCTTAAGGATAAGAAAAATTATTGATCACCTCTGCGACTTCTTAAGATTTAACTCACTCGTGTATGTTTAAGTTTTTAAGGGCAGAGTTATGTTAACAGTATCAAATAATTTATTAAAATTTTTACTAAATCTTTTATATAGGTATGGAATTTATACATATGTAATTGTGGGTCTCACACTTATGTAAGAGATTTAGGAAAAAATTTGATAAATTATTTGGTGTTCGTAGTATTTTCTTTAAGAGAAATTATTGATTGATTTAGAAACACCATGTGATTATATTTCTATTTAATCACAAATCACTATATCTCTCACGTTTCACAACTACTTAACACAAAATCTTATCATTTCTATTAATCTAAATATATATAAAGTGCCACGTGTCACTTCCCGACTAACCAATAACTTCTCTAATTTTTTTTAAAACTTTTAGATACACTTAACATAAATATACTTAAAAAGTATAATATTTGTGAAAAAATCTTTTAAAAAATCACCAAATACCAAAAATACAAAATAAAAATGAAAATTCAATATATTTTTCGTATTCTTATGTATTTATTGATTTTGTAAAATATTTTTTTACAGATATTTTTTACTTTTTAAATACATCTAAATAAAGTGTATCTAAAAAAATTTAAAAATTATTTAAAATTTTAAAAATATTCACTAAAAACAAAAACAAAAAAAATTAAATTTTAAAAAATTAAATTCAAAAAATAAAAATCAAACCCATTTAATAATTCTCTAATGTGTTAGACTCGATAAGATGTAAAAAGTAAAACAAAAATAATACGGATCCCAATAAAATGACCGAGTGTATCATATTATTATTATTAAAAAAAATAGATATATAAATAAGTTATTTCACATGTTTATTATAAAGTATTTCAGTATTTAAGGTAAATTATAAATACACTTATTGAAGTTTGATTAAAATATAAATCATTTCTGTAATTTTGAAAATTATATTCCACTCTTGAGGTTTCTAATTTCATAACAAATCCCCTTTTATTAATAAATCATGAAATCAATTAACAGTTTTTAATGATGTTAGAAATATGTTTCAATTAATAATTTAGGTAATTTTATTATTGTATAAGAAAACAATTATAAATTTCATTTTTTTAGCTAATTCTATTAAATAATTTTTTTTAAAAGGAGATATTTATAATTTTTTAAATTATAAGAAATAATTTATATACTTTAAGCAAATCTCAAAAAATATATTTATAATTTATCCTAGTATTTATAATGCATTTGTAGATAATTTCATTACTAGAAAATTTTGTTATACTTACGTCAGGTTGAAATTAAAGTTCCCGCGTACTCTAAATAATGAGATATATGTTTAAGAAATTATCGAGACTCTAAGCAAGTAATTCGAAAGCCTTACTTTCGAATCAATACCCGTTGATTGGCAAATTATATTATCAAGCGTAAATTATAAATATACCTTTGAAATTTGTTTAAATTATAGATTATTTTTTATAATTTAAAAAATTACAAATATCGCATTATTAGAATTTTTTATTTAACAGAATTAACTAAAAAAATAAAATTCATAATTGTTCTCTTATATAATAATAAAATTATCTAAATTATTAATTGAAACATATATTTAATATCATTAAAAATTGTTAATTTTCTTGATGATTTATTAATAGAATGGATAATTTATTAAGAAATTAAAAATCTCAGGAGTAAAATGTAATTTAAAGAATCACAAGGGGCAAATCGTATTTTAATCAAATATCAGGAGGTGTATTTGTAATTTATCCTATTATCAAATAATAAATAATTATTTTAAAAATTAATTTTTTATAAAAAATATGTAAAAAAATAAAATGAAAATATTTGGGGAGAGAGAGAGTACTAGGTGGATAAAGTTATCGGGTTGCAGATGTTGTGCAGGAGGAAGAGAGTAGAAATAAATACATTGAGCCGTTGTTTGGCAAGTTACTTTTTTAATTTTTTTATTAAAATAATTAATAAAAATGAAATAAATTAAAATAATTAATAATATAAAATGAGAGGGTAATTTATATAAAAATTGAGCTGAGCTGGATAATGGGCCGTTATGGGCCGCTATGCGAAATGCTGAGTAATGTGACCGTAAAGTTACTCCGGTCTAGAAGGGCCTTTGAAGTTAGTCCGGTCCCAAAGCCCAGAAATTAGTCCAGTCAGAGGGAGGCTTGATGTTAGACCGGTCGAAGGATGCTTTGTAGTTAGATCGATTTTAAGATGCTTTGAACTTATATCGGTCATGGCACAGTGTAACTAGCTCGGTCTAAACCTTGCTAAAAGATAGTTCGGTTTTGGGCATACCACGGTTCGTGCAGGAGGAACTGAGGTAAGGGCGTTAAAGGAAGAACCGAACTAAAGACAGTTCGGTCTACTCTGTGGCTCGGCGTGGCCATGCTTATTTCGGTCGTAAGGTAGTCCGGCCATGGTAAAACCATCTCACGTGTTGAAGGATAAGGATTATCCTTCAGGAATAGGAATCCTAGGAGGACTCTGCGTGGGGGAGTAAAAGTCCTACTAGGATTGTGCCACACGGAACCTATAAAAGCTCACAAACATCACCTATGGAGAGGTAACTGAACTTTGATTTCTGAATACACAGAGCTTTTGTCTATTTGTCTAGCTTGCTGACTTAGGCGTCGGAGAGGTTTCCGACACACACCCGCTGGCTAGCTCACGTTTGTATTTTCAGGGGATAAAGCGACGACGTACGGAGGAGCGCAGACTTGATCAACAGGATTATACGAGAATGTTTATTTCTTTCCCGTACAATTGGCGCCGTCTGTGGGAATTCAGACAAGAACAAAACCTCTTGATCAAGCTTTTCTTCTTTAGAATTAATGGCGCACAACGAAGATTTGCCACAATCCGCCATTGACGGACAAACACCAGAGGGGGGCGCAAGGCGCGAAGGTCTACCTCTTATCCCTCATATGGGAGATTTAGAGCCACAAAGACAGAATCCCAAGAGGGATACAAGGGGGAGAAGGCGGACTAACAGCCCTCGTCACTCTCGTTCACAGAGTCCAGAGAGACAAAGGCGGAGGAGTGATCCTCAAGCTTTGGAGGATCGCGTCAAGGAGCAGGACGAATTGATACGACGGATGGCGGCGGACATGGAATCTCTAAAGCGCCAGATGAAGGGAAAAAGAGTGGCGACAGGAGAGGGGCGCACAAGCAAGACGCCCCCTCGCCACTCGGAAGATCGTAGTAGGAATACCACACCCTCACAAGCAGAGAGTAGAAGCCTCAGGATAGGCGATACCCAATCCAGGTCTTCCAGAACTCGTCACTCCAGGTGTGAGAGGACGAGATCTGAGAGGTCATACACTGAAGGAAGCACCTATTGGCCCTCACATACGCACCAAACAAGATCCAGACAGACGGAGTTGCCCAGATCATCCGACTTACGAACCATGCTCGAAGAGAAGGCATGATGGAAGGAGGACGCCAGGGCACGCGATCCACACAGAGTTTCTGCCTTACAGCGGTTGGCTCCTCGGACGCATGGAAGCGTCGAGGTTGGAATGCCAATACCGCGCCCTGCTTAGGAACCAACGGACAAGGCATTAGCAAGGCTGCAGACCTCGCCGTTCGTTCCGGCGATTGAAAACGCACCCCTACCTTCAGGCTTCTTTCAGCCCAAATTCACTACATATGAGGGAAAGACGGACCCCTACTCACACTTGAGCCACTTTCGCCAGGTCATGGCTGTATACCGGCGAAACGAGGCTTTGATGTGCATCCTCTTCCCATCTAGCCTTGGCGACCTAGGCTTGACTTGGTTCGAAAAACTTCCAGAAGGCAGCATAGCCTCCTGGGCGCAATTGGCGGAGGCGTTCGTAACAAGGTTCAGAACAAACACCAAAACCCCGGTGGAGATCGACCAGCTACTCTCCATCGACATGGGCGACAAGGAGACCCTAAGATCCTACAATAGTCGCTACTGGGAGACTTTCAACCAGATTGGGGACTGCCCCACCAATCTCGCCATTGCACAGTACAAAAGAGGCCTTCCAGTCGGGAACAGACTAAGGGACTCAATTACCATGACACCGCCCCTCACCATGGAAGCTTTGATGGAAAGAGTGCATCAGCACATCAGGGTGGAGGAGGATGGCGCACGTACCAAAGCAAAGTCTGGCACGACCGCAGTACCAGAGAAAAAGGCCTCAGCAAAGGTTAACGCGGTAGACCGTCCGAGTAAAAACGGACGAGACAGGCGAGACGACGGAGAGGACCAGGATAAAAGATGGTTGAGGGTCCGCACTGCTATAACCACGGTATTCAAAAAACCGATCTACTGAATTTTAAGTGAAATACGAGATGAACCTTTCGTCAGATGGCCAGCCAAGCTAGGGGAAGCTCAGAAGGATTATGACGAAAGATCACGGTGCACCTTCCACAAAGAAAAGGGGCACCGCACTGAGAATTGCACGCCATTAAGACAGCACCTGGAGAAGTTGGTGGCAGCAGGTCACCTGGATAAGTACATTGAAGGAGGGACGCAACCAGCCCCTCAGGACCACAATAACCCCAACGGGATGCCAATTGACGCCCCGCCTCAAGGTATAATCAATGTAATACATGGAGTCTTCGAACCTGAGCGTGTATGCGAGCTCAGAGGGTCAATCAAGAAGGCGGAGCACTTAAGAGAGATACTAAGTGCACAGCCTACCATCAAAAAGGGGAAGACAGAGGCCACGAACGTCATGTCTTTTTCAGATAGAGACTTGGCAAGGATATATTGCCCTCACAATGATGCCCTGGTTGTCACTCTCCGAGTCAAGGATTTTGACGTCAAGCGGATTTTGATTGACCAGGGTAGTTCATGTGAAATAATGTACTACGAAACATTTAAACAATTGAAGTTACAAGATAAAGACTTGGCACCTGCCGTATCTCGCCTGATTGGATTCAACTCAATGCCAAAGTGGCCAGTCGGCAAAATAATTCTTCCAGTTAGAGCAGGAAGCGTAACGAAACAAGTGGAGTTCTGGGTATTGAAAGTCCCTTCCACTTACAACATCATCTTGGGCAGAACATGGCTGCATGCCATGCGATCGGTGGCGTCATCCTACCACCAAGTAATGCGGTTCCCCAACGAAACTGGGGTAATTGAAGAGGTCTATGGAGATCAGATCATATCCAAGCAATGCTTTGTCACGGTGAATGGCAGCCGCGCTGCCAAGGGATATGTTCATTCGGTGGAAGAACCTGAGAGTAATGAACTGTTCGCAGATGTTGGCAAAGCGGCTAATCAAAAAGCGGTGGAAGACTTAGTAGAGGTAAGAATAGATGAAAAGAACCCGGATAAGTTCTTTTTGCTCGGTTCGTCATTGTCCAGCACTGAGAGATTAGAGGTCTTGGAATTTTTGACCTCTAACATCGAAGTGTTCGCCTGGACACCATACGACATGCCAGGCATTGACCCCAACTTCATCTGTCACCAACTCAATGTCCACCCATCCGCCAGACCAATCATTCAGTGCACACGCAGATCGGTACTCCACCACGCCGAGATAGTGGCAGAAGAAGTAGGAAACCTGCTGGAGGCAGGGGCAATCAGAGAAGTGCACTACCCAAGATGGATCTCCAACACAGTCGTAGTGCCAAAAAAGAATGGCAAGTGGCGTGTCTGCGTCGACTACAAAACAGTCAACAAGGCATGCCCAAAAGATAGCTTTCCTCTACCACGGATAGATCAACTGGTAGAACTAACGGCGGGGCACAACCGACTTAGCTTTCTGGATGCATACAGAGGCTACCATCAAATCGCCATGCATGAACCAGACTAGGAGGTCACGTCCTTTACAACTCCAAGAGGACTGTATTGCTACAAGGTCATGCCCTTTGGCCTAAAGAATGCGGGGGCGACATTTCAACGGATGGTCACCAAGATGTTTGAACCATTGTTAGGCAGAACAATGGAGGCTTACATCGACGACATGGTGGTCAAGAGCAAGGATGAGAATGACCATCTCAAGGACCTAGGTGAGATGTTTGAGATCCTGAAGAAGCACAAGTTGCGCCTCAATGCGTCCAAGTGTGCGTTCGGAGTAGGATCTGGCAAATTTCTAGGCTTCCTAGTGACCAACCGGGGTATCGAAGCAGACCCCTCCCAGATCAAAGCAATCCAGGATTTGGAGAGACCTAACTCAGTAAAAGAAGTGCAGCATCTCACCGGCATGGCAGCTGCGCTCAATCGGTTCATAAGCCGGTCATCAGACAGACTACGACCATTCTTCCATGCACTAAAAGCCAAGTTTGAGTTAGACGAAGAATGCGACCGCGCTCTGGAAAGCTTAAAAGAATACATGTCTTCTCCACCACTACTTGTAACCCCAATTCCTGGAGAGGAACTCTTCCTGTACCTAGTAGTCTCTCAGCACGCAATTAGCGCAGTGTTGGTCCGTGCGGAAGGAATCCAACATCTGCCTATCTATTATGTTAGCAAGACATTGCTGGGCGCCGAAACGAGGTACTTGCCACTGGAAAAATTGGCCTTAGCCTTAATGATGGCCTCAAGGAAGTTGTCGCATTACTTCCACGCCCACACTATAGTCGTCCTCACAGCCTTTCCATTAAAAGCTCTCTTTGAAAGGGCGAACTTTTCTGGACGAATTCTGAAGTGGGCAGTAGAGTTGGGACAATATGACATCAAGTTTCAACCCAGGACTGCGATAAAAGCTCAAGCTTTGGCAGACTTTGTCGCAGAATTCACCCCAGGAAGCCATCATATCTGCCCAGTCGACCTGACTGAAACAACCAAACTAGGGATGAAAGTTGACGTCGGAATAACGCAACCCCTGGTGCTGGTTACCTAGACAGGTCCCAAGGTAGACCAGAGTGAAGTAAGGGAGGAAGAAGAAAACCACACTACACCAAGTCAAGACTCACCAACAAATAAAGACTTGGTACAATCAGATAATAAGGGGCAGACAACAAGCATGGACCCTGAAGAAGACACCAGCAACGTTCTTGACCCCAAGGCATCATCTGACCCCTCCACTTGCTGGAAGTTGTTCGTTGGAGAGATGTGGAAGCTCTTTATGGATGGAGCATCCAACCGGCATGGAGCAGGACTCGGCATAGTCCTCATCTCTCCAGACGGCCTAGTAGTGGAGCAAGCAGTCAACCTTGGCTTCCCAGCATCAAACAACGAAGCGGAGTATGAAGTGCTTCTTGCAGGTCTCAAATCAGCATTCTACATGAAAGCCACCGAGCTAATGGTTTACAGCGACTCACAGCTGGTGGTAAACCAAATATTAGGCGACTACGAGGCAAAGGACGACAAGATGGCTAAGTACCAAGAGTTGGTCAGAACAGAGATCAAGAAATTTGAAGTGGTGCAGATAGAACAAATCGGCAAGGAAGAAAACAGCAGAGCAGATGAATTAGCAGGCTTTGCTTCAATGGCAGATACTTCCATCCTTCATCCATTGCTTATCGACTACCTACCTAGACCAAGCATTGAAGACCTCAAAGCAGAAGAGGTATGTTGCGCCGAGCTAGGCCCTTCTTGGATGGATCCCATCATACTGTTCCTGAAAGATGGCACCCTACCGGAAGAAAAGAAAGAGGCCAACAGAATAAGAGCGAAGTCGCAGCGATTTTGGCTCTCCCCATCATTGGCATTATACAAAAAATCATTCTCAGGACCCTATCTAAAGTGTGTACACCCCAGCAAAGTGGAAGCATTCTTATTCGAAATACACGAGGGCGTATGCGGAAGCCATCAAGGAGGAAGATCATTAGCATACAGAGCAATCTCGTAAGGATATTGGTGGCCATACATGCAAACAGATTCAGAAAAGTATGTCAAAAAGTACGAAAAGTGTCAAAAGTTTGCACACCAAATACACCAACCTACCAGAGAACTCCTACCATTAACAAGCCCATGGCCCTTTGCAATGTGGGGCTTGGACATAGTAGGGCCACTTCCAACAGCACCAGGCAACATGAAGTTCTTTCTTGCAGCAACCGACTACTTCACAGAGTGGGTAGAAGCAGAAGCCTTGGCATCAATCAAGGAAAAAGATGTGAAGAAGTTTGTCTGGCAGAATATCATCACTCGATTTGGCATACCAAATGCACTAATATCAGACAACGACACTTAGTTCGACGGCAGAATCTTTAGAGGCTTTTGTGAAGAATACAAGATCGAGTTCTACAATTCTACACCGGCATATCCTCAAGCAAACGGCCAAGCAGAAGCATCAAACAAGGTTGTCTTGGACGGATTGAAAAAAAGGTTAGAAAAAGCTAAAGGCAAGTGGGTAGACGAGCTCCCTCTTGTTTTATGGGCCTATCGCACCACACCTCGGCGGTCAACATGAGAAACTCCATTTTCCTTAGCCTATGGTATGGAGGCAGTAATCCCACTTGAAGTTGGCCTCCCCACAATTCGAAGCGAGAATTTCGATCCAGACCTGAATGACGAAGCCATAACATTGGAGCTCGACCTTGCAGAGGAAAGAAGAGACAGAGCACTAGTTCACATTGCCTCATACCAACAAGAATTGTCCAGAAAGTATAACAAGATAGTACATTCAAGGCAATTCAAAATCGGAGATTGGGTACTGCGCAAAGTGATGGGAAACACCTTGGTACCGGGAGATGGCAAGTTAGGGCCTAATTGGGAAGGACCTTACAAAGTGGTTGGATTAGCAGGCAAATGGGCATACCACTTAGAAGATGAGGACGGCAAGGCAATTCCCAGGCCTTGGAATACTGCCAATCTCAAGTTATTCTATTTTTAGCTTTTTTCTTTTCTAAAGTATGTGTAATTTTTTCCTTTCTCAATAAAATAAGTAGTTTCTTTTCAGTATAGACGTTTTCTTTCTGTAAAAGTTTGTTTTAGTGAGTTAGGTAAAATAGGGGCATTAAAAACACAGTTGGCCGGAATAACCAACTGCGAACCTTCCTAAGCCCAGGATAAGGATCCAGGCTGCAGGACGTTTGGTCGACATAACGAAATACTTTATTCTAAGATGGTTGGAAAAACCAACTTAGAGGTTGGCTGGAATAAACCAACACCCCTCCTAAGCCCAGGATAAGGATCCAGGCTACAGGACGTTTGGTCGGACTAAACCAAACACTTTATTCTAGGTTGGCTGGAAAAACCAACTTAGAAGTTGGCTGGATTACACCAACTCAGTACTCTTCAGCCGAAGTATGGGTATAGGCTGAAGAGTGGTTGACTGGATTAAACCAACTTTCAGTACTCTTCAGCCGAAGTATGGGTATAGGCTGAAGAGTGGTTGGCTAGATTAAACCAACTCTTGGTACTCTTCAGCCGAAGTATGGGTATAGGCTGAAGAGTGGTTGGCTGGATTAAACCAACTCTTAGTACTCCTCAGCCGAAGTAAAGGTATAGGCTGAATCGTGGTTGGCTGGATTAAACCAACTCTTGGTACTCTTTAGCCGAAGTATGTATATCGGCTAAAGAGTGGTTGGCTAGTAAGCTTAGATTGCTCAGCTAAGACCGGAATAAGGTATCTCGACCGGAAAATATTGTGTTCGAATTACAGTTAGAAAGCAAGCACAAACAGGAATTTAAACCGAGATAACAGTTGGAGCAAAAGAATTTATTGAAAACTCATTACAAATGCAAGCATATAGATCAAACCGGAGTAAGTGCTGAATACAAAAGACGATTTTCATTGATCAAATTCAAATACAAAGGAGGGGCCTCAGCCCGGTTACAAGAGCAAAAAGAAAAAAAAAAAAAATTACAGAATCAGTTGAAAAGATCATCTAGATCAGCATCAATGTCAACTCGAAGACCGGTTGCAGACGGAAGATCGGTGTCGATTGGGAGCTTGGTATCAACTGGCAGCACGGTTTCAGTCGGCGGCTCAACAGTCAGGTCTTCCACCGTTAGCTCCAACCGAGCTGATTGATTAGCCGGATCGTTGACGATCGGGGTATCAGTTGGCTCTTCTTCATCATCATCAGACCCTCAAGGAACTGTTGTTGAACGGATGCAGCGTACTCCGCCAGTGAGCTCGGTATGAAGTACTGAGGAGGATTGTATACCTCGGTCTCAGGCTCACAACCGAGCTGCACCACGGCTGCCCGCCAACCGCATTTAAAGAACAAATCCTTGGCGGCCTCACATTGTGGAACATAGAGGGCTTCCCCCTCCTTGAAACCTTCAGAGTTGGCTTCATCCACTTTCTTCTTTAGTTCGGCGATCTCCGCGTCTTTTTTCCCTTCGAGCTTGACTAGCTCACGAAGGTACTTGTCCTTCATCACGGTTAATGCCTTCTGTTTGTCAGCATTAGCCGAGGTAACCAGTCCGGTCAGACGGGCTCCCTCGGCCTCTAGCTCGGCGTTCTTTTGTTGGGCGTCTTTCAGTTCGGTTGTTTTTTCTTCAACTTCAACCATGGCTTGCCTTAGTGTTTTCCGAAGCTCCAACATACGCTTGTGTGCAACTTGACTCTTTTGCATGGCCTGAAAAAGAAGTAAGAGAAACTAATGACAAAACTGAACAGAAAGTTGGAAAAAGTTAGAGAGTCAAGAGGAGCAAACTTACCAGGATCATTGATTTCGTCGCTGACCAGATAGCCTTGAGCTCGGTCAAGTGCTGGGGATGCTCCATGTCAGAGGGCAGACACACACTCTTAGCCAGATTGAAGGCTAGCATGTGGTCTTTGTCTGCCACCACTGAGTCAGTGTCGCAGATAACACGGTTTTGGAAAGTCATTTTGGGACTCCATTTTGAGGAGCTAGCTCGGTCGGCAGGCTCCGGTTGCGGACTTGGTGGGTGGCTTGGTGGAAGCGTAGTTTCGTCTTTGTCAACAAGGCGTGGCTCGGTTGGTGTAGTCCGGGCACGCTTGCTAGGGCGAGATGAGGAGGGTTGTTGAGATGGAAGCGCCACCACGGTTTCCTGGGTTTGACTCGGTGGTGGTACCTCGGCGCGGTTTGTCTCGGTTAGAAGGGCCCTTACTCTGTTTCTTTTGGCCATTTCTTCTTCTTCAGTAGTACGGATGAGGTTAATTTGTGGCAAGGTTGGATTTGGTTCAGGGGCGTCCTCTAGCAGAAAATTGGTTACTCTGGCTTTGCGTCGGCTGCTATATCGGTATGTCGGTTCGAAGTTTAGCAACTTGGCCCAGCTTCTTTCTGGAAATCGTAGTGCGGCTCGGAGAGTGTTCAGATTGGGGTAGCTGTAAAGAGATTGAAGATGGGCGAAATCTGCAAAAAGAATACAACTGTTAGTTCGGTTATGAAATTAAAAACCGAAGTAAAACAGAAGCTTGCAAAAGAGCTGAAGTAATTATACCGGTTGTTTCTTTATTCCAATTTATACTGCGGCCTGGGATCTGGGCTTGGTGGTCTTCAAAATTGCCAGATACCTAGAAAAAATCGTCATCGTTTAAGTCTTTGTCCGGTGTGTCCTTTATTATTTTCTCACGCCGGCGTTGTATTCTTAAATAGTAAACCCAGCCATCGTCTTTTGAACCAATGGAGTACTGGTGGAAGATTTTGGCTAGGTCGAGGTTAATGCCAGCTCGGCGGTTTAGTTCGGCTATACCATTTATTATACGGTATGAGTTTGTGGAAAGCTGGGTTGGGCATATTCTGGTTTGCCTAAGGAATTCACAGAGCAAGGGTTGAATCGGGAATCTTAGACCGGTTTTTACTATAGACAAGAGGGTAAAAGGTACGAAGCCTTCGTTTCCCCATGGAATGGTATCTTGTTCGGCTAGGGTGAGGTGGACATCGTCGGGGATGTTATACTCCCTTCGGAATTCGGCTAAACCACTAGGTGTCTCTACTAAGAATCTATACTTCCCCATTTATGTTTTAAGTTATGAATAAATTAAAGCTGAGTATTAGATCGGTCACAGGAGTGGACTGAGTAGCTCGGTTGAGCGCTCAAAGGAGTGCCTAGACAACCTAAAAGTTTGCAAAAGTGAAAAAAAACAAGGGTGTTAAGCACAGACCATTGGACCGTGCTAAAGAAAAATTAAGGCAAGTTATAACAAGACTTAGCCCGGCTATATGACATGCTACGTGTCTTAGCCCGGTTTGTACAAGGGTTTGTGATCTCGGTTTTGTGCAGCCCGGCTGAGTCTATAGGGGCAGCATTCCTAGTTCGGTCTAGACTAGGAAGGCTGGTTTAGCCCCAGGATATAGCTCGGTCAGGAATAAGGCCTTCAAGTTTACTATGGCACAGTCCTAGTCCGGTTCAATATCTCGATTAAAAAAGAAGGTATTGCTAGACCGGTTGAGTTTCTAGGGGCAGCTTTCTTAGGTCGGTCTAAAACTAAGAAAGCTAGTTTAGCCTCGAGGACATAGCTCGGTCGAATTTGAGGTTGCCCAGAACGCAAATTGCAGTCTTAGTTCGGTTTTCTATCTCGGCTAAGGTACATCGAAATATGGTTTGACTTATTGAAAATGACTGGTATAAGCATAAAGTGCTAGTTCGGTTATAGTCTGGCTAGACTTACACCTAACACAAACAGTATCCTAGTTCGGTTGCATCATGATTTTGAATCAAAACCAGTGCTCTACAGGTTTTAGTAAATTCAAGTGTTGTATTGATAAAGTTTTTTTTAGAAAGATACAAGACCAGCGGAAAATGGAAAGAAAGTGTTTCGCAAAAACACAAACCTAAGGTTATGGATTAAACAAATGCAAAAACAAGGAAAATAAGAACAGATTTATGATGCTTACCAGGTAAAGAGGAAGAACTTGAAAATGGAAGCAACAGCAGCAGCAAAACACGAGCTTCAAAGACTGCAAGGTTGAAGAACAATGGAGGATCAGAGAGGAACAGAAGGGGTTGAATATTGAAGGTAAATGATTTGAAAGAAAAACGAAAGGGTCTTTGTTTTGGTGAAAAGACCTAAAGGTGGGAACTGTTCAAAATTTGCGATGTACGAGGGCGGCGTGACAGCTGCGATAGGCCAATGAGAGCGCGCCACGTGTCATGGGAAGGAGAAACGATTCAGTTGCTGTGATTGAAGAGACGTTTTGACCGGACAAGCACAACTCGGTTTGAGTTTAGCTCGGCTGGAGAGGCTAAAGGGTTTTTTTTTAGCTCGGCTGGAAAGGCTTAAGAACTCTAGCTCGGCTGATGGACAGGTAATCCCTATCATGCTACGCAGACAGAATTAAGGGGCAATTGAGAGGGTAATTTATATGAAAATTGGGCCGAGCTGGATAATGGGCCGTTATGGGCCGCTATGCGAAATGCTGAGTAATGTGGCCGTAAAGTTACTCCGGTCTAGAAGGGCTTTTGAAGTTAGTCCGGTCCCAAAGCCCAGAAATTAGTTCGGTCAGAGGGAGGCTTGATGTTAGACCGGTCGAAGGATGCTTTGTAGTTAGACCGGTTTTAAGATGCTTTGAACTTATACCGGTTATGGCACAGTGTAACTAGCTCGGTCTAAACCTTGCTAAAAGATAGTTCGGTTTTGGGCATACCACGGTTCGTGCAGGAGGAACTGAGGTAAGGGCGTTAAAGGAAAAATCGAACTAAAGACAGTTCGGTCTACTCTGTGGCTCGGCGTGGCCATGCTTATTTCGGTCGTAAGGTAGTCCAGCCATGGTAAAACCATCTCACTTGGTTTAAGCAGTGAGGGGGGTGTTGAAGGATAATCCTTATCCTTCAGGAATAGGAATCCTAGGAGGACTCTGCGTGGGGGAGTAAAAGTCCTACTAGGATTGTGCCACACGAAACCTATAAAAGCTCACAAACATCACCTATGGAGAGGTAACTGAACTTTGATTTCTGAATACACAGAGCTTTTGTCTATTTGTCTAGCTTGCTGACTTAGGCATCGGAGAGGTTTCCGGCACACACTCGCCGGCTAGCTCACGTTTGTATTTTCAGGGGATAAAGCGACGACGTACGGAGGAGTGCAAACTTAATCAACAGGATTATACGAGAAGGTTTATTTCTTTCCCGTACATAAAAGATCACTTTTAATTTATAATCATTTATTTTTTCTTTTATAATCATCAAATTAATTACAAAAAAATTAACTATATTTTTAAACATAACTATTTTAAACATATTAAAATAATAATAAAATTAAATAGCTAATTAAAATAGTTATCTTTTCAAATATGGCGTGAGTGGAGCATTATACATGTGTCATATTAGTGGAATGGGATATCACCTCACCTTAAGGATTTGTTTGTTTGGCAGATTAGATTGGATAAGATTATGAGTATGGTGAAATTGAGTGGGGAGATTATTAATATGATGGTATTAATAGAGATGTAAAATAAAATATGTTTGTTTGTGTACTAGTGTATTGATATTAGTTAATTAGGACTACATCTATAAAATTACTTAAAAACAATCCTCACAAATAATATAATTTTTTTGGTTTTGTAAAGTGAAAGGCAAAATGATAATTTAGTCATCAATTTGTGTGAAGGGACTAGCTATCCTAACACTCCCATGAGAATGTTAATCCCACCATGGGAGGGGATTCATACTGAGGGCATGTTTGATTTGGTGGATTGGAGGATAGGATTGAGATTATTAATCCGTGGGTCCAATTATCCTATGTTTGTTTTAACATTTTAGTTTAAAATTATTAATCTAATGGATAATTAATTCAACAAATTTGTAGGATTATTAGTAATGGAGTAGGGGTGAGATTATTAATCCAATGGATATTAATCCAATTGGATAGTGAATACCACACTAATTTAATAGGATTATTAATACTTCACTATTAGTCTTGTGAATCAAACATGACCTCATGAAATTATTAATCCCATGACATTTTGTTGGCCACAACACATGAGTTTGGTGGGTCTCACAGATTAGTAATCCAATTCTCCCTCCCAAACTCTCAATCAAACACAACCTAAAGGATGTGATATACTTGTGACATAAAACACTTTCTTGAGCATGACTATTCAATAATTCGAAAGTATAGTCACGTGGTAATTTATGGTAATATGATTAGTAGAAGGGTTGAAATATTAATTATTTGTGTTGATAATTGACAAATATAAAGGGACATAATAAATAATAATGAGTGAGATAGTATGATCATGTATACTCTAAGATTATTATATAAATTTTCCTCTCGCCAGGGGCCGTTCTCCCCTGTGTTTTTATTTTTATTTTTATAATTAAGTATTCAAACCAATTTAGGAGCACCTCGAGTAATTTCAAAGTTTTAAAATTAATGGTTGACAAACTTTCAATGACACAATTTATAATTATTATTTTTTTTTCTCATAATCATTAAATCAATTACACAAAAAAAAAATCAACTATCATCCTACTAAACATAATTTTTTATAACTAAATTAAAATAATTAAAAAATCAAATAATTAATTAAAATAACTTATTCCCAAAATGACAAGCTCTTCCGTTCTGTCCTGTTATCTTGATGTGATGCCTCCACCAATGGGGCTGCTCACTGACAAATTAAAAATATCTAACATATATTCAATCACAAATTGAGGAGATGAACTCAAAATTTTGTTTTATTATTTAATTTTTTAATTAATTAACATGAGATTAAAATTTAATTCAGAATTAAAAGTACTGTTTTTAGTGTTTGTGCCTAATTTTATACTTTTAAAATAGGATAAATAATACTTTACCTTCTCAATTATAACAAATTATTTATAATCCTTCATTAAAAGTCAAAAGTCCATCACTAATTATAATTATCAAAATGCTATTGTCATATTTTTGTTTGTATGGCTTTTTATATACGTTTTTTTTTTAAAAATGTGTTTAGCATTTTTCATCGAATAATTTTAAAGACCCAAAAAAATCATTAAAAAAAACACGAGCACAATAAGGCCAATTAATGAAAATCATGTATGCACTTGGGTTTATTCGTTTGCAAGGGATGTGCCATTGTCACAATAAACCCTACGTACCACTAATTTGGTATCTCTAACCCATCACTAATGAGGTAGAAAAAAAAAAAAAAAAAAAAAAAAGACACAACACACACTGTGGCAATGGGTGGGATCCACTGCCACATCATTAATGATGACACTAATTAGTGCTCTCACTCATTTTCCTTACGTTGCAAATACTTAGGGTGTGTTTGGTAACGTTTACGTTTTCAGTTTATATTTACAAAAATTTTATAAACTGATTTTTGTTTTTTTTTTGTTTATTTTTAGAAAAACATAAACTACAAGCGCGTTTGGTAATTGATAAAATGTTTAAAAAATTTTAAAAAATATAAAAAAGAGTAAGAAATGGCAAGTGGTGGCAGAACACGGTAGTGGAAAGTGATGACGTTGGGTGGTGGGTGGTGGCGGGTGGGTGACGGTTGCGGGTGGTGGGTGGTAGCGAGTGGGTGGTGGTGGTGGTGGTGGTGGCGGCGGATGGTGGGTGGTGGTGGCAGGTGGGTGACGGATGGCGGGTGATGGTGGGTGGGTGGGTGACAGCGGCGGGTGGTGGTGGTAGGAGGGTGGCGGATGGCAAGTGGTGGTGGGTGGTGGCGGATAGGTGGTGGTGGTGGTGGTGGTGGTGGGTGGGTGGGTGACGGTGGCGAGTGGTAGGTGGTAGCGAGTGGGTGGTGGTGGCAAGTGGGTGGCGGGTGGGTGGTGGGTGATGGTGGTGGTGGCAGTGGCGGGTGGGTGGTGATGGTGGGTGGGTGGTGGTGGCAGGTGGTGAATGGTGGTGGTAGGTGGGTGGTGAGTAATGGTGGCAAGTAGGTGGCGGGTGGTGGTGGCGGGCGGTGGATGCTAGTGGCGGGTGGTGGCGGGTGGATGGCAGGTGGGTGGTGGTGGCGAGTGGGTGGCAAGTAGGTGGTGGCTGGTGGGTGGTGGCGACGGGTGGTGAGTGGTGGTGGCAGGTGGTGGTAGGGGGTGGGTGGTGGTGGCGGAAGACGGTGGTGGAAAATGGTGACGGGTGGTGTCTAGTGTTGGGTGGTAAAAAAAAAAAAAAACTCAAAACTCAAAACGGAAACACATTTTTTGTGTTTTCATTTTTTGGCCAAATTTATAAACTGAGACCATTGATTTATAAATCAAAAATTTTACCAAACAAGTTTTTATTTGAGTTTTTAAAATTTTTGTAAATATAAACAGAAAACTGAAAACATAAATGTTACCAAACGGCACCTTAGATTTGGGGTAGGATTTGATTTTCTTAGTTTTCGTTTGGAAAGAGTTAATTTAGTCTAATTTTTTGACTTTTTAAAACTAATTTAGTCCGATTAAATTAGTTTCATTTGGAAAGAACTTTTGATTTTATTTTTTATTTTTGGTTTGGATGTGATGGTTATCAGAAAAAAATGAAATGATTATAATTTGAATGTGACATTTTGTCTTATTGATTTATTTAGCTTATTTTGTCTTTTTATGAAGCGTTTTGAGAAGATAGTTAAAAACTGACTTTTTGATTTTTTTTTGGCTTTTTTTAAAAAAACATGTAAAAAATGTGAGAGGTGATGTGACCTAAAATGAATTAAAAACAGAGAAGTGGCTTTTAACCCACTTCTCAAAAGAGGCCTTAGTCAATTTAACTTTTGCCAAATGAGGCCTTAGTGATTTTTTGAATTTTGAATTTTTTTTATAAGGTGGAAAAAAATTAATTTATTTAGAAATACTTTTTTAACAAAATTTTTTTTTTTTTGTTGAATGAAAAAACATGATTGATAAGACAATATGACTTGCGTTTTGCCTCAAATTCTCATTTTGCCCTTGTAGAGAATCAAGCTAGGTGGTACAAAATTCAGGGTGTGTTGGTATTTTTATATTGATATTTTGCAGCCTTTGGCAATTCATGCCAAATATTAGGTTTTATGTTGGATTTTTAATTTTTGGCTTTTATTTATTATTTTATTATTTATTTTTAGCATAAAAACCAACTTGAGGCCTAAGTCTCAAATGTAAGACTCATCTTTTATTTTACGTTTGTATCTGACTTTATAAAAATCTTTTGTATCTGATACCACTTGGTTGTCGAGTATATGTATTTTTCAATGTAAAATTAACTCAGTCATAAATTAAATAATTAGATGTGTTTGTTTGCAAAAATAACATAACTAGAAATGTAAGACTAATCTAAAATTGAGATATTCAGGAGAAAAAAAAAGAAAAAAGAAGTTTAGAGGTTCTCAGGTTTCATTCATGATTTTACAAATTTGAAAAATTAATTAATTGCCAAACACTCTTATGCTTAGAAATCCATAAAGATTTTATTTTTTCATTTAGACTAGGATTGTAGAGATTATTGAGACAATTACTGTAGAAGTGAAGCTAAACAGTCAAATGAATGATTATGGATGTAATAGCGATTGGTAGCTCGAAAATAATAGGGTTCAAATGGTCCGAGTTCTTTGTACACCCCCATTTCTTTGTACAACTCATCTCTGTTTTCACTCTCACATTTCATTTCAAATTTAAAAAAAAAAAAAAAACCAAGAGAACAAAGTAGTGAGAGTGAGAGTGAGAGTGAGAGAGAGGAGATGCATTAGCAATTGGTAGCCTTGTTTAGAGAGTAGAGAGAGGAGTCGACCTATGTGTCGCCGACGAGGCTACTGCTGCTTCTGTGTGTGCCGATGGGTCATCCCTCTCATTCTCCACATCTGTGTTCCCTCATCCCTCTTATTCCCCACATCTCTCTCATTTCTTTCATCTTTGTGAAACCTTCCGATCGGTCACTGATCGCGGGAAGGAGGACGAACGACGACAAAGGAGAATGAACACGACGAAGGAGGACGAATGACGGCCTGAGACAGCGATTTATAGATTTCAACAACTCCTCACCCAAAATAATTTCATGAAATGGGATCCAAATTATTTACATTATTGGTCTTCCAGCAATGTATAACATGAGAAACAGAATACAACTCATGATTTTTTTTTCCCCCTTAGTTGAATAGTACAAGTGTCCCTGGTAAAGAACAGTAGAAAAGAAGTAGACTACACATAAAACTACATCACTGGAAAATAGCATGCAAAGGAAAAGTTAAACCTGGACATTTGATTAATTAAATTATACTGCAATCAAATAGAAAAGAAAATTTCATGTCTTCACACTGCAAATTAATATTGTGTGTGATATTAATATATTCATGTTATTAATTTCAGTGTCTTGCAATACATATCATATATAAGATTCCAGGTAATCACCTGGATTCACCTTGAATGGCAGAGGAGAGCCATTCAAGCTTTGGTTTTTATCCTCAACATGAAGTAAGAGGGTTCCAGCTGAGGCTGCAGTGAACTCAAAGTTGGGATAGCCAACAGTGTTTTTTGTATCGCTTATAGATAGTAAAAAAGAGACGAGGAAAGGACAGTAGAGCAAAGAGATAGGGAGGAGAGAGGAAAAAGTGCTTTTCGGGCCATTTTCGAGCCACCCCTTTTGAGCTACGAAGCAATTTTGTTATGGATGATTAGTACCCAACAAAGGAAAATGTAAAAAAGAGACAACAATCATTTTGACCAAACCATTAAGGGTGTATTTGGTTTGTGTTTTAAAACATATTTTTAGAAGAAAAGTTTCAAAAACATGTTTGGCTATAATTTTTTTCAAAAATATTCTAAAATTACTTCTCTCGTTATTACACATCAATCAATCACTCACTTTTTCTCTCTCCTCTCTTTATCTCAATCACTTTTTCTTTTACACACATCTACTCAATTACAACAAAATATCAAATCATTCCAAACTCCAAAATTATTTTTAAAATATACAACCAAACAAATCAAAAAAATTTCTAAACTCTCTCCCAAATATTTTTTTTTTTGAAAATTTATCTCAAAATACAAACCAAACACACCCTAAAACTTTTGTAATCGGGAATTCATCTTTGGTGAGTCACCATTTACAGTCTCAAGAAGCTTCTCTAACATGCTTAGATGTGTGTGTAAGAGGGAGAAATGATGTCTGACATACTTGCCATCAACTCCAAGGAGTTCATTTTCTCCCTACTAAAGATAAAAAAATAAAAATAAAATAAAAAATGATGTCAAGCATTAACAAGTAACTTGAATAATCCAATTTTTGTCAATTGTTGTGGGACAAAATTATAAGGATAAAAGTTAATCTCAAGAAGAAAAAAAAAATAAAAAAAAAAAATACAAAAGATTGATATCAATTCATCACATTATGCACTATAACTTCAAATTAAAAAAAGCAATGTTAAAGTATCTTAAAAATCCAGATTAAAATTACACGTATACAGCAAACCAAGCAATGAAGGAACACTTAATGCTTTGCACAATATTGCCTTGGGATATTAGTTTCAAACCTTCAAATAAAATGTTTAAAAAAAAAGAAAAGAAATGACGAAAGTTTACAGAAAAGATATACTTGGTTAACAATCTTGAATACATGCAACAAAAATTTGTTAAATACTAGATGCCGATAAATGTGTACAGAATTTGAACCACCATAAAAAGGTATTTGGCTATCCATCATATTAACAATCATTCAGCATTATAAATATATAAGATGAATGCATACCATTTTCGGTTAAATAACTACAACAAATACCTAAAATGAAGCATCATAGAGGGCCTGAGCAGCTGCCATACAAACAAAACCACCACCTATGACGATGACTAAGGGTGAGGCACCATGTCTCCTCTCAATATTTGAATAGCAAGGAACTACAAAAAACAAAATGAACTTAGATTCTTATATTGGGCCCTGGAGCTTAACTGGCACAAATTGATAAATGGTTCAAATAATGGCAGAGTCAATGATTGGGCATGCTCACATTCAATGAACTAATGTCACTATCATAATATGCCTCCACATCTACTTCCAATCACATTCTAGCCAAGTATAGAAGTTAAAAATATCTTGGCCATCATTAAGACAAAAACAATTAACAGATACAATGATAGACAACATATTTTACACATACACTGGACATACTACCTATCATTATTAAAAAATACAGGCAAGAAACAACTAGGCAGAGGCAATTATTGACCACAAACACAACAGAAGTAGCAAAGATAGTAATTTCTGTAACAGAATTGTGGGTGAATAAATATAGATGGAAAAAAATGCTTTATTTCTTAAAACAAAAATCGATCAAAATAATATTAGAAAAAGTATTGAAATTAATGTGTCATTATACCTAAGAGACATACAATGCAAATTAAATTACAAAAGGTTTTTTAGTATCAATCTTGAGAATTGCTTCTATTTTGACATATCCCACCTCAATTTCCATTTAAAAAAAATAGAGTCCTTGCCTGAATGTTGAATCAAAGGCATGCAAATGTCATCATTCACCGTTCCCCCTCTAGTTCTATGTTAAAGACTCCTTTTTTTACTTGTTTATTGCTCCCTTAATTTTATGTGGATAAATTCTAAAATAACGATTAGCAACTAACCGTTGGATTGCCTCATTGCAAAACCGATAGAAACCCATCCATTGGTTCATGTTTATGACCTTGTAATCAATTTGTGTCTGCATCCAGAGCAAAAACACTCAAATGAGATAAATAAATGGAATTGGCTCCTATCTTGTGCATGCCTATAAGGTCCTTCACATCACCACTCAAACTATGTTGCATCATTGTATGTGAGACTGATAAATGAAACAGTTGAGGGCTAAATTTTTGAGTTTAACTAAAAAACTAGCAAAGAGGAGCTAGCCCCATATGATATTCACTAATATGACAAATCCTAGAATCACAAGTCCAAAATTAAGGAAACTCTCACCAATACTCAAAAACAAACATTAGACCTAGAAGTCATAAGGTTTGTTCTCACTTCCTTTCACAGTTTTTCTATTTGTTGCCAGAGATTCACAAAAAAAGGTATATATGTAGCTACTACAACAATCATACAGCAGAATTCATAAGGTATATATTTCTTCTCAATTTTCCCCACCCTTTCCTCTCCTTCTCCTCTGTTTCAAGAAATGTTGATTCCGTGCACCATCTCCTTCATAAATTGTTCTAACTTCTCTTCGGTATTTGTTTTATCAAAATAATTTTTTTCCCCCCTTAGGTCAGTTGCAAAAACAACTTGATAATTTTTTTTTTTTTTTTTTTTTTTTTTGTAATTTCTAAAATATGAGTGAGAATTCTATATTTTTTACAATGTATCAATAATTTGCCTATTTTGAGAAGTCACAATTTTAACCAAAAGACACTACAAAAAGTCAAGTGTTCTCTCTACTATTTTATACGTGTTTTCATAAAAACCAAAAAGCCAATTCCCAAAACAATCCTTACCTCCATTTTTCCTTAACAAAATACTTGACCTTCTCATAATGTGGAAGAGAGATTAATGCATGAATTTGGATGTGATGATCCAAACCCTAACCTCTCGCAATGGGCTAAAAGATGATAGTGGAGCATGCACCAACCAAAAATTCCAAAAACAAAAATGGAAAGCTAGTTGCAATGTTTAAAATGGGCCTGAAAGTAGGTATGGTCAACTCTACTTTAGTCATTCAATGTCTGATTCATCAATTCTATATTGCTCTAATAGGCTTCATCAGATGTCATTTATGTTCATAAAAAAAAACTCAGTTATAGGGCTGGTTTGGCAATTGCTTTTTTACTTCTTTAGGATAAAGTTGTTGCTAAAAAAGTTGATGTCTTTGGTAAAAGCTAAAAAGTCTCTTAGCTACTTCTTTCTTTTCAATTGTTAGCTTTTTAAGCCGAAAAGCAAACTTTGTTATTGGCTTAAACAGCCAAAAAGTTGCTTTTTTAGTCTAAAAAACAGAGCCTTAATATGATGTTTATAAAACAAGGGCCTAGCTAGCAACAGGTCATAAGGAAAGAGGGGGAAAAACGCTACAAAACCAAAATATATTCCCATCAGTCATCCTAATATGAGGACATTTCAACCCTAGCTCACTCCTCCCTTCGTTCTGAATAATGATTATTTTATGAGTTTTTCTAATATAAAACATTCATTGTTTAAAGGTCTCCAGTTGCATTGTTTAAATCCAATTCCTCAAGTGCTTCAATTAAACTAGGCAATGGGATGAGTTGCACACTGGATGAGTATGTAGTATGCAGCACCTGTATTTGTTCTATTTCTATTTGTAGAGTTGAGATGTCAAATACCTAATAGTATTTGAAAGAGTGGTAGATGATTTGAAGCCGTGAGGATCCAAAATAAGGGTTTACAATTTAACAATTATTCGTAGATTCAAAATAGGCGCATGAGGCCTAACGCACTTGGAGGCATTTCTAAACGTCTTCTATTACAAAACAGTGTCGTTTTAATTAAATAAATATGCGACGTTTCTAAAACGCCGCTAAATATTAAGAAAAGTGGCGTTTAAAAAAGCGCCGTTAAAGAAACGTCGCCGAAATCCGTATTTCCTATAGTGAATGGCGAAACATATTATAGCCTAGTTGATTGGAACACAATGCCTAGTGTGGTTTGGGTTGGATAGAGTAATTAGCAGCAAAATGATTGTCACAACCCAAACCCGCCCCCATAGGTTTAATATTGTAACCGACCAGTAATCCTTGGATTACCAAAGGCCTCTTGACAGATTAATATAAAGTTAGGGGCTGAGGAAGCAAATATAAAACATACGAAGTCCATTGAGCTGTGAAGACATACATGATACGCATCATTTAAAACTTTTATTAACTTATGAGTGATGTTAAGAGATTTAACCTTTACATATCACTCATAGTGGTGTATCAACAGAAATCTTGTCCAAAAACTTAACAACAAACAAGGCCAACATGATTACACAAAAACAGCCACAAATCTTAACTTCATTCGGAACCTCTTTGGGAGGCACAAAGGTTGGCTGACAAAAATTGAAACATAGGCCGTCAACTCTGGGCCTGGTCACGTGTCTGCTCACTTACATACATAATATAAATAGTGAGCTACAACCCAGTGAATAATAACAGAGTAAAGATTTTAATGAATGATACCCATAACATATTTCAAGTCTCATAGTGAATCAGAATCATAATCAGATAACGGAACATAATCATAATCTTGTTCATATTCAAATCATGTGTGGTACATCCATTAGCACAAACATGTCTCTTTGGTCAAGCATATCAAGTTCCATGAAGGAACCTCCGGTACCGGGTAACATATCCCATACATTGGCCACAGTATTGTTTCCCCCGGGCTAGGGCTTGTGCCATGGTATTGTTTTCCTCGGGCGAGGGCCTAGGCCATGGTATTGTTTCCCCCGGGCGAGGGCCTGGGCCATGGTATTATCCCTCAGGCTAGGGCCTCATGACTATAAGCCACAGTATTATGTCCCCTGGGTGAGGGCCTTTGCTAAGGATACCACAATTATGTTTCAAAGAAAATTGGACAATCATTCATTCATACAAAACATAGCATTTCAGAAAACTTATCATTTCATATCATCAGAAAATAATTAAAGTTAACCATAACTTTATAGAGTTATTACTCACAGATAATTGGTAGCTCCAATTAGATGGCAAAGTGGGCAACTCACTTATCTTGAGGCGCGTGACCTACATAACATGGCAGATTCATACATTGAAACACACACTTGATTGTACATAACTTATTTTGTTTGTTCTTAGTGTGTTTCTAGCCTTTAGCCTCATTATGGAGTCTTAATCATGGCCTAGGAATGCCTAGGATGGAATGAGGATGCAAACATGTACTTGGAACACTTAGCCAAAATTTTACTGAAACAGGGTGTAATAACCCTCACCACTGATTACTGATTAAGCACTGATTACTGCTAAACTGAGACTGATTATGATTGATAATTGAATTGATTGAAATACTGAACTGACTGACTGAGATCTGAGACTGATTGATTTACTGTAACTGTTTAAATGCATTTTCTATCTGTCGATTGTTAATCGATCTGTTCATGTTCTGTAATTTAAACTGCAAATTGAAGGCTTTACCGGCAGCCGAATCGGAAATGGATCAATGTTTTATGATCATTGGAATTTATGTGAATTAATGGTATATTTAATTAAAAATCGATTTGGTATGACTAAATTAGATAAAATAAGTTAAATCAAAGATATGGACTTATTTACCATAATGCCATCTAGTAGGGCCTTCGTTTATTATTATTGTAGAGCCTTATTGCACTCAATACAAAACATTCATCAGCCAAGTCCCTTGTTTTTGCCGTCCAAGAGGGAGAGAGTAAGAGAAGTGAGTGTTTCATCTTGAGTTCATAAGAGTCGGGTTGGAAAGTGAAGGAATTGAGAGAGTGTTCCAAAATTGAGCTCCTAGACTTTTGATTCAAAACTTAGGTAAGGGATTCAACCTTCTATTGATGTAATTGAGATTATTCTTGCATGGTTTAGAGCAAGGTTGAGGTCTAGAGCCAATTTATGGCTCAAATTGTTGTGTTGAAGCTTAATTGTTGCATGCATGTTTATATATTGGAGTTTTGAGGTTGTAGTTCTTAATTCCTCACATGCATGTTCATGTTTTAAGAGTAGATCATGAATTTCATCCTCTCAATTGTGTATTTAAGCTTTATCTAGCATGGATCATGATAGTTTAATGAGCTAAGTCAAGTTGTGGTCTTGTAAGGTTGGATTAAAGCTTGTATCATGCATGCATGTGTTTATCCTTGCATTTCGATGTTGATTTCATGGCAAATGGTGCATGCATGTTCATCATAGTATGATAGTCCATGATTTCATCTTGTTTTGAAAAGAATTGGCTCAATTGAGCTAGCATTGAAGCTTTAAATTAATTTAAGCTCATGCATGTCATGTTTGAAGATGTTCATGAAAATAGGTTTGAAAAGGAGTTTAATTGAAACCCCCTTGGGCTTTGATTTCTCAAATTGACTTTTGAATCATGTCATTCTATGTGTTTACAAGTGTTTTCTAGAAAATTGGCCCAAGAGGATCGAAAATGTTGCATTTAAACTTGATTTTGAGCTTGGGACTCAAATCTGGAATTTCCAGATTTTGGTCGTCCGCTCGAGCGGGGAAATCGAGCTCCCAGCATCTTGCACTGTTTTACAGCCCGCTCGAGCGGAGGAACGTACGCTCGAGCGGGCGTCGAGCGTAAATTTCACCCATCCAGTACTTTTTGGTCCGCTCGAGCGGGGAAGTCGGCGCTCGAGCGGGGACCTTTGTTTGCCTGTCCGCTCGAGCGGAGTAACCTACGCTCGAGCGGGACCCTGTTTCACTGAAAATTCTGAAACTGTTTTCTGAATACATCTTTGCATCCTCATCCCATCCTAGGCATTCTTAGGCCTAGTTTAAGACATCTTAATGAGGATATGGATGTAGAGCACACCGAGGCAAATTAGGGACCAAGTTATTATCTTTCCCAATTGTGTAGCTTAGTGTGTGTTCAATCTGTTAACTATGTAGGGTTGGCTTACCGAGGAGACACTCTAGCTTGCTGTAGCCCGGAACTCTGTGAGTAACAATTGTGTAAAGATATGTTCAAAATGATTATCTTCTGAATACTGAACTGTACTGTTTTTTGAACTGTATTGTGGCATCCTTAGCAACTACTGTTACTGACTGTTACTGTTACAGAGATCTCTGTCGGTTCCCTTGTTGGAACCACTACTGTTTACTGTTATGATGACCATCATTTACTGTTTGGTCTATTAAGACCTGGTCTTCCAAGACCTACTGTTTACTGCACTGTTATGCTAATGGATGTACCACATATGACTGAATGACTGATTGACTGAAAGACTGAACGACTGAAATACTGATTTAATGAACTGTTTTCATTACTGTAAGAACATTCATTCTTAACCTCTTTACGCATTATGTTATTCACTGGGCTTTAGCTCACTGCTCATATATATATGTAGGTGTACAGGCACCGGACCGTTGCTAGAAGCGTCGGGGTAAACTCCAGTTTTGTCATGCCAACCACTGTACCTCACTGCGAGGTTCCGAGCCTGTCAAGCTATGGCTTAGGGGTGTTTTAATCTCCCCGTCTGTCTCTGTATCTATGATGTACTACTGTATAGACTGAATGTTTTGCACTGTACCGTACTGTTTAATAGGGATTAAGTCCCCGTACTGAATGATTGTATATATGATGCGTACTCTTCTGTACTGAATGTCTATGTGTATGAAAAGTCTTTTTGCATACAGACTGTCACAGCTCATTGGACATTGTTTATTTACTGTATTGGCTTCCGCCATGCCCCTGTACTCTGTATTATTGTATTACTGTTAAGCAGGCCTTCGGTAATCTCGGATTACTGGCCGGTTACGGTGCTAAACCCATAGGGCCGGGTTTGGGTCGTGACAGAGTGGTATCAGAGCGATACTTAACCACGAGTTATACCGCACACACGTGTCCAAGTGAGCTATAGGATGTCCTAGAGAAGAAATTAGGACATTACATGAGCATGAAAAGTGTGTGTGGCTATGATATGAAAATTATATGCTAATGTGATTAATGTGTTTAAGTATGCAACTGTCTATGCTTATGAGTACCGTACTGCCTATGCGAAATGAAACGAAACCTATATGCATAATTGACGAAGTTAAGTGGAATAATATGTAATGTGAATTTGATTACCGAATGCAGAATCTATGTAAAAGAAAATGAACGTGTAAAAGTAAAGGGTCATGTGACCGTACCTGAGTTGAAATGAAAGCATACACACGTTTGATATGGAATGAAATGTGAACTCAGTAAGAACCTCTCCTATATTGCTAATCACCCTGTTTGTGTGGAAACAAGGGAAAGGACGAGGAACGTAGGCGAAACCGAATCTTCTGATGCTAGAGTTAACAGGCTAGAAGGAATGGTTGACGCCTTAACTGAAAATCTGAGGAGATAAAGAGGCCGACATACGTGCCTGAACCAACTGATTATGATCTGATGATGCTGATACAGAAACCCAAATAAACTGAAACCACCGGAATTTCTGGGAGGTACTGAACCACCGAAAACTGAGACTTGGGTTTAGAAACTGAGAAAATATGTGAAGTTTTCTTCGAAAAAAATACTTTCCCCAATGCATCCGAGATAGGAAAGTACCTGAGTTTGAACAACTTGAGTAAGGTGATAAGACTGTGGTCGAATATGAGGTAAAATTTACCTAGTTAGTTTGATAGGCACCCCACATGGTAGATACTGACTACAAAAGACTAGAAAAGAACTGTAGGTGGGCGTGACCTAGATGTGTTTGACTGAATCGACGTTTTAAAACCGTCTAAGTGTGTAGATGTCCTGGATAGAGTATAATGCCTGAGACAACGTAGCAGCATTGAAATATCCAAATCAACATCGTCAACTGAATCAGAAAGAATGAAACATAAGTAACAGAAAGTGAAAATGACCGGTAAATCAATGACCTCCGTGAATGGAAAATTTCGGGCAATGGCTTTGACCAATGAAGGTCGAAGAAGCAATGTGAACAATGATATACCCATCTGTACCGTATGTGGGAAATACCACTGGGGCGTTGCCGCCGCCTATCCGAAACTTATTTAGACGTGGTCAGGAAGGACACTTGCCTAAATCTTGCCCACGAACTCAACCGAACGATAATGAGTCCAAATCTAGACCCTAGTTCTAGAGAATGCTCGGAACACTGAAAAGACTGATGCAGGTGTTACCTTAAATAGATGAAAGTGCTTATACGAACGTTTGTGTAGGAATCGTATGTTCCGTAATTTAGTATAGACTGAGAACGTATTGACTGAACTAATTGAATTACTGGAATTATGAACCATACACTATGAGAACTGTTAGGACTTGTGAACAGCGAGAACTTGCTGAGTTAGGTCCTTGTATCGTATTGCAACAACTAAAAGTGAACTGTTAGGTATGACCTTTTGAACTGTACTAGAACTGTTGAACATGGGAATACCTTATGATTGACTGTAATTCGAGAAATTTGTACGACTATGATTTGTATTGAACTTTTACGTATTGACGGACATTATTGAATGAACGGACCCTTGAACTCGAATTATACACACGAACTGTTTGTGTGTGAGACTACTGAAACTACAGACCCATATTGGTTTGTAAAGATGAACTTCTGCTTATGAATTTGTGAACGAATGCCTACATGAAAATTGATTTTGAACTCACACCTGTATATATGTTCCCATGCTTGTAATACTGTTAAGACTGAGAGGAATGGACTGTGAATAATGAATCTCTTGAAATCTACTGTTGATGCGAACTATATGTACAACACTGTAAAACCTCATGTTAACTTACCTATTGCTTAAGACTGCTTATTAGACTGCTTACCTAAGACGTATGACTGGTTACCTTAACTATTGTATCCGGAGAAACTATTTTGTATTGTACACTGAACTCGTGAAATCCGTATTGGGAATGTTAGTAGACTCTGAACATGTACACATATGATGATACCGTTACTTGAAATGATTGGCAAGTTATTTGTTGATAATTTAACCATTGGGACTATGACCCTGGAACTGCATGACTAAATAAAGACCCGGATGATAGACTCTTGACTGTGAATCATGATTGTGGAAGAATTGACATGACTGTTTGATTAGGCTTGCGAGCCTATGCCTTAGTGACTATATGACTGATTTGGAACCCTCGTATGACAACTCACTATTATGTGTCACCGAGAACCTCGTGTGATGTATTACTGTGTACCATATGCTTATATGAAGGATTTATTTGGAAATTGCTATATTGACTGTGATGCTTACCTCTCAATGTGAATAACTGCATGCCTATGCACTGCCTGTAAACTTATTGGGAGGAACACGTTGTATATGACCTGTACTGCTTTGATATGAATTGTAATGGTACCGGACTCTGATGTAAGTTTGACAATTGATGAACTCAGACTAATTGTGAAACTACTGACTATGTACTGAAATGACCGTAGTATGAACTCATGTACCTCATCTGGAAATGATAGGAATGGAACTGTTATCCGATCTAATCTGATAGAACGGTGGGTTGATGAAACCCTTTGTGTAACTGATAGAATTTCTGTTGGATGCTTGTGCTTTGAACTTTTACTTGAAATGATTGGGCAGAACTTGCATCTGACATGACCTAGTCGAACTTTCATCGAATTGACCTGAGGGAACCCTTATTGAGAAAGCCATTATCAGATTTGCTTACAATGTGGGGAAAACTGGGTATGTGACATGTGATTACTTACCCGGTATTACCGTTATGACCATGAACTTGTTTGACTAGGAAATGATTGTTTTGGTAATTATTGTACTTCAGAACTGATGGGATCTGTTGACAACAGACTGGTTTTGATCATAAACTCTGACTGTCTGGAAGTATATGTAATCTGTATGACTGCTTTCGTATTGACACGTGTTATGACTGAATCTGTGAGGACTGGAACTGATGAATAGTAAATGAATGCTTACTTCAGAACTCTGCCTACTGCTATGCGAGTAATGTACAATTTGCCTATGTTCCCGATAACTCTCGAATGAACTGGACCGACTGTGATGAATTACCGAATTGAGAACCAAATTGAACAAGAACCAGATGGATGACTCAGTAGTGAATGAATCGAATCTCTGTAACTTAACGGGGGAAATTACCTATGAAAAGGAGACCAGCGTAAATCTATAACCCCAATAAGTACTTGATATAAGTAGTGTGAATACTACTATACTGCTACTTTACTGTTACTGTATTGTTACCGTTACTGTTATTGTACTGTCACTGTACTAACATTGCTACTTCTACTGTGCATATGTATTCACGTTCTATGTCGCGAAATAAGTTTTGTTTTCTGAAATGCTATATACTGTGTACTGAGTGACTGTTCAAGCTCTGATAAGTATTCGTGATACATGTTAGCTGCCCGGTATCAGAAGTTCTTTTATGGAACGTATATCTGTTTGTACTCTGTTATCCGTACCGGAGGCCTCGTCACGGGGGCTCAGCATCTGTTCTGTTCTGCTCTGTTACCCGTTTTCGGGATTCCTTTATGGAACTGGTTATTCATAACCATCACGTAATTGTATCTGTTCTGTACTGTATCTGTTCTGCACTGTTCTGCTTTGTACTGTATTTGTTTTGCACTGTATCTGTTCTGTACTGTATCTGTTCTGCACTGTATCTGCCATGTCTGTATCTGTTCTGTATCTGCTCTAGTAGTGCTAATGAATGCACCATGTATACATAAGTAAGAATTGTGCATCTACGTATGCTGTGGACAAGAATATGAAAATGAACATGTATCTGAATCTGTCCCTGACTTTAAAACCTGAACATGTATAAGACTCTATTTTAATACGGACCATAATCTTTGTATACGATTTATGATTCTGTTTCTGTGCATTGCTAAGATTGAGATTGGGTCATGCATCCTGTTTTCTTCCGAAATGAAGGTGATTCGAGTTTGGAGGACCAAACTCTTTATAAGGAGGGAAGACTGTAATAACCATCACCACTGATTACTGATTAAGCACTGATTACTGCTAAACTGAGACTGATTATGATTGATAATTGAATTGATTGAAATACTGAACTGACTGACTGAGATCCGAGACTGATTGATTTACTGTAACTGTTTAAATGCATTTTCTATCTGTCGATTGTTAATCGATCTGTTCATGTTCTGTAATTTAAACTGCAAATTGAAGGCTTTACCGGCAGCCGAATCGGAAATGGATCAATGTTTTATGATCATTGGAATTTATGTGAATTAATGGTATATTTAATTAAAAATCGATTTGGTATGACTAAATTAGATAAAATAAGTTAAATCAAAGATATGGACTTATTTACCATAATGCCATCTAGTGGGGCCTTCGTTTATTATTATTGTAGAGCCTTATTGCACTCAATACAAAACATTCATCAGCCAAGTCCCTTGTTTTTGCCGTCCAAGAGGGAGAGAGTAAGAGAAGTGAGTGTTTCATCTTGAGTTCATAAGAGTCGGGTTGGAAAGTGAAGGAATTTGAGAGAGTGTTCCAAAATTGAGCTCCTAGACTTTTGATTCAAAACTTAGGTAAGGGATTCAACCTTCTATTGATGTAATTGAGATTATTCTTGCATGGTTTAGAGCAAGGTTGAGGTCTAGAGCCAATTTATGGCTCAAATTGTTGTGTTGAAGCTTAATTGTTGCATGCATGTTTATATATTGGAGTTTTGAGGTTGTAGTTCTTAATTCCTCACATGCATGTTCATGTTTTAAGAGTAGATCATGAATTTCATCCTCTCAATTGTGTATTTAAGCTTTATCTAGCATGGATCATGATAGTTTAATGAGCTAAGTCAAGTTGTGGTCTTGTAAGGTTGGATTAAAGCTTGTATCATGCATGCATGTGTTTATCCTTGCATTTCGATGTTGATTTCATGGCAAATGGTGCATGCATGTTCATCATAGTATGATAGTCCATGATTTCATCTTGTTTTGAAAAGAATTGGCTCAATTGAGCTAGCATTGAAGCTTTAAATTAATTTAAGCTCATGCATGTCATGTTTGAAGATGTTCATGAAAATAGGTTTGAAAAGGAGTTTAATTGAAACCCCCTTGGGCTTTGATTTCTCAAATTGACTTTTGAATCATGTCATTCTATGTGTTTACAAGTGTTTTCTAGAAAATTGGCCCAAGAGGATCGAAAATGTTGCATTTAAACTTGATTTTGAGCTTGGGACTCAAATCTGGAATTTCCAGATTTTGGTCGTCCGCTCGAGCGGGGAAATCGAGCTCCCAGCATCTTGCACTGTTTTACAGCCCGCTCGAGCGGAGGAACGTACGCTCGAGCGGGCGTCGAGCGTAAATTTCACCCATCCAGTACTTTTTGGTCCGCTCGAGCGGGGAAGTCGGCGCTCGAGCGGGGACCTTTGTTTGCCTGTCCGCTCGAGCGGAGTAACCTACGCTCGAGCGGGACCCTGTTTCACTGAAAATTCTGAAACTGTTTTCTGAATACATCTTTGCATCCTCATCCCATCCTAGGCATTCTTAGGCCTAGTTTAAGACATCTTAATGAGGATATGGATGTAGAGCACACCGAGGCAAATTAGGGACCAAGTTATTATCTTTCCCAATTGTGTAGCTTAGTGTGTGTTCAATCTGTTAACTATGTAGGGTTGGCTTACCGAGGAGACACTCTAGCTTGCTGTAGCCCGGAACTCTGTGAGTAACAATTGTGTAAAGATATGTTCAAAATGATTATCTTCTGAATACTGAACTGTACTGTTTTTTGAACTGTATTGTGGCATCCTTAGCAACTACTGTTACTGACTGTTACTGTTACAGAGATCTCTGTCGGTTCCCTTGTTGGAACCACTACTGTTTACTGTTATGATGACCATCATTTACTGTTTGGTCTATTAAGACCTGGTCTTCCAAGACCTACTGTTTACTGCACTGTTATGCTAATGGATGTACCACATATGACTGAATGACTGATTGACTGAAAGACTGAACGACTGAAATACTGATTTAATGAACTGTTTTCATTACTGTAAGAACATTCATTCTTAACCTCTTTACGCATTATGTTATTCACTGGGCTTTAGCTCACTGCTCATATATATATGTAGGTGTACAGGCACCGGACCGTTGCTAGAAGCGTCGGGGTAAACTCCAGTTTTGTCATGCCAACCACTGTACCTCACTGCGAGGTTCCGAGCCTGTCAAGCTATGGCTTAGGGGTGTTTTAATCTCCCCGTCTGTCTCTGTATCTATGATGTACTACTGTATAGACTGAATGTTTTGCACTGTACCGTACTGTTTAATAGGGATTAAGTCCCCGTACTGAATGATTGTATATATGATGCGTACTCTTCTGTACTGAATGTCTATGTGTATGAAAAGTCTTTTTGCATACAGACTGTCACAGCTCATTGGACATTGTTTATTTACTGTATTGGCTTCCGCCATGCCCCTGTACTCTGTATTATTGTATTACTGTTAAGCAGGCCTTCGGTAATCTCGGATTACTGGCCGGTTACGGTGCTAAACCCATAGGGCCGGGTTTGGGTCGTGACAGAGTGGTATCAGAGCGATACTTAACCACGAGTTATACCGCACACACGTGTCCAAGTGAGCTATAGGATGTCCTAGAGAAGAAATTAGGACATTACATGAGCATGAAAAGTGTGTGTGGCTATGATATGAAAATTATATGCTAATGTGATTAATGTGTTTAAGTATGCAACTGTCTATGCTTATGAGTACCGTACTGCCTATGCGAAATGAAACGAAACCTATATGCATAATTGACGAAGTTAAGTGGAATAATATGTAATGTGAATTTGATTACCGAATGCAGAATCTATGTAAAAGAAAATGAACGTGTAAAAGTAAAGGGTCATGTGACCGTACCTGAGTTGAAATGAAAGCATACACACGTTTGATATGGAATGAAATGTGAACTCAGTAAGAACCTCTCCTATATTGCTAATCACCCTGTTTGTGTGGAAACAAGGGAAAGGACGAGGAACGTAGGCGAAACCGAATCTTCTGATGCTAGAGTTAACAGGCTAGAAGGAATGGTTGACGCCTTAACTGAAAATCTGAGGAGATAAAGAGGCCGACATACGTGCCTGAACCAACTGATTATGATCTGATGATGCTGATACAGAAACCCAAATAAACTGAAACCACCGGAATTTCTGGGAGGTACTGAACCACCGAAAACTGAGACTTGGGTTTAGAAACTGAGAAAATATGTGAAGTTTTCTTCGAAAAAAATACTTTCCCCAATGCATCCGAGATAGGAAAGTACCTGAGTTTGAACAACTTGAGTAAGGTGATAAGACTGTGGTCGAATATGAGGTAAAATTTACCTAGTTAGTTTGATAGGCACCCCACATGGTAGATACTGACTACAAAAGACTAGAAAAGAACTGTAGGTGGGCGTGACCTAGATGTGTTTGACTGAATCGACGTTTTAAAACCGTCTAAGTGTGTAGATGTCCTGGATAGAGTATAATGCCTGAGACAACGTAGCAGCATTGAAATATCCAAATCAACATCGTCAACTGAATCAGAAAGAATGAAACATAAGTAACAGAAAGTGAAAATGACCGGTAAATCAATGACCTCCGTGAATGGAAAATTTCGGGCAATGGCTTTGACCAATGAAGGTCGAAGAAGCAATGTGAACAATGATATACCCATCTGTACCGTATGTGGGAAATACCACTGGGGCGTTGCCGCCGCCTATCCGAAACTTATTTAGACGTGGTCAGGAAGGACACTTGCCTAAATCTTGCCCACGAACTCAACCGAACGATAATGAGTCCAAATCTAGACCCTAGTTCTAGAGAATGCTCGGAACACTGAAAAGACTGATGCAGGTGTTACCTTAAATAGATGAAAGTGCTTATACGAACGTTTGTGTAGGAATCGTATGTTCCGTAATTTAGTATAGACTGAGAACGTATTGACTGAACTAATTGAATTACTGGAATTATGAACCATACACTATGAGAACTGTTAGGACTTGTGAACAGCGAGAACTTGCTGAGTTAGGTCCTTGTATCGTATTGCAACAACTAAAAGTGAACTGTTAGGTATGACCTTTTGAACTGTACTAGAACTGTTGAACATGGGAATACCTTATGATTGACTGTAATTCGAGAAATTTGTACGACTATGATTTGTATTGAACTTTTACGTATTGACGGACATTATTGAATGAACGGACCCTTGAACTCGAATTATACACACGAACTGTTTGTGTGTGAGACTACTGAAACTACAGACCCATATTGGTTTGTAAAGATGAACTTCTGCTTATGAATTTGTGAACGAATGCCTACATGAAAATTGATTTTGAACTCACACCTGTATATATGTTCCCATGCTTGTAATACTGTTAAGACTGAGAGGAATGGACTGTGAATAATGAATCTCTTGAAATCTACTGTTGATGCGAACTATATGTACAACACTGTAAAACCTCATGTTAACGATTACCTATACTATGAAGACTGCTTAGACTTATGTACACATCTGCTTACCTTTGCTTAAGGATGTTATTAGACTGAATAGACGTATGACTGGTTACCTTAACTATTGTATCCGGAGAAACTATTTTGTATTGTACACTGAACTCGTGAAATCCGTATTGGGAATGTTAGTAGACTCTGAACATGTACACATATGATGATACCGTTACTTGAAATGATTGGCAAGTTATTTGTTGATAATTTAACCATTGGGACTATGACCCTGGAACTGCATGACTAAATAAAGACCCGGATGATAGACTCTTGACTGTGAATCATGATTGTGGAAGAATTGACATGACTGTTTGATTAGGCTTGCGAGCCTATGCCTTAGTGACTATATGACTGATTTGGAACCCTCGTATGACAACTCACTATTATGTGTCACCGAGAACCTCGTGTGATGTATTACTGTGTACCATATGCTTATATGAAGGATTTATTTGGAAATTGCTATATTGACTGTGATGCTTACCTCTCAATGTGAATAACTGCATGCCTATGCACTGCCTGTAAACTTATTGGGAGGAACACGTTGTATATGACCTGTACTGCTTTGATATGAATTGTAATGGTACCGGACTCTGATGTAAGTTTGACAATTGATGAACTCAGACTAATTGTGAAACTACTGACTATGTACTGAAATGACCGTAGTATGAACTCATGTACCTCATCTGGAAATGATAGGAATGGAACTGTTATCCGATCTAATCTGATAGAACGGTGGGTTGATGAAACCCTTTGTGTAACTGATAGAATTTCTGTTGGATGCTTGTGCTTTGAACTTTTACTTGAAATGATTGGGCAGAACTTGCATCTGACATGACCTAGTCGAACTTTCATCGAATTGACCTGAGGGAACCCTTATTGAGAAAGCCATTATCAGATTTGCTTACAATGTGGGGAAAACTGGGTATGTGACATGTGATTACTTACCCGGTATTACCGTTATGACCATGAACTTGTTTGACTAGGAAATGATTGTTTTGGTAATTATTGTACTTCAGAACTGATGGGATCTGTTGACAACAGACTGGTTTTGATCATAAACTCTGACTGTCTGGAAGTATATGTAATCTGTATGACTGCTTTCGTATTGACACGTGTTATGACTGAATCTGTGAGGACTGGAACTGATGAATAGTAAATGAATGCTTACTTCAGAACTCTGCCTACTGCTATGCGAGTAATGTACAATTTGCCTATGTTCCCGATAACTCTCGAATGAACTGGACCGACTGTGATGAATTACCGAATTGAGAACCAAATTGAACAAGAACCAGATGGATGACTCAGTAGTGAATGAATCGAATCTCTGTAACTTAACGGGGGAAATTACCTATGAAAAGGAGACCAGCGTAAATCTATAACCCCAATAAGTACTTGATATAAGTAGTGTGAATACTACTATACTGCTACTTTACTGTTACTGTATTGTTACCGTTACTGTTATTGTACTGTCACTGTACTAACATTGCTACTTCTACTGTGCATATGTATTCACGTTCTATGTCGCGAAATAAGTTTTGTTTTCTGAAATGCTATATACTGTGTACTGAGTGACTGTTCAAGCTCTGATAAGTATTCGTGATACATGTTAGCTGCCCGGTATCAGAAGTTCTTTTATGGAACGTATATCTGTTTGTACTCTGTTATCCGTACCGGAGGCCTCGTCACGGGGGGCTCAGCATCTGTTCTGTTCTGCTCTGTTACCCGTTTTCGGGATTCCTTTATGGAACTGGTTATTCATAACCATCACGTAATTGTATCTGTTCTGTACTGTATCTGTTCTGCACTGTTCTGCTTTGTACTGTATTTGTTTTGCACTGTATCTGTTCTGTACTGTATCTGTTCTGCACTGTATCTGCCATGTCTGTATCTGTTCTGTATCTGCTCTAGTAGTGCTAATGAATGCACCATGTATACATAAGTAAGAATTGTGCATCTACGTATGCTGTGGACAAGAATATGAAAATGAACATGTATCTGAATCTGTCCCTGACTTTAAAACCTGAACATGTATAAGACTCTATTTTAATACGGACCATAATCTTTGTATACGATTTATGATTCTGTTTCTGTGCATTGCTAAGATTGAGATTGGGTCATGCATCCTGTTTTCTTCCGAAATGAAGGTGATTCGAGTTTGGAGGACCAAACTCTTTATAAGGAGGGAAGACTGTAATAACCATCACCACTGATTACTGATTAAGCACTGATTACTGCTAAACTGAGACTGATTATGATTGATAATTGAATTGATTGAAATACTGAACTGACTGACTGAGATCCGAGACTGATTGATTTACTGTAACTGTTTAAATGCATTTTCTATCTGTCGATTGTTAATCGATCTGTTCATGTTCTGTAATTTAAACTGCAAATTGAAGGCTTTACCGGCAGCCGAATCGGAAATGGATCAATGTTTTATGATCATTGGAATTTATGTGAATTAATGGTATATTTAATTAAAAATCGATTTGGTATGACTAAATTAGATAAAATAAGTTAAATCAAAGATATGGACTTATTTACCATAATGCCATCTAGTGGGGCCTTCGTTTATTATTATTGTAGAGCCTTATTGCACTCAATACAAAACATTCATCAGCCAAGTCCCTTGTTTTTGCCGTCCAAGAGGGAGAGAGTAAGAGAAGTGAGTGTTTCATCTTGAGTTCATAAGAGTCGGGTTGGAAAGTGAAGGAATTGAGAGAGTGTTCCAAAATTGAGCTCCTAGACTTTTGATTCAAAACTTAGGTAAGGGATTCAACCTTCTATTGATGTAATTGAGATTATTCTTGCATGGTTTAGAGCAAGGTTGAGGTCTAGAGCCAATTTATGGCTCAAATTGTTGTGTTGAAGCTTAATTGTTGCATGCATGTTTATATATTGGAGTTTTGAGGTTGTAGTTCTTAATTCCTCACATGCATGTTCATGTTTTAAGAGTAGATCATGAATTTCATCCTCTCAATTGTGTATTTAAGCTTTATCTAGCATGGATCATGATAGTTTAATGAGCTAAGTCAAGTTGTGGTCTTGTAAGGTTGGATTAAAGCTTGTATCATGCATGCATGTGTTTATCCTTGCATTTCGATGTTGATTTCATGGCAAATGGTGCATGCATGTTCATCATAGTATGATAGTCCATGATTTCATCTTGTTTTGAAAAGAATTGGCTCAATTGAGCTAGCATTGAAGCTTTAAATTAATTTAAGCTCATGCATGTCATGTTTGAAGATGTTCATGAAAATAGGTTTGAAAAGGAGTTTAATTGAAACCCCCTTGGGCTTTGATTTCTCAAATTGACTTTTGAATCATGTCATTCTATGTGTTTACAAGTGTTTTCCAGAAAATTGGCCCAAGAGGATCGAAAATGTTGCATTTAAACTTGATTTTGAGCTTGGGACTCAAATCTGGAATTTCCAGATTTTGGTCGTCCGCTCGAGCGGGGAAATCGAGCTCCCAGCATCTTGCACTGTTTTACAGCCCGCTCGAGCGGAGGAACGTACGCTCGAGTGGGCGTCGAGCGGGCGTCGAGCGTAAATTTCACCCATCCAGTACTTTTTGGTCCGCTCGAGCGAGGAAGTCGGCGCTCGAGCGAGGACCTTTGTTTGCCTGTCCGCTCGAGCGGAGTAACCTACGCTCAAGCGGGACCCTGTTTCACTGAAAATTCTGAAACTGTTTTATGAATACATCTTTGCATCCTCATGCCATCCTAGGCATTCTTAGGCCTAGTTTAAGACATCTTAATGAGGATATGGATGTAGAACACACCGAGGCAAATTAGGGACCAAGTTATTATCTTTCCCAATTGTGTAGCTTAGTGTGTGTTCAATCTGTTAACTGTGTAGGGTTGGCTTACCGAGGAGACACTCTAGCTTGCTGTAGCCCGGAACTCTGTGAGTAACAATTGTGTAAAGATATGTTCAAAATGATTATCTTCTGAATACTGAACTGTACTATTTTCTGAACTGTATTGTGGCATCCTTAGCAACTACTGTTACTGACTGTTACTGTTACAGAGATCTCTGTCGGTTCCCTTGTTGGAACCACTACTGTTTACTGTTATGATGACCATCATTTACTGTTTGGTCTATTAAGACCTGGTCTTCCAAGACCTACTGTTTACTGCACTGTTATGCTAATGGATGTACCACATATGACTGAATGACTGATTGACTGAAAGACTGAACGACTGAAATACTGATTTAATGAACTGTTTTCATTACTGTAAGAACATTCATTCTTAACCTCTTTACGCATTATGTTATTCACTGGGCTTTAGCTCACTGCTCATATATATATGTAGGTGTACAGGCACCGGACCGTTGCTAGAAGCGTCGGGGTAAACTCCAGTTTTGTCATGCCAACCACTGTACCTCACTGCGAGGTTCCGAGCCTGTCAAGCTATGGCTTAGGGGTGTTTTAATCTCCCCGTCTGTCTCTGTATCTATGATGTACTACTGTATAGACTGAATGTTTTGCACTGTACCGTACTGTTTAATAGGGATTAAGTCCCCGTACTGAATGATTGTATATATGATGCATACTCTTCTGTACTGAATGTCTATGTGTATGAAAAGTCTTTTTGCATACAGACTGTCACAGCTCATTGGACATTGTTTATTTACTGTATTGGCTTCCGCCATGCCCCTGTACTCTGTATTATTGTATTACTGTTAAGCAGGCCTTCGGTAATCTCGGATTACTGGCCGGTTACGGTGCTAAACCCATAGGGCCGGGTTTGGGTCGTGACACAGGGGTCTCGCTCAAGCGTGGCTTCTTTTGCTCGAGCGGACATGCTAAATGTGAGTGGTCGCTCGAGCGTGGACTCCTTCGCTTGAGCGGTATGCAAAATGTGAAAAAGTTCTGGTTGCATGAAATCTACGCTCGACACTCGCTCAACGCTGGCTCGAGCGTGAGACACAGTCCCTTGCTCGAGCACAAGTCTTGTCGCTCGAGCATGCTTCTAAACACACAAATTCCTGAGAACATGCAATTTATGCTCGAGCCAGCCTTTTGTCGCTCGAGCGGAAGTATGAAAATAAGGACGGTCGCTCGAGCGTAGAATCCTTCGCTCGAGCGTGGAAGCAAAATTCTGGGTTTTCCAGATTTGCTCCCAAGCTTCAAAACATGAATTCAACACCCCAAAACTCATCCTCTTGGGCCAAAATTCTGGAAAACGTTTAGAAATTCCCAAAACATCATGGTTTAAAGATCATTTCATGAAATCAAGGTCCAAAAGTATGCCGACTGTAAGAACACAACATGCATGAATTCTCTTGAACTCAACCTCTTCAAAACATGATCAAACTTGGCAACTTGATAGAAAACATGATGAATTCCCAAAATATAAGTTAGATGAACACATGAATGAAAGAATTCTTTGAAATCATGCTTAATTTGTGAAGAAATGCACATGCATGAATGGTATGGCCTAATTCTTCTTAATTCTAATGCAATTCTCTCATGAATTCACCTAATCCTCTTGAAGTCTTGTAGAGTCTAACTCAATTACACAATTAAGGGTTTGATTCTAGAGGCTTGAATTCCCAAGAGATGAAGTTAAAACTCTCAAATCTTTTTCAAATGGCAACAATTCCTAGCAATCCCTTGATTTGAGCCCAAATTCTCTTCTCTCTCTCTCTCTCTCTCTCTCTCTCTCTCTCTCGTTTGGTGCTAAAAGATGGAAGTTGATGGTGTCAAAAACATGTATTAAGGTGTAGAAGTGGTCTTGCATAAGCCCACTTAATGGCAATCAAGTAAATAACTTAAGCTAAATTAAGTAGCATTTTTTTTATTCTAATTTAATCGTTACAAATCGAATTTTGATTAAACTTACCATAAAATTCTATAATTCCTAATTAACATATAAATCCAGTCAATTTCTTAATCGGATGCCGATAAGGCCTTCAATTTGCAAATCAAAACTAAAATATGAACAAATCTTTTCTATGTCAAACAGATATAAACACAAAATGATGCAATGCACATATAATTGACTCAGGATTCCTTCTTAACTACTTATTTGGCATACTTAAACATGAATTACGTTAATTATAGGTCGGGGTTGTTACAATGATCAAATATTTGGATGGAAAATATTATTTTGAATTTGAGATGACATTAAAATTGGAGAGTGAATTAACAACACATACCAGATGAACAACACCTTTATTGGTGATCCCTAACATACCCCATAGGGATATGGAAGTCAGGCTGTTGACAAATTTTGCTGCAGAAATTTGGTATAGTCCGATGTCCGTTATTTGGTAACCCCATCGGCTCCTTGAACTGAAAATACAACACCACAAATATTGATACGGATTTGAATCAGTTAAAATTTTAAAATCTTGATACAAAATACAAATAGATGACTACACACAAATTCTACATCATTTGTACATTGCAGAAACTTATCAAGGAACTAACTATATTATAGCTGAATTTGATAACAAAGTCTATATGTTGTAACAAAACTAAACAACTTAATTTCTTGCAAATTTCTATTCTAATGAGAATGCCAAAAAAAAAAAAAAAAAAAAAAAAAAAAAAAAAAAAAATGAAACTAAAATGAACCAACACCATCATATTTCAATATATCAAACTTTTATTGACACCGCAATTATTTCATCCACTAGAAAGTATGCAAATTAGATTGAAACAAATAAACTAAAACTTGTTAAACCAATTAGATATGTAACAATTCGAAAATTTAAGTTGTCCCTTAAATTTTATACTAAATAATAATAAATACAGAATCTAATTTGACATTGGATTATCAAATATGGGATTAATTAGGGATTATTATTTAGGGCCAAATTAACAGAAATATGGAATTATAATATTAGTTGGGCCAAATTAAAGTTAAAGATAGTAAATAAATAAATATAAAAGTCAGAGTAAATAAATAATAATATTGATACCAATAATAATAATAATAATAATAATAATAATAGTAATGGGTGTGGTAGTAAAATAAATAATTAATTTACTGTTGGTATACGGTAGAATGTAATTTAATTAGAAATTAATTAATTTATATAATTATATTAAAAAATTGAGTCAAAGAGTAATTATCTTAAATAATTATTATAGATAAGAACGAATCCGTGATCAAATCTGAGAGGGATTTGAACTGCCATGTTAGATTCAGAGGCTTTCACCTCCCTATAAATAGGAAGAGGTGATCACTGGGTGCAAAAGAAAAAGAAAAGAAAGAAGGGAGAAAGAAAGGAAGGAAAAGAAGAGAGAAAGGAAGGGGAAGAAAGGAAGAAAAGGAAGAAAAAAACAATGGAAGCTGAGGGGATCTTTGATAGTGGAAAGAAAGAATAAGGTATTAAAGTTAAGGTGAGTTATATTATATCTTGAGTTACCATAATATATTTTACGGATGTTTTAACTTACCATAATTTATTTTATACAAGTTATATTTTCTAAATTATTATAAATTATATTAATATTTCAATTACGTGTATTATTTTTTAAACCCTATTTGTTAAAATGAAACCCATGGATATGTTTGTTTATATTTTAAAGAATATTTGACTATAACCTTATAAACAATTATGCTTTGTAAGTACCACCACGGGAGTCCCACGCCTTGGGGGACTTAAATAACTATTGGCTTCTGTTTGGTCACTTTGTGGCCCTCTGTTGTCATGGATCTATTGACCCTCTAATTTCTGGTGTGGAGCAAAGTGCTGTACGGAGCTAAGTGCTACACTGTTATGGGAGCCACCTCTAGAGTTCGTACGAGTCACCTCTTGAATCCGTACCTTTGTTCTGACTGTCACTCATGTGACCTCTGTTCTATTCTGTTCAGTACCGTGGTTAGGGTTATTTATTTACATAATTTCAGTTTTGCTACTTAAAGAATTATTTGTTCAGACTAAGTTACCTTAAATATTTTAGTTACATAACTATCCATGGTTATTTCGTATCCCTTATACTCTTGGTATAATACTTCTCACTCTGCCATGTGCTTATAGCTGTTTACCAATTTTCAGGAAATAATGCTATTAAGAAATAGCTTTTGGAAAGTCTTAGACGCGGGGCTGCGGCATAGACACACACAACACTTTTATGATATGTTTATATGTAAATATCGGCCTTTTTGGTCAATAAATTTTGTTATAAAAATAGAAGCTCCAATGATTATTTTGGTACCCTCACTTGAATATTATTTCCGCTCGCGTTTATTAATTTGTTTAAGAATTGGCCGGAGGTAACCTCATTTACTGGCCATCACGATACTTAACTCTTGGGTACGGGAAGCGGGTCATGACAAGATAACCCCCCGAATTTTTTCAAAATAAGACTAAACCTTCAATTAGAGAGGAGGATAAACAAAATTAAAGAGTTCATCTTCAGCTAATCAAAAGTAATAAAGCATAATATATATATATATATAGAGAGAGAGAGAGAGGGGGGAGGTTTACATGTTGAGCTCTTTGAGGTTGTAAGCATGGACAACGAGGCAAGTGGTGGAATCATCGTCCATTTTCCAACCAGTAAAGCTGAGTCTCTCTCTCTGAGCTAGAGATTGCTTCACCGCCTGCTTCCATTTTTTGCATACCCCATTCGCCCTTTTATTTTTCACACACACACACATACATAAATATACATACCATAACATAAATACACTCCTCTTGTGAAGAAAAATTCACAAGGGAATAGAGAGGAACAAATCCTACTGGTAAAAACCTCAATTAAATCTTTTCATACTGTTAGAATAGTAGAGAGAGAGATAAAAAATAATATGTATTGTATTCAATGAATTGTATATAATGATAGAAGGCCTTTATCCTACTAGAAATCTAACTGCGAGAAAGAGTATCCTATAAGAGACCTAACTATGGAAATATCTAATATATCTAGGAAATCAATACCTAATATATGTAGGAGTATATATCATATATACATTAACATCCCCCCTCAAACTCAAAGAGGATAAACATTTTGAGTTTGGAAAGAAAAACTAAAACATGAAATAAAATAAAAGGCAAAGAGATTGTAAAATCCGAACGGGAGCACAAGGGCGCTTAGATTAGAGGTCGGAACTAATGCCGGAAGACAGTTTATGGTCATGTCGGACCATTATAGGAACATGCTGAAACTAATGCCAGGACAGTTTGAGGTTGTGTCAGACCGATATAGAAATTGGCTGGAACTAATGTTGAGAGACAGTTTATGATCGTGTCGGACCATTGTATAAATTGGCTGGAAGTAATGTCAGGACAGTTTAAAGGGGTCATGCCGGACCGATGAAGGAGCTAATCGGATCAATGTCGGGACAGTTTAAAAGGGTTATGTCGGACCGATGTAAGAGTTAATCGGAATCATTATCGGGACAGTTTAAAGGGGTCATGCCGGACCGATGTAGAGAACTGGATGTTGAACTAGCAAGCGTGGCACACACATAACTTATGACGTGGTGCTGAACAATGATGGCAATAGATAACTAATGCGCCAGGGGGCGGCTTGGATTGTGCACCAAATGGGGCAGCTTGGGTTGTGCGCTAGAGGGGGCAGCTTGGATTGTGCACCAAAGGAGGCGATTGGATGGTTTGCATGGTGTATAACTATGTTCACCATGATATAGGAATAAACCAACAGATAGAGGAAGAGATCACCACGAAGCGATACTGAAAGAAAAACATGATAGCGGAATAGATTGAGGTCCGGCGGGCGGCCAATGCGAGGTTGCCGTTCACTGGTGAAGTGAAATTACTAGGTTCTTAACCTAGCTTTGATACCATGTTAGAATAGTAGAGAGAGAGATAGAAAATAATATGTATTGTATTCAATGAATTGTATTGAATGATAGAAGACATGTATATATAGGCTGAGAAAGAGTATCCTACTAGAAATCTAACTATGAGAAAGAGTATCCTATAAGAGACCTAACTATGGCAATACCTAATATATCTAGGAAATCAATACTTAATATATGTAGGAATATATACCATATATACATTAACACATACAACTTCGAACTTTAAGGTTTCAAATTCCTACGGGAATTGCTAAGAAAGCAGAGGAATATGAAACCAAATATATATTATACAAAAGAATCTTCATTAATCTTCAACAAGTGAAAAAACTAATTTCTCCCAAGTAATACCAAAGTTTTCAATAAGTGAAAAAACTTGAAACTAGGGTTTCGATTTCCAAAATTTCAATCGATGAAGAAGAGAGAATAGATATAGAAATTACCTTGAGAATACGAAGGTCGAGACTTTGCAAGTGTCTTCGATGAGAGAGAGATAGAGAGAGCAAGGATCGGAGAGAGAAAGAACGAACCTGAATCTAGAGCGAGAAAGACCCAATCGGCGACGGAGATGGAGATGGAGCACTATCTAAATAGTCGATTTGTTGTGTTTGTTGTATGTGAGAGAGGAGACCTAACTAACTACTATCACTGTGCCTAAATAGGGTGGGTATACAAATATTTGAAAATATAAAATCTAATATATTTTTATATATATTATATTTTATTATATTTTTTTTACAAATATTTTACTTTTTATCCAGATTAGGCATATCTAAAAAGTAAAAAAAATAAAAAAATTATTAAAAGAAGGAAAAATATCTAATCAAGATAATTTTGAAAAAAATAATTACAAATCAGTGAAAAGCAATATAAATATTAATAATTAAAATTACAAACTTTTTCACAAACATGCAATTTTTTTTTCCTAAGATTCCACTGGGTGCAATCATCCCTTAAAAGAATAAACTAAATTATAAAATAATGTATAAATTATTTTTTACGTTGTCCTCAATTAGGAAAATTTAATATATAAATATAAATTATAAATTATAAATTATAAAATAATATATAATATATAAAAAAAAATTTAATAAAAGTTTTCACGACATGCTAATGTATGTTGTGTAAAGTTATAATATTTTACAATATGTCGTTTTAAGTGCAAAGATTTTACGACATACTTTTGTATACTGTGAAAGTATGCATTTTTTACGATATGCTTTTGCATGTCATAAAAAAAATCAGATTGATTTTTTTTTTTTTTTAGAAGTTTTCATGACATATTAATACATGCCGTGTACAGTTATAATATTTTACAACATGAAATATATGTCATCATAAGTGCAAATATTTTACGACATATTTTTTAAGTCATGAAAATATACATTTTTTACAGCATACTTTTGTATGCCATAAATATATGAATTAACGACTTACATGGTATGTATGTCGTTATTGAAAAACCATTAACAGCTTGCAAAAAAAAAGCCGTAGAATGTATTAATTACGACATGCATTTAATGCATGTCGTAAAGTTAAAGCCGTAAATAGTTAGTTTTGTTGTAGTGGATGAGATTTAATTTAGTATAGGGTTTATTTTAAAGTTGAGTTTCTCTCATATTGAAATCTTAATATGACAAAACTTGCGGGCCTGTAGGGTTCAACATGAGTTTCGTTTTGATAATTCGAACCATTTATTTTGTAGGGATCGCAATGTATATTATCCATGAAAAAAGTTAGAGTAGTTTGATAATTGTAATATTTTTATTTTATCGAATTTGTCTCCAAAAAATGGACAACAAATATATATTTGAAGTAAATCATCCATTTTTTTAGAGACAAATGTAATAAAATTAAAAGGTTACGATTAGTGAATCGCTTTAAAGTTTTTCATAAATAATATACATTACGAACCCTATAAATGAATGATTCGGATAATTAAAACAAGACCTGTGTTGGGTCTTACGAACCTCTCAAGTTTTATCATGTTGAGATTCCAACATGAGAGAAACTCAATCCTTACTTTAAAATACCAATCCAATCTTACGAGTTGCCCTCGTGCATTAAATTGCCTCATTCTTTCTCACTTTAAACGAAATTGTATACCAAAAATACTAGAGATCCCAAAATTTCTACCAAATGTCTTACATGGGTGTGGGAACCACATATGTGAGACATTTGGTAGAAGTTTTGGTAAAACTTTTGAGGTCTGTAACATTACTCAATTGTACACCCACATCAGAAAACTATATATATATATATATATATTTTTTTTGATACAGATAAAAATGAAATTTGAAAATGATTCTTTCCCCCCTCATATTTTTGAGTTAGAAAATATTTTCTAAACAAAAATCTTATTAATATCATCACTATCATGGCACCAAATAGATAGCCAAACTACAACAACTAGAAAAATCACTATCCGAAACCCTAACCCTATTTTACCCAGAAACCGGAAGATTTGTAAAAGATGATCTCTTGGTAGATTATAATGACCAAGTTGTTGAATTCTCGGAAGCCAAAGTGAATCTTCAACTCATGGAGTTTCTCAATGAAGGTCCTAAGGTTAAACTTCTCAACCATTTTGTTCCACGATATCGGGCCAACTAGCACACCCATCACCAAGGACAGAATTAAGATTTTATCACTGGAAGAATTAAATGACAAATAATATTTTTTTCATTTCATATAGAAATACACATGCATATATGATATATAAATTATATATATACACATAAAAAAAGTTCAATATTATAGAAACAATCTCTAATAAGACGACGATCTTTTTTTGGTAAAAAATAAAAAATAAATGCAAGATGTGAAAAGAATGAGTAATATATTTTTTATATTAAGAGATTATTTTATTTATGAAATAAGATATATATTTTTAGAAGTGTTATGACAAACAAAATTTTTTACAAAAATATGAGTCTATCTCTTATAATCTTTTCTTAATTCCATCCCTTCCCACCACTCTAATGGTACCGGTACAAGTCACTAGCCTCTGTTTGGGAAGTTGAGGTTGGAGCTTTTTTGGTTAAAATAGTCACAAAAAAACAAAATATATTTTTTAGCCCAATAAGACAAAACATCACATCCAACACATGATCAGTATATTCTTTCTCTTACAAAAAGTTAAAAAAGCCAAAAAGTCCTTCCCAAACGAGACTTTTTAACCCCAGACTAAAAAAATCAAAAAACCAAAAAGTCAAAAAACCAACCCACTTCCGAGACAAACCCTATCTTCGAATGTGGTAGTCTAGCCCTGTGCGTGCACACTTCACATATTGTAAATGATGGATTCATACGAACTTGTTTATTCGAGTTTTGACTTACCCTCCCTCTTCCCATCAAGAGATGTCTCCTCGGTTTTCAAAGTGGCAGTCCCTAAAAACACCAGAGTCAAGGTCATCATGCGAAGGTTCGTGTTCAATGCAGAAGCAATATTAGGTTTAAAATTGAAAGTAAAAGTAAGGTCACTTGATGCAAGTGGTGACATTAGCTATATGGAAGGCTCTGATTCGTGCCACCGCTTGAACAAAAAATCAGGGGAAGCTAAGGCCTTCCCTGAAGGGCCTAACGGTCAGCTTGCGAGGTAGGATAAACACCATTTCAGAGAATTCTTTAGAAAATTTTATATAACAACTCCAATTACATTCCAAGTAGAAGAAGAAGAAGAAGAAATAAAGCAAAACCAATATGGAAGAGGTTCTTTTGCCTCAGTTGATAGTTATTTTAAAGGATACTATTAAGAGAGCACTTGGAAGATGCTCAAAACTCTCAGATGGAGATGAGATTTTTTCAATAGTGGTTAATTGTGTGAATGAAATAGGAAAAACAGTTGTGGATGAGAGAATGGATGTGTAGCTTGTGTGGTTTCCCATTTCATGACACTGATTTTGGTTGGAGAAAACCATTGTATGTGAGCTGGACAAGCAATACTAGCACAGAAAATGTTGCTTTATTAGATTCAAAATGTGGAAATGGAATTGAAGCTTGGTTTCCTTAAATGTAGCTTGTGTGGATATTGGAGAGCATTGATTTCCTCTTGAGTCCTCACTATGGATTAGTCTTTGGATTTTATTTAGAATAATATTATATATGCCCATTGTATACTAATTAGCGTATCTATTGATAATGTATCACAATTTAAGATGTTTTTTTGCATTTGTAATTTGTATAACGAGTGAGATCAATAATAATGTCATAACTAATATTGATACACTAATTAGTACACTAATTAATATATGTAACACCACTATTTTATTTATTTATTTATTTATGAGTATTGATCTCCCCAAAGTCTTGAAAAATGTATTAAAATATATAAATATTTTGATATTTTGGACTTGCCAGAGTCTTGAAAAATGTATTAAAGTATATAAATATTTTGATATTCAAAAATGCTTCAGACTACTAAACCTTCATTACTAAACCAGCACTAATGACGTGGCTGCCAACGTGGAAAGACTGATGCAAACCTGCCCGTTTCTCTCTCTTTCTTATTCATTTCAAATTTCAAATTCATTTTCAGAATACATTTGAAGACTCTCTCTCTCTCTCTCTCTCTCTCTCTATTCTTCCTTCTTTTCTCTATTGTGCCTCTCTCCCGACAAGCTCCCCGACGAGCGCAGCTTTCCAACCTCGGCGACGATCGAGTCTCTCTGCAACCTATATCAGTCCTCAATCACGACGATCGGTGGACTGGTTTTTGTCGCTTCTCGCGACGACAACGATCAAGTCACTCACGACGACCGAGTCTCTTTCCGTCTTCCCACCAGACTCGCTTCTCTCGACTCTCTGTGTTTTCTCAACATATCTTTCTACACAAGTCAGTTCTCTCTCTCTCTCTCTCTCTCTATATATATATATATATATATGCACATATTTGTTAAGATTTTTGTGACTCTGATTTTGATTTCATCTGTTTAAGAGGATTTTGATTTTGATTTTGATTTGCCCCAATTTTACGTTAGATGACTTTGATTTTGATTTTGATTTGCCCCAATTTTACATTAGATTAGTTGTGGCGCTATGACTGACCTTTAGTAAAGCCATTGCCAAAAAAAAAATGTAAAATATTATTTGCCTAAAAAATCTAAAATATATATTTGGTGGAGAATATATAAAAATCTAAAATCATCCTTCAAAGCCACTACCAAATCTTTCTTTCATCATGTCTTCATTCATTCATTCGAAACACATCAACAACAATATATATTTGGTGGAGAATATAAAGCAAAAACAATAATGATCATTCGAATTCAAAGAGGACTTGATATACTAATGATACGATGATTTGAAGGATGATTTAAAGCATGATCATGAGGCTTAAAGCTTAAATAGGTCATTAATCTTAATACTTTGTGTGTGTGTCAATTTCCGACCACACTGCCAAATTAGTACTTAGCTGGAGAGCATTGACAGAATAGATACGTCCCGAACGACCTGCAACAGAAAGAAGAGATTCCGGCGGTGATTCGTCCACCCGGGGGCACTCCGATGATCAAGTCAGTTATCTCTCAAAGATAGCAAAAATGCTTAACTTACTATTCAGAATATAAATCGCGTACCTTAGACCCATAGGGGTGCCTCCCTTTTATAGCCAATACAGTCCTAGTCCCAAGAGAAGCCTAGCTCCATTGGACTTAGGATTACTGCTAATATTGGGCTCCCAGTAGGATTGGGATAAACTCTCTAAGTGTCTTATCCTTACCCAAACTGAAGTCCTCTCTCATTCTAGGACTCTTGTCCCTTATCCGCTTATCCCGGATTTCGATATCTTCGGAGACAACCTCGGCCCATCCGAGATCACCTCAGCGTCATAATAAGGACACGTGGCACCTCGGCTGACACTTCGGCGTCACCTTGGCCACGTGTTGGTACTCATAAAATATATCCCCACAACTACCCCCTATTGTCTATTACCTCGGCATCCTGAGGTGATGGAACCTATATCATTCATTCCATTTAACTCGTCGGTAATCTCGTTTTATCATTCATTGCCGATGTCAAAACTTGTCGGCTTAGTATGACCAAGACCTATAGTTTGCTTCTATCAATGCCTCAGAACCATTAACTAGGGTTGTTCAATTTTCTCAGCCGAGATCATCCTCCCAGCTGAAGTCTTTGCCTCTTTAACCAAGAACTTCAAGAGTTCTATCATGCGTGTGAGCTGTTACGCATAATATTCCAACCGTTTTTGCCATGCAGCTTTCCCCTATTGAGCCGTTCCTGACACGCGCCATCAAATCGCATCACTCGTGCATGCGCTGTCTGACAGACACGTTGTCCAAGGCACATTCATTGAAGTTTTGCCGCCATTTCACGTTTTTGACAAAAACTTCTCCTTTTCTCCGTCTTTTCACTTTATACCACCGTTTCTGGAGCATCCAACTTCTTCTCTCTCTAACTTTTTCTCCCAAATTTGCTATTGCCGCCCTCGCGAAGCTTTCTGCAACTAGCTTCGCTCTCCCCCTCCGGTAACGATTTTGCTGCACTTCTCCGGTTGCTGCCACCATCTGATCTTGGCAACCCTAATCTTCCCCTGTGAGTCACTGTTCCTTCGTTTTAATTTTTGTTCTTCCTCAAACTATTATATTTGTCTACTGCAATTGCAACGTCATTCACATCTGTGTTTTTCAAATCCAACCATGTATTCTGAGCATATTTATCTCATGATTTTGCTATTTTCCCAAACCGTTCTTTAATATATACACAATACCCACATACTTGTTCATTCTGCCACTGTTCTTGGCCTTGCACCCTTGCACACACTCTGTCACAGTGTTCTTGATGATTCACCACTATTCTTGACTCTGAATCATTGCTCTTGTTTGTGTTTTTTGTATTTTCTTCAGATTCTTGCTTTCAATCCCCATTTGCTTAGACTTAGGTTTGAGATTTTCCATAGAACACACGAATCTTAGGGAAAAACTTAAACAACCTTCACTTTGGATCGCAAAAAATCTTTACCCCAGCATTTGTTTAGGTTTTGCCGAGGTCTTCTGAGCCTTTACAAAACACTTTATTTCCAACTTATCCACCTTTCCCTTAAGCCGACGTCATGGATATGTGGAAACATCGGGTAGATACCCCAACCAAGTTCGGATTTTTTAGGCAGGAGTTTTCCATCCCCGCCGACGTCCATTTGAGGTTGGCTGGCGAGGATGACTCCATCATGCCCACAACTGATTTTATGCCCTTCCCCGTTGTAGCTTTTATTGAGTCTGGACTTAGGCTTCCACTCGACATCCTCTTCTGTGAGATGCTTCATTACTATAAATTGAACCCAATGCAGCTCGCCATCAATTCCTACCGAGTCATCAACGGTATAATAGCCTTAGCCAAACAAGAGAATGCTAGGGTTACCTTAGCTGACATTCAATACTGTTACACCATGTGTGGCCTCAAATTAGAGAAAGGCTATATTTCCTATCTCAAACCGAGGTCCACAGAGTACAAAATTGTTACCAACCTCCAAGACTCCAACAAGGGAGCCGGGGATGATTACTTCATTATCTCGGAGAACTGGGAGTTCGCTCCAGATGAGGACCTCCACCTTTACCCTCTTCTTCAAACAGTTTTTGTAAAGGGTAATGGCAAGAGCCTAGTGTTTATACTTACTTGTTTTCAAAGTCTTTAATACTTCGTTTGTTCTAATGTCTGTTTTTCTTGCAGCTCTTCCTCAACTAGCCAAAGACTTCCGCAAGTCTTTTTTCCCTAGCAAGGGCTTGAAGAAGTTGTTGGATTTACCCATTCCGAGGCGGAGAGCTCCTTTGCTACTCAACTTCATTCCTACCTATAAGTCGGTGCTTCCCGACGTCCCAAAGAGGAAGAAAAGCAATTCTCCCCCTTCTGCCACAACTCCTCCAACAGCCTCATCATCTCGGCCAGATCAATGATCGACCTCTGATCTAGCAGAGCAACCGTCAACCTCGACTCCATATTGTAACAAGTCCGCGGGGGACCTCGCTACAGTTCGGACTTGATTTTTGTCACGGTTCTTAATCTAAACCAAAGAGTCTGAATCCGGCAAATCGTTTTGAGAAAACAGATTTTTTTTGAAAGAAGTGCCAAACATGGACTGCTTTGCCAGATACAGAGTCGCCACCTAAATATTTTATTTTTGGGAAATTTAGGAAACCCTGACTCGTTGCCTAAGGCCACGTGTCCGTCATCACCAAAGTTGTCTCGGCTCGGGAACTTGGGTACGATTGGGGAAGGTCACTTCGTGAGCACCCCCGCTCGCCCGATCAAAGATCGGCCTCTACTAACCATGATATCAAGTTGTGAAAACATTATGTATTCTTATTCTGGTTATTAGCCTAGATTTACTATGTGATGCGCACAGCGTACAAGTATAGACCGGGTCGCCTGAATTGGAACAAAACGTTTCATGTTTGTTTTTGAAAGAGGGTTTGCTACTCGCAAGTAGGCTTAAAATGCAGATTTTGCCACCCTCAGGTGGGCTTAGAAAAGATGGTTTTGCCACTATCTAGTGGGCTTAAAACTCATAGTCAATGCATTGTTCCAATCCAAATAACCCAATCTTCACCCACAGGCATTCAAGCAGTTATATCACATAAGCAAATAACCTCATGGTAAGCATGCTATCATGGCAGTCACTCACACACATGGAAGGATGCTAAAGCATAAAAACTTACCGAGTACTCCAAGCCAAAATAGAAGCTAATTAGAAATCCATGCATGATCCTAACTATACAGAAATGCCTAATGCAACACACGCAAAAATGCAACTATAGCAGGCTCGGCTATTCTAAGCATGGCATGTGGAATGCTACAGCTAACATGTATTCAACTTAGAATTGAAATACAAATGCAGTTAGTATGATGCGCCGAGCCCGGTGCATGCAAAATAGATGAATGAATGCAAACATGCTATCATACTGTATGCTAATTGAAACATGCCCTAATCTAACCATCATAAGCTAGTAAATAAAAAGGGAAGAAAGACGTGGGGTTGGAAGACATACATCACACACACGCACACTTATTACAGTTGTGCCCTCGCTTAGAGGGTCCGAATAATATACAGTCCCAAATGAATAGTACAGTCCGAATAAATAATACAGTCCAAATATGTACAAAAATCCTAATTAATCACCAAATTAACTAAGAAAACAATAAACTGGCATGCAAGCCAGGGACTGCCTTGACTCTTCTTCAGATGATGAATGATGCATATCCGGGTTGCCTTTGCGCGGAAATCCACTGTGATGCCCCAACTAGCCTCTATTTTGCAATAATTTTTGGAAAGCACGCCAAGCCCCGGAAGACTACTGATTCTTGATTTGCTGCAACAGAGAGCAGGAAAGGGGTATAGCAATGTATTTTCACATATGTATGCATGTCTCGACCCTCGTGCCACCAATCGCGTATATCGATGCATGATGGCCGAGGAGTCGAATGGTACAACTCGATATGGAATGAATGCACATATAAACACAACAATATCTAGACTCCATCATAGGTAATTCGGAGTGTCGGCGACTGGGGAATTGAGACACGTTCCGTCACTCGGAGTACGAAACGTAACTCGTTTCCCGTGCTTGGGCTAACTCCTATCCCAAACACAATGCAATATGCATGACATGCATGAATGCAACTAAGATACAACCTAACATGCACAATGCTATGAAATGGCATACACGATGCACGAGGTAACATGGCATACACAATGCGCTAACATACAACCTAGCATACACAATGCTATGAAACGAAATGGCATACATAATGCATAATGGACTTACACCAACACAAGTGGACCTCGGCCACACTCACATAGGAGGCCATTAGATAAAAATGAGACACTCGAGATGCGTGCACACTTGCACGCAAACCGAGGACCGACCCTAAGGCACCAAATGCCACTCTAACAAAGCATGGCAAGGCATGGAATATGACATACAAGCATGCAAATTTTAGTACCAAAATATGATGCAAAACAGCCCCGAAACATGGAAACATGGCACCCGATGCATGAAATGAGACTCGATACTCGAAACTAGGCGCGTGGAATGACTTATAGCTATACAAAGAATGCATTATTTGAACATGAAGTATGAAGACAGAATCAAGACAGCCCCAAAACAAGCATATTTCCAGTTTTAAGCAAGGCCAAAAGGTGAGCAAAAATAAGGCTAAGCTAGCATGCAAAAATGGCCCCGAAAGAGAGATAAAGAAGCAAGTAGCAGATGGAAGCCTCAAACAGTGAAGAGCCTTTCAACAAAGTTGAATAAGGGCTCAAAACAAGCCACTTTACAGTTTGAAACAAGCCATGAAAGTAAACACAAGTGGGCCTAAAAACATTATGCAAGAAAAAGGCCAAAAGAGGGACAAAGAAGCAAGTGATGGCTTCCGGCCTCAAATAGAGGAGGGCCCTTCAACAATGTTGAAGAGGGGCCCAAAACATGGTATTTTACAGTTTATGACCAAGCCCACAACAGTGCACAAGCAAGCTTAAAATACTATGCAAAATAAGGCATAAAAGAGAGCTTTAACACAAAGAGCAACAAGGAAGCCTCAAACAACAAAGGACCCTTGATCAAACATGAAGAGTGGGTCAAAATAAGGCTATTTACAGTTCAGACCAGAGCCCAAAAATACAAGCACAAGGAGATAACAAAACATGCAAAAATAGGGCCAAAAGAGGAATAAAGAGGCAAGTGACAGATGGAAGCCTCAAACAGTGAAGAGCCCTTCAACAATATTGAATAAGGGCTCAAAAAAAGCCACTTTACAATTTATAACCAAGCTCAAAACAGTTTAGAAATAGGCCTAAAATACTATGCAAGAAAGAGGCGTACAAGAGAGGTAAAGAAGCAAGTGGTGGCTGGAGACCTTAAACAGGGAAGGACCCTTAATCAAACATGAAAAAAAGCTCAAAATGTTGCTATTTTCAGTTAGGGTCGGAGCCCAAAAATGTAAGCAAGTATGGCTTAGAAAGCATGCAAAATAAAGCACAAAAGAGGGAGAATGAAGACTCACCCTTGTAGACCAAACTTCGACAGCTCTTGGCTTGAGAAAAGGGGCTCCTAAGCTCTGAAAAAGCAGCTCCAAGTGTTGGAAAGGATGGTGATGGTGTGGTGCTAGGTGGTGGTGTAGAAATGGTGTAGGATTTGAGAGGTTTTGAGGGTTGAAGTGTAGAGAGAGAGAGATTCAATGTAGGAGCTCCAAAGGGTTTTTTGTAACCCTCAAAACTGAAGGGGAGGGCCTGGTTATATAGGCACAAGAGTGGGGGAAAAAGGGGGGAAATGAAATTCAAGTTTCCTCCCAAAAAGTTGGCCCCCCGGATACAAAATCTGGGGGGGAAATGAGGGTATATTTGTAATGTACCAACAGTGAGGAGCAAGGCCAGCCGGTTAGAAAGGTTGTAGGTGGCCGGCCGGCCCTCCCCATGGCCGGCCGGCCAAGGGTCAAAAGGGTCAGGTAAGATTAGTGGCCGGCCATGCCAAAAGCTGGCCTCCTATGTGTGCACAACACAACCATGTGGTCAAAAACTGGAGAAACTGAACCAGGAGAGAGAAAGGCCCATCTTTTGGAGGGGTTCAAAAGGGTCAAACACAATTACTGGCCGGCCATATGATATTGGTGGCCTCCCAGGTGTCTACAACACAAATATGTGGTTTAGGGCTAGAAAAAGTGGCCCAAGGGTGGTCAACATTGGCTTTCTAGTGAGAAAAACGGGCGACGGAGGGCGATGAAGAAATAAAACTGGTTGTCAGAACAATTACTGGCCTCCCACTCTTCTACGATCTTCCTAACAATGAAACAGAGGTCCCTGCCAAAAATGAACTCAAACCGATGCAAAATGAAGGTTCGGGGGCCGAAACGCGTAGCCTGGGGCCCCAAAACTGACTGTTAGGCACCGGAAGTGGTGTTCGACCACGAAGTCGGTCTCTCGAGCCACAGTGTCCCTCAAAAGGGAGCAAATAAGGTGTATGCCAAAAAGCGGAGCAAACAGAGGCGGTTAAGCAGTCCCGAACCGAGGCACACGGCCGACGGCTCCGAAAAAAATTGAAAACCGTGCTCCAAACGGGCAAAATGGCCTACGACCACGAAACGTAGCCTACGGCCACTGAGAGATGATCTACGAGACCTCTCCCTCCCTTCGGGAAGAGAAAACAGAGAAAACAAAGCCTGGTTCGCAAACTGAGGCAAAGCATGAAAGAGCCCGGAAGTCCAGAGGCAAGGCTCGCAACCGAGACTCTGAAACCTCTGAACGAGCACGATATGCAACATCACCAAGTGCTCAATCGGTGACGTCTGAGTCTTAAGGTCGGTCAAAAATGGGGTGTCTACAGTTGCCCCTCTTTGACAGAACTCGGAAGTCACAAGTGACGGGAGTGAATGTCAAAGCCCAGAGACGACCCATTTTTGACAAGGCCGAAGACTTAGACAAACATACAACATAAACAGGAAGATGTGCCCGCAGGTATGCCCGCATGCAAAGGGGCAAAATGCAAAACGATATGCACAAGGCCAGATGTAACTTAATGATCATGCAAATGCAGCAAGCTGTAATGAAGCAAGTATTCGCAAATAGATGCAATAGTTTTAAGCAAGAATGCAAAGCAACAACTACATTTCATACAATTAAGAATGCGGAGAATTATTCAATTCTCGCCACGTCTCACACGGAGAAGATACAATACCTGCGCGATTCGTCTGGTCGCATCAGCTTAAAATGAACCGTACATACAATATCGTGCCTGCAAAAGAAAGAAACTCAACAAGCACAACATACTTGACAACATATGTTCAATGTGACTTCGAATACAGACAAACGTGGTGCCGGCGGGAAGGTGATTACAACGTGAGGAAAAACGCGCGTAGCAACGCGAGTTTAAGCGCGGAGGCTTGGTAATATCAAGGAGACGTGCATAACAATGCAAGTATATGCATGAGAATGCGAGTTATGTGCACAACAATGCAGAACAAGCGTAAACCAGGATGTATGTTTGGCGCAAAACAACGAGCAAGGAAATGCGCGTTTCGGCGAGGGCGACTCGATTGCGGCCTCCGGTTCACCTCCCGGAGAGGTTACAACATGTTGAAAAAGGATACATCTCACTTCTGATGAGTAATGATGAGACACGCATCGGTAGTTGAAGCTGAAGTTCCGGCGGAGCGATTTCGCGACAGAAAGTGCATTTCTCTTGTACTTTTTTAGGTCTCGGGGACTCCGATCCTCACCAAAATTTGCAGGCATCTTGGGGCCCACCTAGGGAACATCACCGGCCAGCTTTATTGCAAAGGGGAGGCCACCGGCCACTTTTTGAAAAGGAAATGGCCGGCCTGCCAGAAAATGGGGCCGGCCGGCCACTTTGCCAAATCCGTGGGCATTTTGGTACTTTCACTCTCTTTTCTTTAAATCCATTCGGCCAAAGCTCCTGTCCTCATAACTCCAGCTCCGAAAACACCTTCTCTACCTTCCTAGACCATTTTCCTCTTCAGATCTGAGCTCTATACGCGTCTTCCAACGTTCCACGCAAGTTGTTTTCGCGAAATCTTTCAGTTTTAAGCACTTTGAACCGATTAAATTTTGATTTCGGGGCTTCTTTTCTCATTTTCGCCACTTGAGGTGAGTTTGTCTCAATATTTGGAAGATTTTCTCGGGAGTTGACTTTTGTTGACTTTTTCATTTCCCGAGAGTTGACTTTTGTTGACTTTTTTCAATTTTGGCTCATTTTTGCTCATTTTTTGCTCCCTTTGCAGATTTTCTAAAATGGCTGGTCATTTTCCTCACGGTGGAGGTCCTCCGGGCGCCGGAGATGATCCCGACATCATGGCTCTGCCTCCGAGGGTTCGACCCTTCATACCCGAGAGGTACGACCCACCAGTGCATATTCTTCCGCGGGCTGTTCTCTATCACTTCACTGATTTTGACGAGCGAGCGCCCGGGGATCTCCTTCTGCGGGAGCCAAAGTATCATCTCTCCCATGAGGCACGAGAGGTATTTACTTCGTTTTTTACCTTTCCTGCAACGTATTATGAATTTTTCATGCATTCCGTGCCTTTTGCCATGTTTGTCTGCTCATTTTGAGTACACAGCTTATTTAGAATTTTTAGTCTATGACACAACATTCTGTTTACATTCTGAACACACAGTTCGATCATTTGAATTTCTGAACACTCAGTCCATAAATTGATTGTGAACACACGGCACACACTGGTTGAGAATTGAACACGCAGCCCAAACACTGATTTTCCGAACACACAGCCCGAATTAGAGATGAACACGCAACACACACCGATTGAGAGTTCAACACGTAGCCCAAACACTGATTTTCTGAACACATAACTCGAATTGATGGTGAACACGCAGCACACACTGATTGAGAGTTGAACACGTAGCCCAAACACTGATTTTCTGAACACACAGCTCGAATTGATGGTGAACACGCAGCACACACTGATTGAGAGTTGAACACGCAGCCCAAACACTGATTTTCTGAACACACAGCCCAAATTGAAGGTGAACACGCAGCACACACTTGTTGAGAGTAGAACACGCAGCCCAAACACTTGATGTCGAACACACAGCTCGTTGTTGAGGTGAACTCGCAGCACACACTGATTGAGAGTAGAACACGCAGCCCAAACACTGATTTTCTGAACACACATCCCAAATTGAAGGTGAACACGCAGTACACACTGATTGAGAGTAGAACACGCGGCCTAAACTCCGATTTTTCTGAACACACAGTCCACTTGAAGGTGAACACGCAGCACACACTGATTGAGAGTAGAACACGCAGCCCAAACTCCGATTTTCAGAACACACAGTCCACTTACTTTACTTTGCACGCAGCCTATTCATTTTATTGGCACGCAGCTCATTCCTTCTATTTGCACACAGCTTATTCATTTTATGCTGAAATATGTATTCATTCTGAATGCAGGTGACTTCTCGCACCGTGCGGGGATATGGCTCTACCGCGGCGAGAGATTAGTATGCCGAGCTCCCGGAGGCTGTCCGGGATTTGGTTGACTTGGCGGGGTTTGGGCCCTTCTATACTGGGCTATCTCGTTGTCCTGCCAGGAGGACATTGATGGCTGCCTTGGTGGAGAGATGGTGGGACACCACCAACTCCTTCCATTTTTCTGCCACGGGGGACTTGACTATGACCCCGCTTGACTTTGCCGTACTGACTGGCCTTGACGTGGGAGGTCGACCCATCCCTTACGACGAGGACATGGGCCAGTGGGAGGCCGCTTGGATATATTTACTGGGGGCTCGCCCGCCTGTTGATAGATCTTCGGGCAGGGTCCGATACACCTGGTTTTCTTCCCATTTTCGGAGGGTGGAGATGGAGCCCGGGACTCCTGAGGAGGCAGCACAGTATGTCTGCGGTTTTCTGATGTTCCTTTTCGGGACCACTTTGTTTGCCGATAGGGGGAACACTGTCGGGCTTTATCTGTTGGGTGCTTTGGTGGACCTATCACAGGTCAGACGGTATGACTGGGGTGGCGCCAGCTTGGCTACCCTTTATTGCTATATGAGCGCGACCTCCCGTGGACGGGGGGACTTACTTGGCGGCTATTGGAGAGCCTGGGAGGTACTTTCTGCCCTCTTGATTTACATTTCTGCTCCTCGTTACTTGTATATTGCACACACGGCGCACTTTACACTCTGTATTTTGCCCTCAGCACTTTGCATTTACATTCTACACTGTTTTCCACAGTTATGGGTCTATGTGTATTTCCCGATATTAGCCCCGGAGTTGGTGGTATAGGGGCCCCTCGTGACCCTGTACTCACTTGTATTTGAAGGCCAGCACCGGCCAAGACCTCGGGAGTCTCTCCTTTATCTACGGCAGTATTTCGACACGGTGCGGTCGACGGAGGTATTTCAGAACTCTCGGTCCTGTGTGTTTTCATCTTTGATTTGTCTTGTACCTTCCCGATTTCTGATTGATTTATGCATTTGTTATCCGCAGATCACATGGCAGCCTTGGGCGCCCTTAGGTGAGGGTCTTCGATTCCAGCTTGCCGGAGGGTGGGGTGCCTCCCGGTACAGGATCCTATTCGAAGGACCAGTTGGTAGGGCCTGGTTTTTGGGGGACCGCTTTTTGCGTCAGGTTTGGGGGTACACTTCTCAGGACCCTCCCTCAGCACCCCCAGTCGATATGCGGATTGCTGATAGGCTCTCTTCCCGGGATGTTGTTAGTGCTATGCTGGGTACTGATGCCTTACTGTATCTTGAGGAGGGGGATTATGCTACTTACCGTCACATATACCTGATGCCTCCATTGATGGGAGTCTGTATTCCGACGATGAGGCCTGTTGGTATGCCATCTTCGAGCCAGGCCCAGGCTCGGGCTACAGACGCCCCTTCTACCAGCAGGGCTGGTACATCTAGAGGTGGGGGTGGATTGGTTCCCCCGATTCCTTCGACTCATCCTCATCCTGGATGGCCGGATATACCGACTGAGCTGATGGGGTGGCAATATGGGACTACCTCTCCGATTCCGATCCCGATAGAGCCTCCGATGCTTGGCCACCGATATGTCAGAGACCCCGACTCACCCCCGGTATGCTTTACAGCTTTGATTCATTTCTCAGATACTTGGACGTTTGTTCCTTTACTGATATTCTTGCCTTTGCATCTGCAGCCTCCTGTCGAGTACATGGATGAGGTGCTCGAGATGGTAGCCTCACTTGAGGGGATGGTCCTGCGGAGAGAGGCGCAGTTGTCCATCATGGGTTTCCAAGTACCCTTTAGTTTTCTGGCATTCATCATATTCTGATAACATGCATTTTACTGTATTGATAGGCTGACCGTGTAGAGCACATCTGACACACACCACATTCATTCATTATTCCTGCGTACATCTGCCCTGTGTAGCTTGCTTGCATCTGTATCTGATATACATGTTTTGGCTGATGTATTCAAACTGCATCTTTCATTTTCAGATGCCTCCGGTATATGCTCAGCCGCAGGCCAGGCCACCTGGGCCTTCTCGGGGAGGTGGACCATCTGGGCCTTTTCGAGGAGCTGGGCCATCTGGGCCTTTTCGAGGAGCTGTGCCATCTGGGCCTTTTCGAGGAGCTGGGCCATCCAGGCCTTTTCGAGGAGCCCGAGGAGAGGGGTCGTCTCGCAGACGCAGAGCACACATTATAGAGGAGGAGCCCGGTGAGGATGAGGAGGAGGAGGCTGCAGATCGTCAGTCGGAGACATCTGCTGACAGAGAGGAGGGCTCCGGTCTTGGCTCCGGGAGTGGAGGCGAGGCTGAGGGGGATCCTGAGGATGACAGCTCCGACTCAGATGGTGATGGTGGTGCAGAGGCTACTTCGCAAAAGAGGATGAAGAGGGCCTTTTATTCCTGTTCTTGAGAGCATTGCAGCTGCTCCCTGTTTTATTTACCTTTGTACTAGTAGTTTGTAGCACATTGCATTTTGTTAGGCAGTTTTATTATTTTTTGTAAAACTTGTGCCCTTGTTTGTAAAATGTTGTAACAAACGAAGCATGATGGAATGAAACAGCTTTTTTTTAAAAAGTGTTGTATCTTAAACTCTTATCATCATATCGCATCATAATAAGATTGAATGGAAATGTGCATTGTGCATTTGCCCAGTCAGGTAGTGAACTGACGCAACAACTTAACTTACTAAGATATAACAAAACCTTAGCAAGTTTACAACTCGATAAACAAAATACAACAGTGCTGACAATTTAATAAACAAGACTCAACAAAAATTGCTTAAACAAAGAGTAACAACTTAAAAACATGAAACACGACAGCTCGACAAACAACTCGATAAGCAAAACGACAACTCGATGAGCAAAACAACAACTCGATAAACAAAACTCAACAAAACAAAGTGTACTTCGGACGATCTGGGCAACGGAACGCATCCGAAACAGAGGGAAATGGAGGCCTTCGACACACCCGTTGCATGGAAATGCTTGAAACTTCCTCCTGGAGGGTAAAACAGGGCCAAAGACACACATTGGAGCATGGCCGGCCACTTTTAGGAGCTGGCCGGCCAGCTTTATTGCAAAGGGGAGACCACCGGCCAGTTTTTGAAAAGGAAATGGCCGGCCTGCTAGAAAAGGTGGCCGGCCGGCCACTTAGCTCAGCAACCGTCAAATTTTTGACACGTGTCCCCCGAATAGTGTCTTCTCCTCTTTAAAAGCCTTAGCCTCGTGGTTGATTCATTTCATCTTAGTTTTACACCAAAATGGAAGCATTTCTCGCTGAAAATCTCACAGCTTGGATGGCTTCTCTAGATGGCTCGGAAAAGTTGAATTTCCGGGGCTTTGGCTTGAATGCACTATTCACGCTGAGCCGTACTCCGCTGCACTTTCCCTTCCTCCATGCCGCGGCGAGGTTTTGGAACCCGGTAACGCATGTTTTCAGCTTTGGCGGGCAAGAGGTATGTCCAACTTTCGAAGATTTTCAAGTTTTGATGGAATCTGAACGTTATGAAGAGATTTTGCCTCAGTTTCATTTTGGCCACGCCCAAGCTTTAGGGCGGATGTGTGGACTTACCGCGCATGATGCTCGGTCTCTAATCTGTAATGGGGAACTGGATATCCTCGGCTTGATTCATCGCTTTTCTGGTGCCAGTGACCGCGGCGACCATCATTGGCAAGGTTTCCGACAACATGCCCTCTGCTTGTGCATACTATCTCACTTCCTGCTTGTCCCGGGCCTGGGTGGACCCAACATCCGTTTGATTGAAGTTGCTCAGGGCTTGAAGGAAGGGAAGAGCTGTATTGCTATGGCATTGGCCGAAACACTGATGAGCTTAGACGCTTTCCACCGTCAGGAGACGACCAGATTTGCGGGGAGTCCACTACTGCTGCAGGTAATGTTTCCCACCCAATCTCACATATGTATTTGCTCACATCACTCGGCCCTCAGGCTCGGTTTTTCTCACAAAACCCTTGTCTCACTGTTCTCTCATCGCACGTCTCTCTATTCTTTATTCTCTCATTTTTCATCCCTTCCCATGTATGGTTGATGGATAAATTGCAGGTTGTGGACTCTTGCCCAGCCTATTCAGCTCGCGGCTACTTCTTTCGCCAACGCCTAGTCGATGCCCTTGATGAGGGATGGTGGTTCAACTGGATGTGCAATTTTTCTGCAGATCGCATTGCGTGGCGCTGTCCTTGGCTTAACCTCCCGGCGATGAGCTATAGCATGTCCCGGCTGATCGGGATCCAGTTGATTGGTCTGACCCACTCTGTGTTCTACTTTATGTTCCGATTCCAATGCCAGTTCGGTCATGATCAGACTTGTCCGCCAGAGGAGAGATAGAATACCCGGTGCATTCCCGGTCCGAGAGCGCACAGCTTGCCCGTTATGCCACAGATGGAGGACTCGAGAGCTCCTGGCCCCCGCTTCCGCTTCAGTTGCACTTTTTTTTGTCTGACGGTGCTGGGATTGGTCAATGAAGAGGCACAGATTGGGCCTAGCTTGGCATCAGAGGCTTCGACTAGCTCTGAGAGGGGGGCGCAGGGACAATGACTTATCTATGCCCCGGATTTATTGCTTTACTCAGTACTTTCAAGTTTTCTTTATGAATGTAATAAAAAGCAACTTCCAATTTGTATGCAAGAGCAGGAGAACTCTGTTTGAAATCAATGAAATTGAAGGTTGTGGTACTGAAAATTTTCCGCTTTGGTCCAAAAATGGTCTTAGCTGTAAAAAGATTAATTTGAACAAAGTCAACTTTTATTAAAATTTTTCAAAACTATTTTCGATATGGATCAGAACTGGACACACCTGAGATCTGTCACTGAGATGCACAACCCCGGATCCTAGCAACTGGAAAGTTGCCCCTAGTCTGAATAGCACTGTACCGGAGATTGCGATAAATGTTGATGGACAAAGATGACCGAAATGATCAAATGGACAAAGTTGATCGGGGAAAAGTTTATGGCTGAACTTCAGGATGAAGTTGCCTACGTATCCCAAAGATGGTAATCAAGCCTTACGTAGTTCAGGCTTAGGTTCACTCGAGTATTTTTGCTCTCCTTTTACGCTCTAACTTTTGCCAAGGCCGCCCTTTGCGAGTTTTCAACCTTGCGAGCTCAGTTTTTATAATTTCAAAATTTTTTGTGCCTTGAGTTTTGCCTAGGTCGCCCTTTCGGGTTTTTGGCCTAGCGAGCCTCTCAAGGGTAATATTTCTTCAACTTGTCCATATTGATTGGTTGTGAAAACTCCAAGCCATCTAGATCCATCAGAACCACAGCTCCACCTGACCAGATAGACTTAATGATGTAGGGGCCAGTCCAATTGGGTCTGAACTTGCCCCTTGGATCGTGGATGGGAGCTCGGTTGTCCTTCAGTACCAAATCTCCTTCCTTTAAATTCCTGGACTTCACTCTCTTGTTGAAAGCCCGGGCAATTCTACGCTGATATCCCTGAACATGGTACAGTGCTTTCAGTCTTCTCTCATCGAAGAGCATGAGTTCCTCGAACCTGCTTTGCTGCTAATCCGCTTCGGCTATTTGACATTCAGCCAATACTCGCAATGACGGAACCTTAATCTCGATAGGTAGAACGGCCTCCATCCCGTAAACTAGAGAATACGGAGTCGCCCCAGTAGAAGTTCTAATTGAAGTCCGGTAGCCCCACAGAGCAAAGTCAGCTTATCTGGCCAGTCCCGGTAGGTTTCCACCATCTTTTGTAATATGTGCTTGATATTCTTGTTGGCGGCCTCAACCGCTCCGTTGGTTTACGGCCGATAGGTAGACAACTTATGAAAAGCCACATTGCATTTTTCCAACAAGTCAACCGCCTCCTTCTTGAAGTGGGAACCGTTATCTGAAATTATCCCGTTTGGGACTCCGTAGCGACAGATGATGTTGTTTCTGATAAATTTTGCAATGCGAAGCCTTCAACACCGCATAAGATTGGGCCTCGACCCACTTCGTGAAATAATCTATCGCTACTAAGATGAACTCATGCCCATTCGACCCTTCGGAGTGACAGCCCCATCACATCAATTCCCCAAACTGAAAATGGCCATGGGGAAGTCATATTGTACAGTTTGGACGGCGGGATGTTCATGCGATTTGCATGAATTTGACATTTGTGGCATCGCCGAACAAAACCGATACAGTCCTCTCCATGGTGGACCAGTAGTAACCCTGTCTGAGGATCTTCCGTGCTAGCATTACTCCATTCATGTGCGCACCACATTCTCCCCCGTGGATGGCTTCCATTAGACGCTTTGCTTCTTCGGCATCGACACACAGCTTATGCATTCCCAGATGGCCTCTCTTATACAGCTTACCCCCACAGATGATGAACTGAACGGCCATTCTTCTGATTGCTCTTTTATCCTTGGCATTCACCCCTGGCGGGTATGCTTCATTTTCCAAGAAATTCCAGATGTCGTAATACCAGGGGTTTTCGTCCTGAACCTTATCTATAGCAGCAATCGACTCGTAGGCTGGCGCAAATTTCTGGTCAATGATGACTGGACGCATCCGGACTCCATACGGGATGTCTATCATGGAAGATAGAGTTGCTAAAGAATCTGCAAACCTGTTGTTCTCTCTTAGTAGATGAGTAAAGCTCAGCTTCTCAAACCGAGGAATTAACAAGTCCAAGGTTTGGTGATACATCATCATCTTCTCTTCTTTGACTTTCCAGTCTCCTTTTGCTTGAGACACAACCAGGTTCGAGTCCCCGATGACGTCCAACCGTCTTGCCCCTAGTTCTAGGGCTGTTTCTAGACCGGCGATGCACGTTTCATATTCTGCTTCGTTGTTCGAGACTTTGAATCGGAGTTTGAAGGCTAGAGGGATACGGGAATTGTCGGGTGCTATCAACAGCACTCCTATCCCATACCCGTATTGATTGGATGCTCCGTCAAAGTACATCGTCCAAGCTCCATCGTCGATGTGCAAAATAGCTTCATCTGGGAATAAGTACTCGACTGCTTCACCCCCTTCTACTGGATGGTCGGCTAAGAATTCTGCTACTGCTCTTCCTTTGACTAACTTGCGTGTTACATACTTCAGTTCAAATTCGGAGAGCAACAGCAACCAACGAGCTAGCCTACCCGTAAGTGCTGGTTTCTCGAAAAGATATTTGATGGGATCAAGTCGTGAAACCAACATTACGGAGTGAGCTAACAGGTAGTGCCGCAGCTTCCTGGTAGCCCATACCAAAGCTAAGCAAGCCTTCTCCAGCGGTGTATAGCGAGTCTCATACTCTAGCATCTTCTTGCTCAGATAGTAGATGGCTTTCTCTACTTTGTCCTCTGATTCTTGTGCTAGCATACAGCCCATTGTAGTCTCAGTCACTGAAAGATACAATATCAACGGTTTCCCCGGTTCTGGTGGTAACAACACGGGCGGGTTCTGTAAGTATTTCTTGATTTGTTCGAAAGAAGCTTGGCATCGGCCGTCCCATTGGAATTTCTTGCCTTTCTTCAAGACACCAAAAAGTGGTTCACAAGTTAAGGTTAATTTTGAGATAAACCGTCTTATGAATTGCATTTTACCCAGAAAGCCTCGCACCTCCTTTTCAATCCTTGGTGGGGGCATTTCTAGGATGGCCTTGATTTTGGAAGGGTCGACTTCGATACCTCTCTGTGTAATCAGAAACCCCAGCATTTTTCCCGCTGTAACACCGAACGTACATTTTTGAGGATTCAGTCGCAACCGAAATTCTCTGATCCTTTGGAAGAACTTTTGCAAGGCGGTGTAGTGGCCCTCTCTTTCTTTGGACTTGACAATCATGTCGTCCACATACACCTCAACCTCTTTGTGGATCATGTCGTGCAATATTGTGGTCGCGGCCCGTTGATAAGTAGCTCCAGCGTTCTTCAACCCAAACGGCATTACTCTGTAGCAGTATGTCCCCCACGGGGTGGTGAACGCAGTCTTTTCCCGGTCTTCTGGTGCCATCACTATCTGATTGTAGCCTGAGAAGCCATCCATGAATGAGAGCAAAACATGCCCTGCTGTGAAATCCACCAACTCATCAATATGCGGCAAGGGAAAGTCGTCCTTCGGACTAGCTCTGTTCAAATCCCTGAAATCCACACATACCCGGATCCTGCCATCTTTCTTTGGCACTGGAACAATGTTGGCCAACCAAGTCGGGTATTCGGATACCAGCAGGAAGCCTGCGTCGATTTGCTTGGTGACCTCTTCCTTAATCTTGAGAGCCCAGTCCGGGTGGATCCTCTTGAGTTCTCTGCTTGACAGGTCGGGCCTCGGGGTCAAAGGGGATCCGATGCTGTACAATCTCAGATCGATTCCAGGCATGTCTTCGTAGGACCCGCGGAAAACATCTTTGAAATCTTTTAATAAAGCGACTAAGCGCTCGCGTTCTCTGAAGACAACGTGGACCCGATCCGGACCAGCCGCGGGTCCTCCTCAGTACCAATGTTTACGGTAGTGATTTCATCACTAACGGTTTAAACATCTTTCCTGCTCTTGCTCAATTAACGTTGCAAACCGGAGGAACTTGTCCTCGTTGTTTTCATCAAAGTTTTGAAAGTCTGAATTAATGCAATAAATCAAGGGCACAGAAAAGTACTCAGAAACCACAGTCACTTGATTCTCATTAAGCATATCCAAATCGTCCGAATTCTCGGTTACAACAGACTCAAATGAGAAAGAAAAAGACGACCTGGACAAACTGTGGCATCCGGTTATCATCCCCAGGATTACCAGACTCAGACTCAGTCGAGCTGGAACCTGATTCCGACTCACAAGATTCGGTGAATCAGATTCCGGCTCACTACCTGACCGGTGCTGCTGGACAAAAATCCCTCTTCGTATTGCCAAGTGAGAGAGGGTGCGATAGATGCATCCAAAATAGTTGCTGGCAGGCTCGCAGCCGTTTCATCCCCAATCATGGAAACCGAGAAGTTATCCCCCAAGCACTTATGGTCGATCGGAGGATCTGAAAGTAGACATGCCAATGCTACCCCCATTTCAATTTCAACGCCCTCGGAGTCCACTGCCTTACACTTCTCAACCTCAGCTGATGGGTCTGTCTGCTCTTCGGCAACGTCATCCCGGATAGTTGCAGGTCGAAGAAGATCTCGAAACCTGGCACGCGCTTCTTCTCTCCGCGTTTCCACGGCTCTGGAAGCTGCAAAATGGAAAGTCCTCCCTCTCCCGGACGAAGCGTCCGTTCAGGGTACCCTAGATGGGCCTATGCATTAATTCAAAAGGCTTCCCAGCCTGCTTTGCTTTGGCTCTTCCGGCCATTTCTTTTCCCTTCCTCACCCAGTCCTCTTTGGTGGGCAGATAACCCAAGCCAAAGGTATGAGGTTGTGTGGCACTTCGGCCAATGCTGCGACGCCTTTCGGCCGCCGTCCTTCCTAATCCCATCCCGGGGATGTGTTGTAGCTTGTTCATGAGGTAGACGGATTGAGCACTGACGTACACTCCCTCATTCAAAGCCATGATATTCTGCACCACCCGGGCCTCAGCCAAAGTGAACCCTGATAAGAACACATCCTCTGTGCCATGCTCGATTTCCAAGACTGGTGTGGACACTTCTGGCGGTAGATGGATTGATGAATTCCCGAAGACAATAGCCACTCCCTTCCCGTGAGGGTACTTCAACATCTGATGTAAAGTGGAAGAGACTGCCTTCACTTGGTGCAACCACGGCCGCCCTAAGAGTAGATTGAAGGTTGCGGGAACGTCCAAGACATGGAATTCGATGTTGTGTTGTCCTGGACCAACCTGGGTCTGAACCTTGACAGTCCCCATCACTTCTCCGCTAGTATTATCATATGCTCTGATCACTTGAGTAGTTGGCACGAAGTCCGCGGGCTTCAACCCGATTGCATACGCTGTTCTGGCTGGGCAGACATTGATGACGGATTTGGTATCAACAAGTACCACCGGTATACACTTATCTCTACATGCCATAGAAATGTAAAGGGGTTTGTTATGATTTGCACCCTCAGGTGGCAGTTCTTTGTCCGAAAAGGTTAACGTCGGGGAACTCCTCCCGGAAAGACCAGCCCAACCAGCTGCTCTGGTGTAGTATCTATAGAGAGTTTTGGCCTTGTCCATAGCAGATAGGACAGCCTGTCTGTGCACCCGTGATGCCATAAGCAGTCCCCAGATGGAGATGTCTGCTTGTATCTTCTTTAATTGCTTGAGCACAGCTTCTTCTTCAATCTGCTTCTCCCTTTGTTTCTCAGCTTCCTTGTCTTTCCCAGATGCCTCAGGTTGGTCTAGGTGCGGGGGCTTGAAGTACCGCCCGCTTCTCGTCATGTGATCCACCTCATCAAGGTACCAGGTGTCATCTGGTTGATTATTTCCCCAATCATCGCCTGTGTGGGCAAGACATAAATCATCGTCTTCCCACCACATCCCGCTAGCGTTCAATAGGCACCTGTCTGGCTCTGGCATGTTTGTACTCCCAGTACTCTCAGCCCATATGCTCACAGCATCTCCTGCTCTCGTGCCCACAACACTTTCAATCCTTTCATGGGTTTTGGCTTTCCGGACTCTCTCAGAATCCCAATTCTTCTCCTGTTCCGCCTGCGTTAGTTCGGTTTGTTGTTTGGTTTTCCCTGCATTCACAATGTCTTCGTTCCGAGCGAAATTCTTTGTACCGGCGCTCTCCGGCAATGTATCCTGACTTTCGACCCTTCCGGCCACCACTGATACCCTCGCCCCTGCCGGGCCCTGTTCTGGTTGAAATTCTACAACGTCTGGTTGATCATTTAACCATCCGGTAGCTTCTGCCGACTCCTCATACTCGAACCAGTTGATTGCCGCATCCGCTGATTCTTGGTCACTGAAGAACTGGAGGTTGGCAAGGCCCTCTCCTACAGCTGTTAGATCATCCGTTCCCCGTTCAAATCTGTCCCCCTGAATTACACATAATTCTGCTCTTTCTGGCAGCCCTTCACTCAGCTCAGACTGGCCCACTGACTGGATGTACTCACTTGGATCGTAGGCTCCTCCAATGAGATTCCCGGACTGCTCAATCCCAAACTCAACAATTCCACTTTCCTCTGAAACCTGCCCTGTCCCATCTTCGGTGGTCACCACCATGGGCTCAGATTGGGTTGTGGAGATGTCCATCATGCACAAGTCAGTGCAGACATGAAGGATCACCTCTGGCTTAGGTAGGTGGGAAGGAGTAACATAGATGCTAGGATCGTAAGACACGACCCCAGTCTGGATAAGATTGACTCTTTTGGGAGGTGGAGCTTGGTTGTGTGTAGGGAGTGGATTGGTTGTGACGTTAGGTCTCTCTGGAGGCAGAATCACATTTTTGTCAACGAGGTCTTGAATCTCGTGACGCAGCCTGAAACATTGGTCGGTATCATGACCATGCTGCTGGTGATATGCACAGTACTTGGCTGGGTTGTGAGAGGGGCGAAGTGGATTTGGTAATGGCCTCGGCTCCAGGGGTTTTAGATGCCCCTTTCTGATTAAAACCCCTAGAGCTTTGGACAAAGGCATGTATAGTGGGGTGAAGGTTCTTTGGCCTCTGGGCTGATATTTAGTGGTTTGGGTATTACTTCCGGATGCACCGGAGAAGGGTGTGGCTGCCATGGGCCTTGGAAGGGGAGGGGGAATGGTGGCGACCATGCTGACCTCCGAAGCTCTTGCTGTTGCAGCGCCACTCGGGCCTGCATTGTTATTGCGGTTAAAGGTTCTCCGGGGCTGCTCCCTATCTTGATCGATCAGACCCTGTTTCATTGCATCCTCGATCTGTACTCCCATCTCATGCAAATCTGAAAAGGTAGGGAAGGGGAGCACGATCATTTTCTGCATTAGTTTGGGCTGGAGGTTGCGCACAACCATCCGTATTTGATCCTTATCCGTTGGCCTAATGGTCATCATTGAGGCCTTGGCTCTCCAGCAGGCCACGAATTCTGAGAAGCTCTCCTTCGGCTCTTGCCTGGTTGTCTCAAGATCACGGGTTGTGATCTCGATCTGGGTATTGTACGAATATTGTGCGACGAAGGCCTCGGCCATCTCCTCCCAGCTTCGTTTCACTGAATCCTCCAATTTGGCGTACCAGATGGCCGCGATACCCGACAGGGTCCTGCCAAAAAGGGAGAGCTTCTGTAATCTTGTCAAGCCCATCGGGCGCAGAACATCTGAAAACAAACTCAGGTGGACCATGGGATCTCCTAACCCGTCAAAACGGTCGATGTGAGGCATCTTGAACTTGTCCGGCAGTGTCACAGCTGCGTCGACGTACCCATCCTCAATGTCCGGGATGGATTTTACCCCCTGGGATTTCTTGAACAACTTCTCAAGCTTGCTCAATTTCAACGCTGTATGGTCTATTTCGAACTCGAAGGGAGAGTCCGGGTGGTTGGCAGGTGTATGGGTCTTGGACAGTTGAGGCGGAAGTGGGGGCGGAACTGGCCCCGTTGGAAGGTCTGTGTCCTCCTGGATGTTCTGGACATTTGGCACGGTGTTCTGGGTGTTTGGCAGAGTATTTTGGACAGTAGGTGCCTGCTCGGGTAACGGGGCCCCTGGTGGGGGAGGAACTTGATGTGAGGCAGATGCTGCATTTTGCTGTTGCAGTCTAGTGATTAGCTCAGCCTGCTGGGCCATGATTATGGCCTGCTGTTTAGAGAACTCCGCTTGGCGGGCAGCGTCCTCCTGCATTTGTCTCATGCTCTCCTGCATTTGGCGCATCATTTCTTCTACCCCGGCCATATTCTGTTGGTCTTGCTGACTAACGGGTATGTGTATCTCTATGGCAGAAACTAGGACCTCAACCCGACTGTTTACTGCTTGGGTAGACCACTGCTCTAGTAACCTCTGTTCAGACACACTATGCCTTCTCGGTCTTCTCCTGATGATTGGGGGTAGGGAATGGAACACGGGCTGTCCGTCAACCAGATCCTCAGATCGATTGAGCCGGCGACCTCTTGTCCAAAGTGCTTGGGGAATATCTACTGGGTCGGAAGCAATTGTGCTAAAATTGTCCTAGCAAAAGATAAATAAAGCAATAAAGAAATAAATAACCAGATAAATGAACAGCATAACAGCTTAAAATAAATGCACAACACACAGCTGGTCATAACAACACACGGTCGATAAGCTGAATACACACTGTCCTCAAACACTGATCATTATCCCTGAATCACTGTCCCCGAAAACTGAATCTGATACCCGCAGATAACTGATTCTCAAACACTGACTGTTGCCCGTAGGCCTGATGCCCAAACTCATAAACTGATACATGCATTCCCTGTAGAAACGCACTCTAATAGCACATAATAGATAAGTGAGAGCCAAAACACCCCTATGTTGGGGTAGGGTTTCCCTGTCCTATTTTGTCAGGAGCTAGGGTTTCACTACGCACGTAGCGGTTTCAAACAACCTATCGGGTAAGAAACCTGTCCTAGCTTGGAATGGTCACTATGGATTCCGAATATGCACTAGGTCGAGTGGTCAAAAGGGGTGCCCCGGTAAAACCGGGGTTTGTGTTCCCATACTGGCAGAGCCCACAACCGGTCAGCCTTATGGTCATGCCTTGACAAGACAAGCCTCCGGCAAACCGTTCAGGAATAGCAGATGGCAAACACGGTGTCCTAGGCGCACCAATGCAAATGCAATGCAAAGAAACACACAAGTGTAGTCAAAACCAAATATCATGAGTTCGAGTCAAGTTCTCTAAGTCCCCAGCAGAGTCGCCAGAAACTGTAACAAGTCCGCGGGGGACCTCGCTACAGTTCGGACTCGATTTTTGTCACGGTTCTTAATCTAAACCAAAGAGTCCGAATCCGGCAAATCGTTTTGAGAAAACAGATTTTTTTTGAAAGAAGTGCCAAACATGGACTGCTTTGCCAAATACAGAGTCGCCACCTAAATATTTTATTTTTGGAAAATTTAGGAAACCCTGACTCGTTGCCTAAGGCCACGTGTCCGTCATCACCAAAGTTGCCTCGGCTCGGGAACTTGGGTACGATTGGGGAAGGTCATTTCGTGAGCACCCCCGCTCGCCCGATCAAAGATCGGCCTCTACTAACCATGATATCAAGTTGTGAAAACATTATGTGTTCTTATTCTGGTTATTAGCCTAGATTTACTATGTGATGCGCACAGCATACAAGTATAGACCGGGTCGCCTGAATTGGAACAAAACGTTTCATGTTTGTTTTTGAAAGAGGGTTTGCTACTCGCAAGTAGGCTTAAAATGCAGATTTTGCCACCCTCAGGTGGGCTTAGAAAAGATGGTTTTGCCACTATCTAGTGGGCTTAAAACTCATAGTCAATGCATTGTTCCAATCCAAATAACCCAACCTTCACCCACAGGCATTCAAGCAGTTATATCACATAAGCAAATAGCCTCATGGTAAGCATGCTATCATGGCAGTCACTCACACACATGCAAGGATGCTAAAGCATAAAAACTTACCGAGTACTCCAAGCCAAAACAGAAGCTAATTAGAAATCCATGCATGATCCTAACTATACAGAAATGCCTAATGCAACACACGCAAAAATGCAACTATAGCAGGCTCGGCTATTTTAAGCACGGCATGTGGAATGCTACAGCTAACATGTATTGAACTTAGAATTAAAATACAAATGCAGTTAGTATGATGCGCCGAGCCCGGTGCATGCAAAACAGATGAATGAATGCAAACATGCTATCATACTGTATGCTAATTGAAACATGCCCTAATCTAACCATCATAAGCTGGTAAATAAAAAGGGAAGAAAGACGTGGGGTTGGAAGACATACATCACACACACGCACACTTATTACAGTTGTGTCCTCGCTCAGAGGGTCCGAATAATATACAGTCCCAAATGAATAGTACAGTTCGAATAAATAATACAGTCCAAATATGTACAAAAATCCTAATTAATCACCAAATTAACTAAGAAAACAATAAACTGGCATGCAAGCCAGAGACTGCCTTGACTCTTCTTCAGATGATGAATGATGCATATCCGGGTTGCCTTTGCGCAGAAATCCACTGTGATGCCCCAACTAGCCTCTGTTTTGCAATAATTTTTGGAAAGCGCGCCAAGCCCCGGAAGACTGCTGATTCTTGATTTGCTGCAACAGAGAGCAGAAAAGGGGCATAGCAATGTATTTTCACATATGTATGCATGTCTCGACCCTCGTGCCACCAATCGCGCATATCGATGCATGATGGCCGAGGAGTCGAATGGCACAACTCGATATGGAATGAATGCACATATAAACACAACAATACCTAGACTCCATCATGGGTAATCCGGAGTGTCGGCGACTGGGGAATTGAGACACGTTCCGTCACTCGGAGTACGAAATGTAACTCGTTTCCCGTGCTTGGGCTAACTCATATCCCAAACACAATGCAATATGCATGACATGCATGAATGCAACTAAGATACAACCTAACATGCACAATGCTATGAAATGGCATACACGATGCACGAGGTAACATGGCATGCACAATGCGCTAACATACAACCCAGTATACACAATGCTATGAAACGAAATGGCATACATAATGCATAATGGACTTACACCAACACAAGTGGACCTCGGCCACACTCACATAGGAGGCCATTAGATGAAAATGAGACACTCGAGATGCGTGCACACTTGCACGCAAACCGAGGACCGACCCTAAGGCACCAAATGCCACTCTAACAAAGCATGGCAAGGCATGGAATATGATATACAAGCATGCAAATTTCAGTACCAAAATATGATGCAAAACAGCCCCGAAACATGGAAACATGGCACCCGATGCATGAAATGAAACTCGATACTCGAAACTAGGCGCGTGGAATGAATTATAGCTATACAAAGCATGCATTATTTGAACATGAAGTATAAATACAGAATCAAGAAAGCCCCAAAACAAGCATATTTTCAGTTTTAAGCAAGGCCAAAAGGTGAGCACAAATAAGGCTAAGCTAGCATGCAAAAATGGTCCCGAAAGAGAGATAAAGAAGCAAGTAGCAGATGGAAGCCTCAAACAGTGAAGAGCCCTTCAACAAAGTTGAATAAGGGCTCAAAACAAGCCACTTTACAGTTTGCAACAAGCCATGAAAGTAAACACAAGTGGGCCTAAAAACATTATGCAAGAAAAAGGCTAAAAGAGGGACAAAGAAGCAAGTGATGGCTGCCGGCCTCAAACAGAGTAGGGCCCTTCAACAATGTTGAAGAGGGTCTCAAAACATGGTATTTTACAGTTTATGACCAAGCCCAAAACAGTGCACAAGCAAGCTTAAAATACTATGCAAAATAAGGCATAAAAGAGAGCTTTAACACAAAGAGCAACAAGGAAGCCTCAAACAACAAAGGACCCTTGATCAAACATGAAGAGTGGGTCAAAATAAGGCTGTTTACAGTTCGGACCAGAGCCCAAAAATACAAGCACAAGGAGCTAACAAAACATGCAAAAATAGGGTCAAAAGAGGAATAAAGAGGCAAGTGACAGATGGAAGCCTCAAACAGTGAAGAGTCCTTAACAATGTTGAAGAAGGGCTCAAAAAGAGCCACTTTACAGTTTATAACCAAGCTCAAAACAGTTTACAAATAGGCCTAAAATACTATGCAAGAAAGAGGCATACAAGAGAGGTAAAGAAGCAAGTGGTGGCTGGAGACCTTAAACAGGGAAGGACCCTTAATCAAACATGAAAAAGAGCTCAAAATGATGCTATTTTCAGTTAGGGTCAGAGCCCAAAAATGTAAGCAAGTATGGCTTAAAAAGCATGCAAAATAAAGCACAAAAGAGGGAGAATGAAGACTCACCCTTGTAGACCAAACTTCAACAGCTCTTGGCTTGAGAAAAGGGGCTCCTAAGCTCTAAAAAACCAGCTCCAAGTGTTGGAAAGGATGGTGGGGTGTGGTGCTAGGTGGTGGTGTAGAAATGGTATAGGATTTGGGAGGTTTTGAGGGTTGAAGTGTAGAGAGAGAGAGAGATTCAATGTAGGAGCTCCAAAGGGTTTTTTGTAACCCTCAAAACTGAAGGGGAGGGCCTGGTTATATAGGCACAAGAGTGGGGGAAAAAGGGGGGAAATGAAATTCAAGTTTCCCCCCAAAAAGTTGGCCCCCCGGATACAAAATCTGGGAGGGAAAGGAGGGTATATTTGAAATGTATCAACGGTGAGGAGCAAGGTCGGCCGGTTAGAAAAGGTTGCAGGTGGCCGGCCGGCCCTCCCCATGGCCGGCCGGCCAAGGGTTAAAAGGGTCAGGTAAGATTAGTGGTCGGCTATGCCAAAAGCTGGCCTCCTATGTGTGCACAACACAACCATGTGGTCAAAAACTGGAGAAAGTGAACCAGGAGAGAGAAAGGCCCATCTTTTGGAGGGGTTCAAAAGGGTCAAACACAATTACTGGCCGGCCATATGATATTGGTGGCCTCCCAGGTGTCTACAACACAAATATGTGGTTTAGGGCTAGAAAAAGTGGCCCAAGGGTGGTCAACATTAGCTTTCTAGTGAGAAAAACGGGCGACGGAGGGCGATGAAGAAATAAAACTGGTTGTCAGAACAATTACTGGCCTCCCACTCTTCTACGACCTTCCTAACAATGAAACAGAGGTCCCTGCCAAAAATGAACTCAAACCGATGCAAAATGAAGGTTCGGGGGCCGAAACGCGCAGCCTGGGGCCCCGAAAACTGACTGTTAGGCATCGGAAGTGGTGTTCGACCACGAAGTCGGTCTCTCGAGCCACAGTGTCCCTCAAAAAGGAGCAAATAAGGTGTATGCCAAAAACCAGAGCAAACGGAGGCGGTTAAGCGGTCCCGAACCGAGGCACACGGCCGACGGCTCCGAAAAAAACCAGAAACCGGGCTCCAAACGGGCAAAATGGCCTACGACCACGAAACGTAGCCTACGGCCACTGAGAGATGATCTACGAGACCTCTCCCTCCCTTCGGGAAGAGAAAACAGAGAAAACAGAGCTTGGTTCGCAAATCGAGGCAAAGCCTGAAAGAGCCCGGAAGTCTGGAGGCAAGGCTCGCAGTCGAGACTTTGAAACCTCTGAACGAGCACGATATGCAACATCACCAAGTGCTCAATCGGTGATGTCTGAGTCTTAAGGTCGGTCAAAAATGGGGTGTCTACACATATCTGATCCCACCATCTCAACGCCAACGTCGCCGTAGGACTGCAATTGTCGCTGAGATGGGTCGCAAGAAAGCTGTCACCGAAGATCTTCTAGCCGACATCCATGACTCAGTTGACGCTCAACCAGCACAAACCTAGCCTCAACCAAAGCCAAAGCCAAAACATCTGAAGAAGGCTCAGCCCAAGGCAACGGTGACTCAGATTGATACTGAGGACACCTTGCCAATTTCTAAATTGGCCGAGAGCGAGAAGACCCCTTCTGCTGCCGAGAAAAGGCCCGCCGAGGCCCAACCATCAAAATCTACCAGATCAAAGAGGCAAAAGTCGTTCTTTGCGACCACCTCGGGGCCATTAAAACATGATTCCCCCTAGGCCCCGCCAATCACATTCGATAACAAGCCAGTTTAGGCTGGTAATAGTGCCGACGACATTGAGGTTGACGTTGCCCTCTCTACCGCCTTGCTTCTGCCCGAAGATCTTAATCGTAACGCTAAGATGAGCGAATACGAAAATTTTTCTTTGATGCTGCAGCATTCTTTTCAAGTAAGTCTTTCACACTTGGTATTTTTCTTTCTCTATTCCTTCATACTCAGAGATTTTTACTAACTTTTGTTCTGTTGATTTTCTTTCAGGCGATCCAGCACGCCCACTCCTTCTCACTGCAAGCTTACGAAATGAGGAAGGAGTTGGCCGACAAAATCAGGGAGGTCTCTGGTCTGCAAAAGACTATCAAAAAGACTGAGGCCAAGATGAAAACTTTATTCGACTAGGTCGAGGCGGCCATTAAAGCAAAAGACGAGGCCGGGAAAAAAGCCGATGCTGCCAAGGCTATCGCCAAGGTCCTCACGACTGAAAAGAAAGATGCTGAGACAAAGATGGTCGAGGCCCAGAAAGAACCACAAGATGCCTTGGCCACAAAATCTACCGAGATCAAAGCCGCAGATGAAAAAGCATACAATGAGGGGGTGACCGATGTCACGGCGAACTACAAAAAGCAAATGAAGCAGGCATGCAACAAGGGTTTCACCCTTGGTTGGATGACTGCCCTCAAAAAGCTTGATGTCCCCAAGGACTCCCCCTTCAAGAATGCCGACATCCTCCTCCTTCCATTCCCCCATACTCCAAGCCAATCTGAAGATGATTCTGAGTCTGAGGAGGAAGCTTTGGTGAGGAAATCAAAGGAAGATGCTAGGGCCAAGTCCCTTACTCCAAATGAGCAACTCCTAGACTTGACTCAGGACGAAGAGGGTGAGGTCTCCAAAGACACTGTTCCTAAGAAGGCAACATCGGACGTACCTATTGCCGACAAGAGCCTCGACCAAACTCTTCAAGAAATCGATGCCGAGCTCGCGGCTGAGAGGGCAGCCGAGATGTCTTCTTAGCAATCTTTCGATCTCCAGACCCAACCGCCTAAAGACGCCGAAGAGTCTTAGTTTGATGCTTTTCTCTTTTTTCTTTCCTATACCTTGTACTTTTTTCGTTCTTTGAAACAATGTAAGCTTTCTGTCTGGCCGATGTGTCTCTTCAGGAATGTAAATACAACTTCCTCTTTTGGATGCTTGTTTGTTTGTCTTCATTGCATGACTTTATACTTAAAATAATTTGCATGTCTTCAACATACACCTTAGTCTGTGCAATCTTCTCGGGGTGATGTCCTTTGGTAAAAAATAGACGTTTTTATCTTGGCAAGTACATAAGTACTTCTTTTAATACAATCTTGGTCTTTAACTTGTAAATTTTTCTAAAAAATTTCAACAAGTGTTTAGACCAATTTTCTTTTAGTCATAACCTCGGTTTAACTTCAACTTGTAAATTTTTCACAAATTTCAACAAGTGTTAAACATGACCTCGGTTTAACTTCAACTTGTAAATTTTTCACAAATTTCAACAAGTGTTAAACATAACCTTGGTTTTAACTTCAACTTGTTAATTTTTCACAAATTTCAACAAGTGTTAAACATGACCTCGGTTTAACTTTAACTTGTAAATTTTTCACAAATTTCAACACACTTGTAAATTTTTCACAAATTTCAACAAGTGTTAAACATGACCTCGGTTTAACTTCAACTTGTAAATTTTTCACAAATTTCAACAAGTGTTAAACATGACCTCGGTTTAACTTCAACTTGTAGATTTTTCACAAATTTCAACAAGTGTTAAACATAACCTCGGTTTAACTTTAACTTGTAAATTTTTTACAAATTTCAACAAGTGTTAAATATAACCTCGGTTTAACTTTAACTTGTAAATTTTTCACAAATTTCAACAAGCGTTAAACTAATTTTAGCTTGTAATTTCTACCTTTCCAGGAACCATTTTCCAACTCTCTGCCCCATAATGTGAACTTAAGTTCCACTTAGGTTCTCATTGTGCATGTATTCCAGAAACATCGTCAAGTATCTTATCAGTCACAAGTGTAAAAAATCAAGCTAAAACTTTATTTATTACTTCGGCTAATAACAAAGAACAAAAAAGTCTAATGATAAAAAAACTTCAAATTGCAAGTATTCCAAGACCTTGGCAACTCTTTGCCTTCATTATCTTCAAGCCGATATGCTCCATTGCCCAATACCGAGATGATTCTATAGGGTCCCTCCCAATTCGGGCCAAGCTTGCCCTCTCTGGGATCCTTCTTGTTGCCGACGACCTTTCTCAAGATGAGGTCACCGACTTGAAACTCCCTTGGGTTGACCTTTTTATTGTAAGCCCTGGCAAGCTGTTGCTGGTATGCCGCCAGTTGAATTGTAGCTTTCTCCCTTCTTTTTTCTAGTAGATCCGGATCTCGGGCTAATAATACATCATTAGTCCCATTCTCTACTCCCTGAGTTTTGATCCCTGGGATGCCGACTTCTAGTGGGATTACTGCTTATGTGCCATAAGCCATAGCAAATAGGTATTCCCCCGTTGATCTTCTCGGCGTACACTGGGCAATTCATCCACCCACTTTCCCTTTGCTGCTTGCAGCCTCTTCTTTATCCCATCCAAGATAACTTTGTTGGACACTTCTGCTTGTCCATTGCTTTGAGGAAAACTTGGGGTCGAAAAATAATTCTTGATTATGAATTTTGCACAAAAGCTCTAAATTAGCTTACTGTCAAATTGTGTTCCATTGTCTGCAACTATTGCCCTTGGGATCCCAAACCTGGTGATGATGTTCCTCCATATGAAGTTCTTCACATCCACGTCTCGGATCTTGGCAAGGGGTTCAGCTTCTATCCACTTAGTGAAGTAATCTGTTGCTACTAGCCGGTACTTCCTTTGCCCAGTTGCTTGGGGCAGTTTTCCAACAAGATCCATGCCCCATTGGGCAAATGGCCAAGGACTGGATACTGGGTTCAGGTCTGCTGCTGGTTGGTGTATCAGTGGTGCAAACCTTTGGCACTTTTCACAATTCTTGACATAGGCTTCTGCATCTTTCTGCATGTAGGGCCACAAATATCCTTGGGTAATGGCCTTATGAGCAAGTGATCTGCCTCCAGCGTAGTTTTCACATACTCCTTCATGTATTTCGTACAAAAAATATTCAACTTGTAAAAGATGTACACACCTCAAAAGGGGTCCAGTGAAGGATCTTCTGTAGAGATGTCCCTTTGCTGTCAGACTGAATCTTGCCGACTTCAATCTAATCTTATGTGCCTCTTTGTGATCATCTGGCAGTTTTCCTTCTTTCAGGAATGCTACTATTGCATCCATCCAGCTTAGTCCCATGTCCACACACATTGCTTCACGCTCTATGGTCAGTGGTTCGATGCTCGAACCCGACAAGTAGTCAACCATTATCGTCCTTGCCTTTCCATGTTGTATTGCACTAGTCAAGTTGGCCAGGGCATCAGCGTGACTGTTATCATCTCGGCTAACCTGCTGTAGTCGGCAATTCTAAAACAAGGCTACCAACCTGCTAACCTCTTTTGCATAGGCCGACATTCTTTCATCTCGGGCTGCAAACTCGCCCGTTGTCTGGTTGACTATAAGCTGGGAGTCACAGAAGACTATCACCTCATATGCTTCTACTGCTACTGCCAGTTTCAGTCCTGCAATCAGTGCTTCATTGTTTGAGGCCTTGAACCCCAAACGAATGGATTGTTCTAGTATCTGTCTATCTGGAGATACCAGTACTACTCCTGCCCCCGCTCCTTATCGGTTTGAGCTCCCATCAACGAACAGTCGAAAGGCGTCGCTGATGTAAATGCTGCAGGGCCTAAGTTTTTCTTCCTTCTTTTGTTCTGTTGCCCTCGGTTGGGCTCCTCTTTGCTCGCTAGGACATCGTTCACCTCGGCTCAATGAAGCCCGATGTACGATGGATCCTGGCGTGAACTCGGCCACGAAGTTGTCCAAAACTTGGCCTTTGATTGCTGTTCTTGGTCTGTATTCCAGGTCATACTGGCCCAAGGCTACTGCCCACCTGGCTATTCTACCTGTCAGATCTCCCTGCTGCAATAGGGACTTCAAAAGATGTTCAGTTAGCACCACAATTTTGTGGGCTTGAAAGTAATGGTTCAGCTTCTTTGAAGCCATTACTAAGGCCAGTGTTAACTTCTCCAAGGGTAAATACCTGGTTTCTGCATCAGCCAGGGTTTTGCTTACATAGTAAACAGCCCTTTGCTCCCATTTTTCTTCTGGGATTACCACTGCACTTACCGCATGCTCCGAAACTGCTAAGTACAGGAACAGCTCCTCTCCAGGTTCTGGATTTGAGAGAACTGGAGTCGTGGTCAAATACTTTTTTAAGTCAGCCAAGGCGACTTCGCACTCTTCTGTCCATAAGAAGTTTGTGGCCTTCTTCACTAAGCTGAAGAAGGGTTTGCATTTGTCAGAACTTCTGCTTATGAACTTGTTCAGGGCTGCAGCCCTTCCAATCAACATCTGTACTTGCTTCGCCGATGTTGGGCTTTTTAGTTCTAGGATGGCCTTGATCTGATCTGGACTGGCCTCAATGCTCCTTCTGGTCACCAAGTATCCCAAGAATTTACCAGATCCAACTCCAAATGCACACTTCGATGCATTGAGTTGGAGCCGATATGTTTTTAGGATGTCAAAGACTGCCTTTAAGTCTTCCAGATGGTCCTTAGGTTCCCTGGTCTTCACGACCATGTCATCGATGTATACCTCCACTGTTCGGCCAATTAGGTGTATGAACATCTTGGTTACCAATCTCTGGTAAGTTGTTCCTGCATTTTTCAACCCAAAAGGCATCACTCTGTAGCAATACAGCCCTTTTGGAGTGATAAATGTAGTCTCCTCCTCATCTGGAGGGTACATGGCTATCTGATGGTGTAATGACCCCATCACGTATAATGATTAGTTGTCACGATCCAAACCCAACCCTGTAGGTTTAGCACCGTAACCGGCCAGTAATCCGTGGATTACCAAAGGCCTCTGAACAGATTAGCAAATAATAAAGGGCTGCTGAAGCAATAATACAAAATAGACAAGGTCCAATGAGCTGTGATAACGTACATGGGGCAGAACATTTTAAAACTTATTTATATGTACATAAACATGCCAGTTCAGATACACAATATTTACAGAAGTGAACTTCCCAAGATCCGACTTAACAGTGCAAATACAAAGACTAGCATGATATACAAAAATAGCCATGGCATTAGACTTCGATCGGAACCTCCTCGGGAGGCACAACGGTTGGCTGACAAAAACAGAACAGAAGGCCATCAACTCTGGCCCTGATCATGTGCCGGCTCACCTACATACATAATATAAACTGTGAGCGAAAGCCCAGTGAATAATAACAGAGTAAAGGGGTTATATGAATGAGTCCGTACAGATTCAAAAACCATATTCCAGTTACATATCAAATTCATAATTTGTCCAGATCATATACAGAAATCATAAGTCATGTTCGATCATACATAGTCCATCCGATAGCGCTAACAAATTAATTACAAAGCATCTTAGACCATACTTGTCAGTTCCATAGAGGAACCTCCGGCCGGGTGAGGATAACTTGTCAGTTCCGTAAAGGAACCTCCGGACTGGGAACTTGTGAACTTGTCAGTTCCGATTAGGAACCTCCAGCCGAGCACAGATAGCTTGTCAGTTCCATGAAGGAACCTCCGGACCCGGGTACAGAGAACAGATTTCACATGATGCTAAGGATGTCACGAATACATAACGGAAATTGGACAATCATTCATTGTACAGAACATGTTATTTCAGAAAATAGATCTTATTTTATCACACAGAAAATAACTACGGTTGAACATAACTTTACTAAGTTATTACTCACCGTGGGCTTGGAGACAGACAGACAGAGCAGATTGATCACACGACACGCGGCACGTGACCTACATAATACATAACGGACACACACTTGAAACATACGTTCTAATTGCACAATAGAGTCTTAGTGTGTTTCTGACCTTAAATCCTCACTATAGAGTCTTAAACATGGCCTAGGAATGCCTAGGATGGAATGAGGATGCAAAGATGCACTTTAAGACACTTTTCAAAATTTTGCTGAAACAGGGGTCTCGCTCGAGCGTGGCTTTCTCCGCTCGAGCGGACATGCAGACAAAAAGGATCCGCTCGAGCGTGTATTACTCCACTCGAGCGGACTGTAAACTACAGTAAGAGTACTGGATGCATGAAATTCACGCTCGATGGGCGCTCAATACCCGCTCGAGCGTGAGACACAAGTCCTCGCTCGAGCGTGCATTACCCCGCTCGAGCGGACTGTAAACATGTGAGAAGTACTAGATACACGCATTTCACGCTCGAGCGTTACATTACACGCTCGAGCGGACTGCATGAACTCAGTGTGTACGCTCAAGCGTGGAGTTCCCCGCTTGAGCGTGAGTCCAAAATCTGGAATTCCCATATTTGAACCTGAAGCTCAAAACTCAACTTTTAAAGCATCCATTTTGATCCTTTTGGGCTAATTTTCTGGAAAACTCTTGTAAACTCATAGTATAAGGTGTTTCAAAGATCAATTTGTAAAATCAAAGCCCAAGGGTGAGTCAATTGAACATAATTCCAAATAAAATTTCAAGAACAAAACTTAAATGTATCATGCAAGAATCTTCTTGAAACCAAACCCTCCAAAACATGACCAAACTAGACAATTTGATGGACAATAAGATGCATGACCACAATGAGAGTGAAATTAACACATGCATGGAAGAAATCTTAGAATTCAAACCCAAAGCATGAAAATTTATGCATGCATGCATGAGTTAATCCTCAATTCAACATTTTAACCCCATTCTAGACTTAGATTACTAATGTCTCATGAACCATGCATGAATTAATCTTAAATTCACAATTGAAAGGGAAATCTCCTACCTTAAGTCTTGAATTCCAAGTCTAGGAGCTCAAATTTGCCAAGCCTCCTCAATTCTCCTAAGTTCCAAGCCAAAACTCTTGATGAAGTCAAGTTTCTCTCACTCTCACTCTAACCCACGGTTTTTGACAAGAAAAATGGCTAAGGAGAGATGTTTCTAAGTGTAATGAAGTTGGTCTTCAAACAAGCCACTAAATGGCATTTGTGTAATAACTCAAACAAGTGTAAATTAACATGATTTAATCTAATTTAATCGTTCCGAACTGAATTTTAATTGAACCTAACATAAAATTCTATAAATCCTAACTAGCACATAAATCAAGTCAATTTCTGATTCGAACGCCGATAAGGCTTCCAATTCACAGTTTAAAGTCAAAGACATGAACAAATCATTATAACGCAAACAAATAGAAACACATAATTAACGCAATTCAAATACAAATTAATTTCAGATTCCTTCTAAATTGCTGTTAGGCATAATTAATCATGATTTAGCATTAATCGGAGGTCGGGGTTATTACATTAGTACTTGATTAATTAGGAGGACTTGAAATTTAATTGCTGGGTATTATAATTTAATTCGGGATTTAAGAGAATTGTAGGGTCTGATTCATATATGATTCTATTAAAGGGTTATTTCGAAATTAGAAATTAAGGGCCCAAATGGCTTAAGGAAGTAAAATTGAGAAGTTGAATCAATTTAATTTTAATTACAGACCCATTTGGGAGTTTAATTAAATATTCGATTCAGTTTAGTAAAATTGAGATTCGATTAATTAGGTCCTAATTGGAGTTGATTAAGTCATGAGGATTGAGAATTGTGGTTATTATAAATTAAATTTAATTATGATGTGTTCAATTTGAATATGTAATTTATTGATGAAAATTTGAGTCTGATCAGAAATTGAAGGCCTAAATAATTTGGGAAATCAAAATTGATAATGATAATAAATTTAATTTAATATTTGGAGCCTTTTGGGAGTGGATTAAAAATCTGATTCAGAAGGATAAATTTAAATATAATTAATTGGGCATTATGGAAGTCAAGTTAGACTAATTAAATCATGTAGGAATTGTAATTAGTTATGATTAATCAAGGCTAAATGATGTTTAATTAAACTAAAGTGTGATTAGTGTGTTAAGCTAATGAAACATGGATTCATATTATGTGGACAAGTGTCCCACTAAATTGATAAATAATAAAATGAAAGGATGAAGAATGGAGTCATAGAAGCTTTGTTTCTGCTGGAGACAAATTAGAGAGAGAGCACGGCTGAGATTAGAGAAAGAAAGAGAGAGTGCACGGCTGAGAGACCGAGAAGAAGAAGAGAAGGGGAAGGAGAAAGCCTTGTGGGATATCAAGATTTAAGTCAAAAATTGTGAAAAATCATCCTAAGGTAAGAAATCTTATCCTCTTTCTACTATTGTTTAAATAATGTAGATATAAATTGATTTAAGGTGAATTTTGAGGGAATTAAAAAATAAAGCTTTGTAGGTCAATTATAAATTGTTAAGATTTGGGTTTGCATGTGAAATCAAGTTAGGACAAAGAATATGAATTATGATTTCTTATATTTGTTTAACTTGGATTCAATTTCATATAGATAGGAGGAGTTAGCAAAATGATGAATAAATGAAGTTATGTTCTGTGCGGGGGGAAAATATTCCGGCTACCCGCACTTCCTTTCTTCCAAGTCCCTCAGCTGTCCGATCACCTGAAAGTGCAAAAGCGGTGAGCTATCCGGCGGTGTGTGGCCGGAAAACACCTCCGACGCTCAAGTTAGAACCACACACCTGGAAAAATGACTAGAGAGAAGGGAGAGAGTTTGAGTGTAAGTCTTACTTACAAAAATTGTCCATGCTTCTAAGGGGTGGCGCCGACTTGTTTATATACCTCTCTGCGCTTCATATCTACTCCCAATGATCTCTCAACACGTGGTTCTGCTATCCCGTCTGTCAGCACATAAACCATGCTTTTGTCAGGTCACACCATGCTGGTCATTACCTAATCCCAAATGCCAGCCTTCTCTGCTGGAGCCCGGCAGCCGAGCTGCCCAATAAACAGCCGGGCTGTGCTTCGTGCCCAAACACGCCGCTGGCTAAGCTTGAGGGAACCGGGCTACGCAGCATCCCGGCTGGACCGTGTCCGAGATATCTGCATTCACCTTTGTCGGCCTTCCTGCCGAACAACTCATAGCTCGGTCGACTACGCCCTTCCTGGCGCCGGTCATCTGTTTGGCTGGTCGGCCCTCCTGCGAAGCATGCAGCTCGGTTCACACAATCGGTGCCTTAACCGAGCACCTTCTCAGCCCAGTATTTGCTCGGCCAAAATCTTGCCCGGCGTAACTCTATCCGGCCAAATCTGTCCGGCACGGTACCAGACCATTATTTTCCCTCTCATGTTCAATTTATGGAAATTAATTTAGAAATTAATTATTTTGCATTCAATTTTTGTAATCTTGCACGAATTGGGCCTTATTTCTACATGTATGTAATTTGGAAGAATTAAGGAATAAATATGGGTTTTGATCTTAATTATTAACCCATGCATGTAATGTAATCTAAGAGTTTGACTCAAATTAAACATATTTTGGAACATCTATGACTATGAATTAAATTGAGGTTAAAATAAATTGAGTTAAGCTTGAAATTAAGGAAATGAGTTTGAGAAAATTTATCAAGTAAGTTTAATTTGTGTTATTCCTCATGAATTTGGACTCCATCTTTACATGCATCAATGAATCTTTAAGAAAGTTGGAGAATTAATTTCATGTTTGGGTATAAGGAGAGCAAAGTTTTGGGAAATTATGAATTCATGAACATTTTTTTGGATGTAATTGGTTTGAATTTTGACCCTAATTTTACACATACAAATATTTTCTAAGAGTTTTATAACTTTAATTTCATGTTTTAGATAATCCTCCATGCATCATGAATTAAGAAAGTTATGGAATTAGTCTCATGGATTTTGTAAGAAATAAGGTTTTAAGTAAGGAATTGAGTGGACTCATAGTTGTGGAAATTAATTTAGAAAATTAATTGTTTGATTTGATTTTGTAGTATTTTCCTGTAATACATGAATTTTAAAGGAATCGAGCCATTCAAGTTCATATTTTGAAGAGATAAAGGAAATGTTTTAAGAAAATCAAGTTTATGGAAATTTAGAATTAATCCTGAAGTTTTGATTTTATAATTAGATTTTTTATTTAATCCATGCATGTGATGTAATTTAAGAATTTTATTCAATTTAGATACATTTTAGAACACCCATGATTATAAATCAAGTATTTGGTTAAGAATTGAGTTAAGTTGATTTTGTTATTAATAATAAGATGGGATCTATTTGTATTACATACATCATGGAATTTTAAGACGTTGGGAAGTCTAATTTGTATTTTAGAATTGTGGGTTGATATTAATAAGATGAATTAAAACTAAATTTGGGCAATTAGAACATGATTTTGAATGAATGTTTTCTAATTGAAAGTGTTTACTAACTCATACTATGGTTCTCCATTGTTGTGTACCAGAAATACATGTTTTGAGGCTTTGAATACCAGATTTGAATTTAAACTGCAATTTTGGAATTTCAGAATTTGCGTTGTCCGCTCGAGTGAGGAAAGTCTCGCTCGAGCGGCCAAATTGGCGCTCGAGTGGGGACCCATTTTCAGCATATTTTGGAAAGTTAGATTTAGTTCACATTTTTATTCTCATCTCTTTCCAAGACATTCTAGACATGATTTATGAGTCAATAAAGATTAATAAGCTACCAATCAACATAGATTAGTTAGTGAAGAATGAATAATTGATCTAGTGGTAATTGTTTAAGAAGCCAAGTAAAAGATCAATCTATTTGGAAAAGAAGGGCTTAGTAATGAAAGAATAAGCATAGTAGAACTTCGGACTGTTTAGACGGAAAAAAAAAAAACTAGGAAAGTCAAGTTTGATCAAGGGAGTAATATTGTATTTCAATGTGTATATGTTATGTGCTTGTGTAGGTCACGCGCCATTGTCTACCTGATTTATCTGATATGTCCAGTCTGTCTGATTGCTTTTGCAGCCATCTGTGAGTAATAACTCTGTAAAGTTATGTTTAACTTAAGTATTTTCTGACTGGTATGGTATGATCTGTTTTCTGAAATGCTATCTTACGAATTATGCATGAATGTCCAATTTTCTGAAAAGTATTTGTGGCACCCTTAGTTCACGTGGCCCTCGCCCAAGGGTAACAATACCGTGGCCAATCTGCACGTGGCCCTCGCCCGGGGGTAATAATACCACGGCCAATCTGCACGTGGCCCTTGCCTGGGGGTAACAATACCATGACTACTTGCGTGCAAGATATGGACCTTTATGGTCGTTGGTACCAACTATGCATGTGGGTCTCTAGACCGAATTGATCTGATAGCTAATGGGTGTACCACGTATGATCTTATGCAAAATCTGAATATGAACATGAGTGTGTATCTAAATCTATTTATGTTTTGAAGTCTGAATATGTTCTGATTTAAATACTGGATCCTAACTTGTGCTGGACATCATTCATAAAACCCCTTTACTCTGTTATTATTCACTGGGTTCTAGCTCATTGTATTATTTATGTATGTAGGTGATCAGGCGCGTAACCAGGCTTAGAGGCATCTGCCTAGAATCTGTTTTTGTCAGCCAACCTATGTGCCTCCCGTGGAGGTTCCGATTATGTCAAGTGATTATCACCATGTGATTTAAAGTTTAAATTCCGTTTTCTTTTTTTGGTTAGACAAGTCTTGTGTATTTTGTAAATAGGGCTAAGTCCATTTTTGTCTAATCTGTATATATATGATGACTTAAAGATAATGTGTATATATGTATATAAAAAGTTTAAAACTTTTCTGTCTCATATAAGTCTGCACTGCTCAACGAACGTTGTATATTGTTATTTGCTTCCGCTAGCCCCTTATATTATGTTAATCTGTCTCAGAGGCCTTCGGTAATCCCAGGATTACTGGCCGGTTACGATGCTAAACCTATAGGGACGGGTTTGGGTCGTGACAGATGGTACCCCCTGTAGGCATCCATGAAGCTCTTCATTCCATGCCCTGAAGTGGCATCTACTAGTTGGTAAATCTTGGATAAAGGAAAACTGTCTTTGGGACAGGCCTTGTTTAAGCTGGTAAAGTCTACGCAGACCCTCCATTTACCATTCTTTTTCTTCACCACCACTGTATTCGATAGCCATGTTGGGTAATTTACCTCTCGAATGGCTCTAGTCTCTAAAAATCTGTCTACTTCTTCTTCCACTGCCTTAACATGCATTAACGTCGATTTTCTTGCCCGTTGGATTACAGGTTTGGCCGACCTGTCTACGTTCAGTTTATGGCAAGTAACCTCGGGGTCAATGCCAGGCATTTCGTAAGGCGTCCAGGCAAACACCTCAATGTTTGCTCTCAAGAAAGCCTCCAGTTCTTTTTCCTCTTCCTCGACTAAGTCCGAGCCGAGAAGGAAGAAGCGTTCCTCATCCCCTTGCTGGACAAGGATTTTCTTCAAGGCTTCTTCACTCTTCTCGGCTGGCTCTTTGTTGACGTCATCTAGGACTTCCACGTCCTCGTCTTCGATCTTTACTGTCTCTGGTTCTCGTATGCAGGTGGATTTCATCGCTGCCATGGAGCAGTTCTTTGCCTGCAGCTAATCCCCTCTGACCTCCTCTATCCCATGTTTTGTTGGGAACCGCAATAGCTGATGCAACGTTGAGGGAACAGCCTCTATCGCATGCAGCCATGGCCTTCCCAAGATAGCATTGTAGGGGGAGGGAGTGTCGATTATGGTGAATTTTGTTTTTATCTTTTTGGTTCCAGCCTGCACCTCCAAGCTTGTTACTCCCAGTGGCCATGTCGGCATTCCATTGAACCCGACCATTGGGCTGTTGGACTGCTCCATATCGTCTGGATGAAGGCCAAGCTCCTTGTAACACCTGACGTACATGATGTCACAAGAGCTGCCTTGGTCAATTAGGATGCGCTTCACTTGGCACTTCCCAACCTGGAGGGACACTACCAAGGCATCGTTATGTGGATGTTATACCATCTCAAGGTCAGCTTCAGTAAGGACACTACTGGTTCCTGGCACTCATCGGCCCGAGGTCTTTTCTCCCGGACCTGGTACACATGTTGCAAGTGTTTTACCTTTTGGGTCTCCCCCCGTATTTCGTTTTCGTCGACCTTCGAGTGACTTACATTAATTACCTGAGGTCTACTTGCCTGCGGTTGCTGTGCTGGAGGAGGTGGAGCTGCTGGTGCCTGAGGCAGTCTTGCCTGCTCTTCCCTTGTTCTAGCTTCATCTACAAGGTCCCTTAAATGGCCTTGCCGTACCAAGTCTTCCAGGTGTGATTTCAGGGCTCTGCAACCCTGAGTCAGATGCCCATCTTCATTGTGGTAAGCACAATGCTTACCAAGGCTTCTTCCTATAAACTTTCCTAGTACCCTTGCTGGTGCTTTGAAATAGGGCTAGGTTCGGATTTTATCCAAGACTTTGTGAATTGGAATTCGGAATACAGTTGTGACTGCCTGTGCAGTCCTTAGTCCTATCTCTTGCTTGTTGGATCCATTGTTACCTCGGCCTCGCTTCGGCGAGCCGTTTCCTTTCTCTTGCTTTGTCTCCTTAGTCCCTGGCGTGTCTTCCTCAGCTCTGGCATATTTCTCAATTCTGGCCATGAGCTCTTCCATGCTTTTTGGCAATGTCTTTGCCGATGACTTTCGTAGTAGACAATCATATTTTAGGCTGTTCTTGAAAGATACGACCGCCACCTCTTGGTTGCACTCGGGTATTCGGTTGAATACCTCATAATACATTTTGGCATAGGCTCTCAGGCTTTCATCCTTGCTAATTTTCAGAGCCATCAGGGCATCTACCCTTAACGGCTGTAGTTTGTTTGTCACGAACCTGGCCACGAACATCTCGGCCAGGCCTTCCCAGGTCTTCACAGTTCCTTTCAGCAGTTTGTGAAACCAATCCGATGCGATTTCCCTAAAGGATGAGGGGAACTCCTTGCAAAGCAACGGCTCATTCCCAGTGTACAATGCCATCAAGTTCAGGTATTAACCGACGTGAAAGTTGGGGTCCGACTTACTATCGTATATCTTAAACCTCGGCATACTGAATCTTTTCGGGGCCTCAAATTTGTCCAACTCCACCGAGAATGGTGTTTTCGGCTTAACAGAGGAAGTTACCTCGGCATTTTGTTACTTCCTCTTGAGGTAATCTCTCAAGTCCTCTTTGGTCCGCCCAGGACCTCGACTATCTCCTGACTTCAGCCTTTTAGGCGCATTACTCTCAGCTTCGTTGTGAGCCCTCTTTGACCTTTCTCCATCAGTTGCGTTGAAGCACAACTCCTACCTTTGAACATGCCGATGTTCTTTGGGGTCTGCTTCCTTGGTGCAATGTGTCCTTCAAGATTCTTCCCTTCTCGACTCTCCTCGCCCGACCTCCCTTGAAGGCTGGTGAGAGTGTTTTTCGCTCATGGTGTGCTAGGGGGCTACAGGGATTGTTTTCTGCCCTCCCTTCTGGGCATTGGCCGCTGGAATCGGCGTGTCCTGCAGCGGGAACGGTAGCTGCACGACGTTGTTTTGCATCATGAAATTAACGACCGATTGCAGGTCTGCCAATTTGTTCGCCATCCCCTTCATCTCTTCGTCCCTCCGTAGGCATCTGTCCTTCCATACCTGGAGGTTATCCTCGTTATAGTACTCGTTTCGGTCTGATTCTTCTATACGTTGCCCTCTTGGCCGACGTCAAGGTCAATAGGTTTTGCACTCCCAGTAGGAGTGTCATCCTCAACCTTTTCTCTCTATCCGTCGTTGGCCATCTATTCTCCTTTCTTTCCCACAGACGGCACCAAATTGTGTGTGTCAATTTCCGACCACACTGCCAAATTAGTACTTAACTGGAGAGCACTGGCAGAATAGATAAGCCCCGAATGACCTGCAACAGAAAGAAGAGAATCCGGCGGTGGTTCGTCCACCCGGGGGCACTCCGATGATCAAGTCAGTTATCTCTCAAAGATAGCAAAAATGCTTAACTTACTATTCAGAATATAAATAGCGTACCTTAGACCAATGGGGGCGCCTCCCTTTTATAGCCAATACAATCCTAGTCCCAATAGAAGCCTAGCTCCATTGGACTTAGGATTACTGCTAATCTTGGGCTTCCAGTAGGATTGGGATAAACTCTCTAAGAGTCTTATCCTTACCCAAACTGAAGTTCTCTCTCATTTTAGGACTCTTGTCCCTTATCCGCTTATCCCGGATTCCGATATCTTTGGAGACAATCTCGGCCTATCCGAGATCACCTCAGCGTCATAATAAGGACACGTGGCACCTCGGCTGACACTTCGGTGTCACCTTGGCCACGTGTTGGTACTCACAAAATATATCCCCAAACTTTGTATGTAAATAATGTGTTAAAATTGTAATTATTTGAACATTTTTTTCCATGTTAGTAACAATGAGTCATTACCTGCCATTTACCTTGTTGAACTTCTTGACTCAGTGAAGTTATCATTTGTCTTTGGAATAATGAAATTTATGTTTTCCACTCTTATCCAAGAACAGGGAAAAAAAGTTTATGTTTGTCATGCACCTTTGATATACTATAAGTTATTCTTGTCTATGTCATTTTATTAATTCTCTTTTTCTAATTTCACAGTTGAATTTTTCTTTTTCTTTTTTTTTTTTCCTTTTTTTGTATTGGTGTCTATTCCATTGAACAAAAACAATGTGGTAACAAATTTCTTACTAAGAATTTTGTGGCATTGCAATCAAACAGATTTTGGTAACAAGCTTGTTACATGATCTGTATTTTTTATGGGATTTGGCACAGAAATCATATATTGATATCATACAAATTAACTGTTACTTATCTTTACTACAATATCAACAGTCCTAGTGTTGAATGTTTACGAAATCAAATGAATTTTGACTTGATAAGATGTTCTATGTTTAGTTTCTGATTTCAAATCAGATCCTAGTTTGTTCAGATTACTTTCAAGGATTAACCAAGATGATGTGATTAGGCTAAGTGAGTGCATTTTGTTTTTGAGACAATTCTCTGTTGTCACAAAGAACTCTCGTCTATTCTGTCTCAAGAAACTCTCATCCATGAATCGAATTCTTTTGATGGAAGTTGAGAATAGCTTGATTATAGTGATATGCAATTCTTTTGATACTAGGAAGAAATGCAATAATAATTCATTTTTATTATTTTTTACAGATAATATTCTCCATTTAGGAGCCATTATTACTGCAAATGTTTCATAGGTTAGAGTAGGAGCCATCATTAGATCTTCTCTTTCCATGTTGAGTTCATAAAAAAAAATTCAGTTGAGCTATGAATACAGAAAATAAATAAATAAATAATGAGACACAGCTCGTGAGATAAATGTGGGTTGTACACGTGGGGTTGATTATGTGAAAATCGCAGGTGCACTATTAATCAAATCTTTTTTATTGGTCTTTTAACATTTGCTGGTGTTTTTTTTACCTCTCTCTAGCTATTTCAAATTTGGAACAACGTCTAAGAATTAATGCATCTAGGATTGCAATCTTGGTGCTTGAATAAAATTGTTAAAAACTCTTTCAAGTCACCTAAAAAGTCAAGAGTTCAAGTTGATGGAGTAGTGGTGGTCCTTTAAGTGGAATATTAATTTTACTAACAAATTAACAAATTTAACTACTTAAAATGTTGAAAAAAAAACAAATTGTTCTATAAGTTTGAGAAGAATATTATGTTTGTATTTAGAAAATAATTTTTTTGTTTGAAGGATCTGTGTTTGATAAATGACTCAACTTTCTCTTCTCTCTCTAACCATTTGTTGTTGAATTGTTTTGGCAAATTGTTCATGTTGTGATATATGAAGATTGATTTGAAGACAAATTCTTCGACACAGTTTTTTAAGACTTACATGCAAAATAGTGTATGAAAATGGTATTAACTCAATTCAATCAAGCACTTTGATTAGGTTAAATAAAGCTAGGTTGATCACCATCAATCAAAATAAACATGCATTATCTGTGAAATCCCCTACAAGAACACAAGTGACATTCACTAAAAGCACCTCTCCTGTTTTTTAAACAGTCGTCAGACTTGTACACTAACTGATTGAGATTTGGCTTCATATTTTTGTAGATGTTAACTTCAAGTGTTAGCGGCATGTTGTTATATGTTTCTTTGTTTGAAGAATTTTTCGACATAGGTTGTTATATGTTTGTTTGTTTGAAGAATAATTAAACACAAGTTGAAGACAAATTTTTCAACACAGATTTTAAAGATATTTTTTGGACACAGAATTTGAAGACAGGTTTTTTAACACAGATTTCTGGACAGATATTTTAAACACAGCTTTTTGAAGACAGATTTTTAAACACAGGTTTTGAAGGCAGATTTCTGGACAGATATTTTAAACATAGAATTTGAAGACAAGTTTTTCAACACAAATTTCTGGACAGATATTTTAAACGCAGAATTTGAAGACAAGTTTATCAACACAGATTTCTGGATAGATATTTTAAACACAGAATTACAAGACTGGTTTTTCAACACAGTTTTTTGAACAAATATTTTCAACATAGCTTTTTAAAGACAGATTTTTTCACACAGTTTTTGAAGACAAATTTTTTCACACAAGTTTTTCAACCTAAATTTTGAAGACAGGTTTTTGGACAGATATTTTAAACACAGAATTTGAAGACAAGTTTTTTAACACAGATTTTTGAACACAGCTTTTGAAGATAGATTTTGGAACACAGATTTTGAAAATAGATTTTTGAACACAGCTTTTTGAACACAGCTTTTTGTCACGACCCAAACCCGCCCCTGTAGGTTTAGCAACGTAACTGGCCAGTAACCCGTGGATTACCAAAGGCCTCTTGACAGATAAGCATATAACAAGGGGCAGCGGAAGTAGATGTACAAAACATAAATAGTCCAATGAGCTGTGTCGATAAACTTGGGAACAGAAAAGTTCAAAACTTATATATACATAAGCGTATCGGTCGAAGGATATCATAATTTCAAAACATTTACACGAGTGTAATATCCAGGACCTAACTGCACAAAACAGACAGAAACTAACATACGCACAAAAACAGCCATAACTAGAGTTCAATCGGAACCTCCTCGGGAGGCACAACGGTTGGCTGACAAAAACAGAAATGAAGGCCGTCAACTCTAGCCCTGATCACACGCCAGCTTACCTACATACATAATATAAACTGTGAGCGAAAGCTCAGTGAACAATAACAGAGTAAAAGGGTTTCAATGAATGAGTCCGTACAGATTTAGAAATCATAATTCAGTTTCGTATCAAATTCATAATTTGTCCAGATCATATACAGAAATCATAAGGTATGCTTGAGTATACGTGATACATCCCTTAGCATTAACAGAGCAGATACAGAACAGATACAGACACGTGAGGGTTACGAATAACCAGTTCCATAAAGGAACCTCCAGATCTGGGTAACAGAGAATAAACAAGCTGAGCCCCATGACGGAGCCTCCGATACCGGGTAACAACCAATAGATATCACATGATACTAAGGATGTCATGAATATATATCAGAAATTGGACAATCATTCATTGTACAGAACATATCATTTCAAAAAACAGATCTTAAGTCATCACACAGAAAATAAGTAAAGTTGAACATAGCTTTACTATGTTATTACTCACAGTTGGCCTTGAGACAGATAAACGGAGCAGATTGGTCAAACGGTACGCGGCACGTGACCTACATAACACATAACAGACACACACTTGAAACATACGTTCTAATTGTACATAACTTACTTCGTTGGCTCTTAGTGTGTTTCTAACCTTTAATCCTCATTATGGAATCTTAAACATGGCCTAGGGATGCCTAGGATGGAATGAGGATGCAAGAATGCATTGGAAAACATTTCTTAAAACTTGCAGAAAATAAGCTCCACGCTCGAGCGTGGCTTTCCCCACTCGAGCGGACATGCAGACAATGAAGCTCCGCTCGAGCGTAACTTTCCCTGCTCGAGCGGACTGTAAACTCTTGAAAAATGCTGGATGCATGTTTTTCATGCTCGACGGACGCTCGACCTCTGTTCGAGCGTGAGACTCAGACCTTCGCTCGAGCATAGATTCCCTCGCTCGAGCGGACTGTAAAACACAAGAACTTCTGGGATATGCATTTCACGCTCGAGCGTAAACCTCGACGCTCGAGCGGAGGCGTATGTACTCAGAGTGCATGCTCGAGCGTGGATCAAATTTCTGGAATTTCCAGATTTGATCACTAAGCTCAAATTCAACCCCAAATGCATCAAACTCAATTTTCTGGGCCCAAAACTTTGGAAAACACTTAGAGACTCATAAAATAATATGTTTAAAGCATCATAATAAGAAATCATGGCCCAAAAGTATGCCAATTGTGAAGCATTCAACTTGAAACTTGAAATTAATTCATGTACATGACTTGTATGCAATTCTTTGAACTCAAGTCTTCCAAAACATGACCAAATGCAATGTTCAACCCAAAAACATGATCAACTATGACAATATGACATAGAACATGAAGAATTTCTAAAACAAAGCTTGGATTATGACATGCATGCAAGAATTCTTTAGAAAGACAACCTCAAATGCCTTGAATTACACATGCATGTATGTAATGAGCTTCAATTCACCAATTCTTAGCTTAATCCTTGCATGAGTTCACTTAACTCACTAGAATTCTTGTACTAGCAATTCAATTTCATAGTTAAGAGGGTGAATGCCTACCTTAAGTCTTGAATTCCAAATGTAGAAGCCTAATCCCTTAAGTCCTCTCCAAATTCTTCTAAATTCAAGCAAAATTCTTGTTGAATTAATTTCCCTTCCAACCCTCTCTCACTCTCACGGTTTTGCCAAGAAGATGAAATGAAGGATGGTGTGTCAAACAAGTGTGAGGTGTGAGAAGAAATGGGCCTTGAATTAATCCACTAAGTGGCAATTATGAAATAAACTCAACTAATGTTATTTAACATTGTTTATTCTAATTTAATTATTCCAAACCGAATTTTAATTAAATCTACCATAATTTTCTATAAATCCTAATTAACACATAAACCAAGTCAATTTCTGATTCGGACGCCGAGAAGGCTTTCAATTCGCAAACTGAAACTAAAATGTGAACATATATTTCTACGCCTAACAGATATAAACACAACAATGCAACACACACACGCCTTTTAATTCAGAATTCACCTTAATTGCTAATTAGGCATAATTAATCATGGATTAACGTTAATCAGAGGTTGGGGTTGTTACACTTTTGAAGACAAATTTTGGAACACAAATATTGAATACAGTTTTTGGAACACAAATTTTGGAACACAGATTTTTGAATACAGATTCTTTGAAATCAGATTTGTAATAGATTTTTATCATATTTCCATCTACATCTGTATAGAGCTAGACAACAAATATAACAACAATGCAACATCAAATTTCTATAAATTTCATAAATTATGCTATATCAAGTAACAAAGGAAGATGCATTAAATTACTCCCACAACAAAATAAACTCCAAGTTAAAATTACAAGTTTCCAACTAATGAAAACGAGACTCATTTCGGTCCATTTGTACATTAAAGTCAACAAAAGAAGATGGTAGGGCTCCATAAATTTGGTTCATAGCACTCATGGATTGTTGAGTTCGCATCATGTCAATAACTCCCGGTGTGCCTCTAATACATTCCAATGGGATAAGAGATGTGTCGACTCCATAAATCTGGGTTGGAGCAGTCATTAAACTTTGTCTTCTCATAATGTCCATACTTCCGGGTGTGCCTCAAATCGCATTTACCATTTCTCTTTATTCAATTACAATGACATGAAAAAAACAGTTTACTATATATTATTGACAAATAAAATAAACTAATCGATGTAAATTCATATTCTGTACACGTACCGGCACATACATACTATTTTGCATGCCAACCATACAATGATAAAGCTCTCTACGTGCACTAGGTTGAGGTTGAGATTGAGCTTGAGCTCCAAGCACCTTAGTATCCTATATTAACCAAGATGAATGAGTAGAGATAAATGATAAGTTCAATAGAGAGAAATGATACAATATTGAAAAATAAATAGAGAATATCATGAAATTTACCTTTGATTTGTTATGTTTTCTTTTGCTTGCTTTCAACCGATTCACTATTTAATCAACTTTGGCCACCTTTCGTTTCGTAACTGGACGACATTTTCAGCGAGCAACCAAAGGACTAAGCAACTTCATATTACTGATTGCTTTTCTATTAATGCTCCCAATCGGGGAAGATGGTACATTACTAGTAATAGGTGGCACACTACTAATAGAAGCTGGTACATTACTTCCACCACCCTCATCATCTTTTATCACTTTTGCTTGATTTCATCCAACCCACGGTCGATAATTCTAATTTTGCCTTCAGAGTTTCCAGCTACTTGTACAATGCCAATCAATTTTTTGTTCATCTTATCATAAACCTTTGCATTGAAATCATCTCCAAAGCCAGTGTATGTGGTTTTGATGCATGTGTACCCTCTATCCAAATCTTTTCTCCATCATGGTAGAATGAATTTATTTGGAACCTCATTTATGCATCTTGCAATGAGCATAACGAGTGAGTGAGCACACATGATACCCATAAATTGAAACAACCGACACATACATTGAACATCAACTTCGGTTGAATTATAATACACAATAAAGTCCACATGCTTCATCTTTCCAAAAACTACCACAGCTTCCTTCACAAAGTATGTACAAATTGAACCATTATCTTTCACAAGACACGACTGACAATAAAGTAGTCTCTTCATCTCTGCTTGCACTTCTTGGAATTTTGCATTGGTGTAGGCATCCTGAAATTGCTTCTCAAAACCATACACAGTTAGGCAATCAAACACTTTGTGTCGAGACTTGAAGTCAGCTTTCTTCTCTTTCTCTACCTTACTTCTGAAAGCATTTTCATATTGTTCAACAGATTGCTTTAATGTAGTCTTCGGGTTGACATATCCATCAAAAAAGATATTCATGCTCTCACTTCGTTGTGTAGTTGACATGCTAGCCCAAAAAATGTCTTTTACATAGACAGGAACCCATCGATGTCGCTCGTCATATAATACCTCCAACCATTGATTCTCATAAAGACTAAATTCTGCAATCATCTCTTTCCATCTCATCTCAAATTCATCTTTTGTGAAAATGTCATACACTGCATTTTGCAAAGCCAATTTCATGGATTCATATTGGGAATAGCCTTTCAATTTCTCTGGAATTTTCTTCATTATATGCCATAAATACCATCGATGTCGAGTATTTGGGAAGACAATTTCTATAGCATTTTGCATAGCTTTGCATTGATAAGTTATTATAGCTTTTGCAGAATGATCTGACATACAATTTAACCAGGATTTGAATAACCAAACAAATGTATCAGTATCTTCACTAGATAACAACCCACAACTAAGCAAAATCGACTGTCCATAGTGGTTAACTCCTACAAACGGAGCAAATGGCATATCATATTTGTTAGTGAGATAAGTTGTGTCAAATGAAACAACATCTCCAAATTCTTCATAAGCCGCCCGACTCATTGCATATGCCCAAAACAAGTTTTTAATTCGAAAGTCAGTATCAACATCAATCATATAATAAAAACTCGAATTTTGTGCGTGTATCCTTAAAAAATATTTTTGAAGTGTATCGGCATCTCCTTCTCCAAGCCTCAATCTTCTAACTTTGTCAATGTAATTTCTTGTATCTTAGGGGTGAGCATGGTCTGGATTGGACCGGATTGAGATAAAACCAGAACCAATCTGTTATCTACGGTTTCTGAAAAATTAGAACCAATCCAATCCGTTTAAATCATGGAACCAATCCGAACTAATTCATTTAAACACGGATTGGATCGATTTAAGACCACGGATTTACATAATTAAATAACAAATATATATATATATATATATAACACTTTAATTTCATGAAAACATAAACATAGCGCTATATTTGTTCCACAATAGCAACATGTCTTTCTATAATAGCGACATATTGTTCTAGAATTTAAATAACCAGAAGAAAACTGGTTTCACCATAAGTATTTAGACCATTACAAATTAAAACTAAAAACTAACAAACAAAAGTAATAAAGGAAGATATTATGCGGGTTTAGGTTGGAGTTTAGGTTTTATATGGAATAAGAGAAGATACTATAGGGGAGGATGTATAATAAAAATATAGACTATTTGTATACGGTCTGGATCGGTTCCAATCCGGAACCGTGGGGTTCAATCCGGAACCAATCCGTGGACTGCGGATTTTTAATTTTTCAATCCGGAACCGAACCACGAATTCAAAAAACCAATCCAAACCTACCGAATTGGACTAGACTGGATCGGATTACAAATTTTACGGATTTCTTGCTCAGCCCTATTGTATCTTACTCATCAAATGTAAATGACTCATAACCCCCAGCTTCAACAACCATTGAGTTATAATTCCTAGACACCCTAATTTTTCGTAGGTCATTATTTATTTATTATTACTTTATTTTATTTTTGGATTTTATGAATTCCGTGGCTACATGAGAATTTAGCGTGGTATTTAATTAATTTAATGTGATAGTTAATTTTATCTAATTAATCCGAATATTGATATATTTATATTTTTTTATAAAAAAAGTATTTATATATTGACAAAATATATATCATATTTATATCTATATAGATTGTATTTATATTGTATTTGTATAATAATAATTTATAACCTTTTTTGTTTAGATATATATATATATATATATATATATATATAGGAACCCTCTAGGTTGCCTACACAATTGAAAGAGAGAGTTGTGTGCTATGCGGCAAATAGAGAGAGAGAGAGAGAGAGAGATTAATCAAAAAGAAAAGAAAGTGCAACAGAGAGAGACGGCATGAGAGAGAAAGGAGAAGAAAAAAAAAGATTAGGGTTTTATTTTGGTGGCTCCATTAATTCTTCAAGTGATTTTTTGATCTTCAAAAATAATTGTGAGTGCAAAACCCACTTCCCTTTATTTATGTTTAATTCGTTGTTTTTATTTATTTGATGTTGGTTTGATTTTGTATTTGCACGTAAATGATTGATTGATTTTAATTATTTTGATTAGTTGTGTATGCCATGTTTAGGGTTTTTATATGGATTTATTTTATGGTTGTAATCACACTCATAGATATATGAAATTAAAATAAACTTGGAACCCATAGATAAATACCTTATACTCCACCATGACTCCATGGATTGTTGTTTTATTTGAGTGATGGTGAGAAAGAGTGTATAAGAAAAAAAAAAAAGGTGAGGATTATGAGATTTATTTGAATGCCTTATGCTTGGCATTGTTATGTTTGTTCTCATGAGTAGATGAGAGATTGTGTATATATATATTGTTGCCTCATTCTCATGAGTAGACGAGTGCTTTGATTTACGCGCGTATATATATGCTAACCATTCGGGGAGTGTGGGTCAAACTCGGAGATGATATCCTCATGTAAGTTTGGTTTCAGAGCGGTGTTAGGTATACGAGAGGCACATGAGATATATGTGTAGGCCGGAAGTGGAGGCCGAAGTGGTGAAATTAAGGTATAAATAATTAAATATGAGTTTATTAGTATAGTGTGAATTGTATTAATTTGTACATCTTGAAAAATAGTAAACGATCTTGATAAATTATGAAATTTGGGTAGAGGCATGTATACGTAATTTTAGACAACTTTTATATTTTAACTTTGTACTAAAAGATCGATTACAACTTGTAATCGGATGATCTTGGTTATAGTAGTTTTTATTCATTTTAACAATGCAAATTTTAGAGGCTGTTTTAACCCACGAAACGAGCTCATTTTTATTGATTTCACATAAATTGAAGTAAAACATTATTCTGAACACTTTTCGTATTTTGAGCTATTTCGAAAAAAATCATCTTAGGGCAGTTTCTATTCGTTTTCAGTTCCAGATTTTTTGATCAAATTTTGTTTTGGTTCTTCTATTAAGTTTTCCTCTAAACCTATTCAGTTTCTACTAAATTCATCCGCGTTACCTTTTAGAAAATTTGATTCTGTACAACTATTTTTTTTGAGTTTTGGTCAATTCAAATGATTTAAGCATGAAACAATGCGTTTTAATACTGCTTTAGCAATTTACTTATGATTAAATTGCACTAACTTTATTTATTTTTATTTTTTTTGTAGAATGGTGGGTCTTACTAACTTTTTATGCAGGGTTGACCCACCATAATTTTTATGTTTATTTTGTTTATTCTACACTCAATTTATATTTAGTTGTGTACAGGTAAGAAACTAAATGCCACCGTATCTCGAGAAACTACTCATTCATCTCAGTGCAAGTGGAACTACTTGTTTTCTTCCGTAACAAGAATTAAATGTACTTTTATTTGTGTCTGGTGGACTCGTGTGTGTTAAATAATTGTACTCATACCAGTATACTTGTATACTTACCCATTTTGTCTCTTGACATCTCGGGTGCGTTCTGTTTGAGCGCAGCCAAGCTTCCTTTACAGGATTAGTTAGGACTACAGTGGTGACGAGAAATGACTCTAGTTGTTGGACATGTTGTTTGAACTTCTTTTTTTTTTTTTTTTTTGGAGTTTAGAGTTTAGGGATTGATATTAGTTTACGTATTTATTATTTTTTTATGACCTTAGTATTATGATAGTTTGGCATTGTGGGTTATTTTCTAACTTTTCATTATTTAAGTTGTTTTGACTAGTTGTTAAGACTTTAATGTTGGTTGGAGGTATTTGATAGTTATGAAATTATGGTGGATGGTTTGGTTGACATTTTGTTAGTTTTTTTTTTTTTTTTTTAAATCCCTTGTTGTCTTTTGAGCATAGAAAGTTACTTAAACCTTATGGGACGAGAACGTTTAGATTTTGTGTCACACCCTAGGATTTGGATGATGGAATATTGATTTGGGTTTAGTCCTAATTTAATATTTAATTGTCCAAATTTTGGGGCGTGACAGTTTGGTATCAGAGCTCTAAGTTACCCTAAACTTGTGAGAGTTTAGGTGATCCTCGGATTGCGGAAACATGGGTTAGCTGGTTTAGTTTGGTGGTTGAATTTATTCTAAGTATTTATGAACGAATTTTTGTGTTTAACTTGAAGGTGATAGCTGGAAGGTATCTTTAATCTTTTTTAAGAACCCATTAAAGTACTTTTTGATACTGGTGCATCTCATTCTTTGATATTTAGATAGTTTGTAGAAAGAGAACATCTTGTAACTACCTCCTTGTCTAGACCTATTCGTGTTAAGACCCCTTTAGGAGGGGCAATTACTCTTTATGAGATGTGTAAAGATTTTGAGATTGACTTTGCAGGCAGAGTCTTGTATGCGGATCTAATTGTGCTAAGGTTTGAGGGGTTTGTAATTATTTTGGGTATGGATTAGCTGCGAAAATACTTTGTGACTCTAGATTGTGCTGGAGGACTGCAAATATAGATATTCTCGGTATGCCACGGCTTACCCACACTTCTGGCGATGGAGAAGAGTTGGTGATGACGAGTTTTCTGTGCTCGGTAGAAATCCCTAAGCAGGATATTAGTGAGGTAGATGTGGTGCGTGAGTTTGAGGATGTATTTCAGGAGATACCTGGACCTCCACCTTGACGAGTAGTAGAATTTCGCATTAACCTAGTGTCGGGAACTGCACTGATTTCTAAGGCGGCATATAGAATGGTGACTAAAGAGCTTGTAGAGATGAAGAAGTAGCTGGAAGAAATGCTGCAGAAAGGGTTCATACGTTCAAGTAACTCCCCGTGAGGAGCACCCACAATTTTTGTCTCCAAGAAAGATGGCACTCTCCGCATGTATATAGATTACAGAGAGCTAAACAAGGTGACTATCAAGAATAAGTATCCGCTACCTAGAATTGATGACTGGTTTAATCAGTTAAAGGGGGCAGCCGTGTTCTCTCAATTTGATCTCAGAACAGGTTACCATCAGATGGGTGTGTCAGATAAAAGTATACCGCTTCCTGCTTTTCGGATTCGGTATGGGTTGTACGAATTTCCTGTAATGCCTTTTGGTTTGACTAATGCTCCTGCCTATTTCATGGACTTGATGAACAAAATTTTTCAACCGTATCTAGATAAGTTTGTGATTATCTTCATAGATGATATTCTGGTGTATTCTAAGAATGAGGAAGAACACAGAGAACACTTAAAAGTTATATTGCAGACTTTGAGGGAGCAACAGTTATATGCTAAGTTCAGTAAGCATCACTTTTGGGAGAAAGAAGTTCGATTTTTGGGACATGTATCCTATCAGGGGATAGCGGTAGATCTTGAGAAAGTTATTACGGTGAAAGAATGGAAGCAACTCGCGAACCCTTCAGAGGTGAGGAGTTTTCTAGGACTAGCCGGTTATTACAAGAGACTTATAGAGAAGTTTTCCACTATTGCAGCACCTATAACCAAGTTGACCCGCAAGAATGTGAAGTTCATATGGACAGATGATTGTGAGAGAGCTTTCCAAGAGTTAAAGCAGCGTTTGACTACAGTACCAGTGTTAACTATACTAGTACAAAGGGAAAAGCTAGTAGTGTTTACTGATGCAAGTGGAACTAGGTTGGGATATGTGTTGATGCAGCATCAGAAGGTTGTATCCTATGCTTCTCGATAGTTAAAACCTCATGAGAGATGATACCCTACTCATGACTTGGAGCTGGCAGTAGTTGTTTTTGCGTTGAAAGTGTGGCGACACTATTTGTTTGGGGAGCGCTTTGAGTTATACACAGATCACAAGAGCCTCAAATATCTTTTTTCTCAAAAAGAGTTGAATATGAGGCAACAAAGGTGGGTTAAATTCATCAGTAGTTATGATTTCGAGATCCTTTACCACCCAGGGAAAGGAAATGTGGTTGTAGATACACTTAGTCAACAACATGGGATTATAGCTTCTTTGATGATTCAGGAATGAAAGTCCTTGGAGTTAATTTCAATGCATGATGTTCAACCAATAGAGAGTGTCGAGAGGGCATACATTGGTAGTTTGACCGTGCAACCGACGTTACTAAGTAAAGTTCGTCAAATCCAGTGTTTAGATGGGTTTCTCGTCAGCAAGCTCGATGACCTTGTAATGAATTTGATCGATGATTGTCCTACTGATTGGTCAGTGGACTCAGATAGGGAATTGCGATTTAGGGGCAGGTTGTGTATACCTAACATTGTTGAATTGAGGACAGAGATTATGGATGATGCTCATAGGTTCCGATATACCATTCACCCTGGTGGGACTAAGATGTATCATGACCTAAAGAGGACGCTTTGGTGGCAAGGTATGAAAAAGGATGTAGGAGAGTATGTTTCTCGATGTTATGTGTGTTAACAGGTTAAGGCAGAACACCAACAACCGTTTGAACTTTTGCAGCCTCTCGAGATCCTGACTTAGAAATGAGAGTACATCTCTATGGACTTCGTGGATGGATTGCCGCGGTCTAAGCAAGGCAATGAATCTATTTGGGTGATAGTGGATCGACTCACCAAGTCTGCTCGTTTTATTCCTATCAGTGTTCACCGAACTACGAATAAACTGGCTAAGTTATAGATGTTCGGGAGATGGTGCGATTTCATGGCGCACCAGTTTCTATAGTTTCAGATCGTGAGCCGTTGTATGTGGTAGAGTTTTGGGAGAGTTTCAGTATGCTTTGGGTGCTAGGTTAGACTTGAGCATGGCTTATCATCCTCAGACGGATGGGCAAACTGAGCGAATAAATCAGATCTTGGAGGATATGTTGAGAGCTTGTGTCCTCGATCTTAGTGGTAGTTGGGAAGAACACTTGCCATTGGTGGAGTTTGCTTATAATAATAGCTATCACTCCAGTATCGGGATGGCACCTTTTGAGGCTTTGTATGGAAGACCATGCCGATCACCTGTTTGTTGGATGGAGATAGGAGATGCGCCGTTGCTAGGGCCAAAGTTGGTGAGAGAGACCACAGAGAAAGTGAACAGTATTCGGGAACGTATTAAGATTGCACAGAGTCGTCAGAAGAGTTACGCTGATAGAAAACGTAAGGGGGTTAAGTTGAATGTTGGAGATTTTGTGTTTTTGAAGGTCTCGCCAATGAAGGGTATCATGCGGTTCGGAAAGAAAGGAAAGTTGGCACCTAGATTTTTGGGACCATACAAGATAACTGAGAAGATTGGTAATGTGGCTTACAAATTAGCTCTACCACCTGCTTTAGCTATGATTCACAATGTGTTTCATGTATCTTTATTGCAGAAATGTGTGCAAGACCCTTCCCAAGTAGTATCACCAGAAGTGTTAGAGATTAGTGACAATCTAACGTATGTGGTGCGACCGGTTACTATTCTAGACCGGGATGTAAAGTAGTTGCGGCGCAGGAAAGTAAACTTGGTGAAAGTGCAATGAAGCGAGGATGAGAATGGTATCACTTGGGAATTGGAAGAGAAAGTTCGACGTATGCACCTGGAGCTTTTTGTTTAGTACTCTCTCCTATCGAATCTCGGGATGAAATTCTTTTGAGGTGTGTACATTGTAGTGACCCAAATTTTTTGTAGGTCATTATTTATTTATTATTAATTTATTTTATTTTTGGATTTTATTAATTGCGTGGCTACATGAGAATTTAGTGTGGTATTTAATTAATTTAATGTGATAGTTAATTATATGTAATTAATCCAAATATTGATATATTTATATTTTTCTTTATAAAAAGAAAGTATTTATATATTGACAAAATATATATCATATTTATATTTATATAGATTGTATTTCTATTGTATTTGTATAATAATAATTTATAACCTTTTTGTTTAGATATATATATACATATAGGAACCCTCTAGGTTGCCTATACAATTGAAAGAGAGAGTTGTGTGCTATGCGGCAAAGAGAGAGAGAGAGAGAGAGAGAGAGATTAATCAAAAAGAAAAGAGAGTGCAATAGAGAGAGACGACAGGAGAGAGAAAGGAGAAGAAAAAAAAAAGATTAGGGTTTTATTTTGGTAGCTCCATTAATTCTTCAAGTGATTTTTCGATCTTCAAAAATAATTGTGAGTGCAAAACCCACTTCCCTTTATTTATGTTTAATTCGTTGTTTTTATTTATTTATTTTTATTTATTTGATGTTGGTTTGATTTTGTATTTGCATATAGATGATAGATTGATTTTAATTATTTTGATTAGTTGTGTATGCCATGTTTAGGGTTTTTATATGGATTTATTTTATGGTTGTAATCACACTTGTGGATATATGAAATTAAAATAAACTTGGAACCCATAGATAAATTCCTTATACTCCACCATGACTCTATAGATTGTTGTTTTACTTGAGTGATGGTGAGAAAGAGTATATAAGAAAAAAAAGTGAGGATTATGAAATTTATTTGAATGCCTTAAGCTTGGCATTATTATGTTTGTTCTCATGAGTAGATGAGAGATTATGTATATATATATAGTGTTACCTCGTTCTCAAGAGTAGACGAGTGCTTTGGTTTACGCGCGTACGTATATGCTAACCATCCGAGAAGTGTGGGTCAAACTCATGACGATATCCCTGTGCAAGTTTGGCTTTGGAGCGATGTTAGATATACGGGAGACACATGGGATATATGTGTAGGCCGGAAGTGAAGGGCTGAAGTGGTGGAGTTAAGATACAAAGAATTAAATATGAACTTATTGGTATAGTTTGAATTGCTTTGATTTGTACATCTTGAAAAATAGTAAATGATCTTGATGAATTATGAAATTTGGGCAGAGGCATGTACATGTAATTCTAGACAACTTTTGTACTTTAACTTTGTACTAAAAAGATCGATTAGAACTTTTAATTGGATGATCTTAGTTACAATAGTTTTACTCATTTTAGCAATGCATATTTAGATGCTATTTTAACCCACGAAACGAGCTCATTTTTATTGATATCTCGTAAACTAAAGTAAAACATTATTCTGAACACTTTTTGTGTTTTGAGATTTTCCTAAAAAAATCATCTTGGAGAAGTTTCTATTCGTTTTCAGTTCTAGATTTTTTGATCGAAATTCGTTTAGGTTCTTCTATTAAGTTTTTCTCTCAACCTATTCAGTTTCTACTAAATTCGTTCGCATGACCTTTTCAAAAATTTGATTATGTACAACTTTTGTTTTTTGAGTTTTAGTCAATTTGAATGCATTTTTATACTGCTTCAACAATTTACTTATGATTAAATTACACTAACTTTATTTATTTTATTTTATTTTGCAGAATGGTGGGTCTTACTAACTTTTTATGCATGGCTGACCCATCATAATTTTTATGTTTATTTTGTTTATTCTACACTCAATTTATATTTAGTTGTGTACGGGTAAGAAACTAAATGCCATTATATCTCAAGAAACTATCCATTTGTCTCAGTGCAGGTGAAACTACTTGTCTTGTCCCGTAACAAGAATTAAATATACTTTTATTTGTGTTTGGTGGACTCGTGGGTGTTAAATAATTGTACTTATACCAGTAGACTTATAGACTGACTCGTTTTGTCAAACGTACACATTTTATGCCAAATATGCCAAATATGCTAACTTATAGACTGACTCGTTTTGTCTCTTGACATCTCGGGTGCGTTCTGTTTGAGTTCTGCTGATTTCCTTTGCATGATTAGTTGGGACTACGGTGGTGACGAGAAATAACTATAGTTGTTGGACATATCGTTTGGACTTCTTTTGTTTTCTGGAGTTTAGAGTTTAGGGATTGATATTAGTTTATGTATTTATTATTTTTTTATGACCTTAATATTATGATAGTTTGGTGTTGTGGGTTATTTTCTAAGTTTACATTATTTAAGTTGTTTTGACTAGTTGTTGATACTTTAATGTTGGAGGTATTTGATAGTTATGAAATTATGGTTGATGGTATTGTTGGCGTTTTGTTAGTTTTGTTTTTAAATCCCTTGTTATCTTTTGAGTATGGAAATTTACTTAAACCTTATGGGACGACTCATGCCCTAGGATTTGGATGATGGAATATTGATTGGGGTTTAGTTCTAATTTAATATTTAATTCTACAAATTTTAGAGCGTGACATCCCTGCTTGATCATTAATTTCTAATCTTCTCTTCACTGAAGTAAGAATTTTTTTATTCATTACAAAATGACGTGAGTCGATGGGAATCAAGTCATGATTATGGTCAAGGTTAACTGTGGTTAACATAAATCTCCCATCCTTTTGTCTGGTCGCCCGTACCCGTGCTTTGCAGTCAATTTTTACGGACAAAGATGGCTTTAGAGGGTTTACTTCTGATTTTTTGATTCTCTTTCTCGATCGAGAACATTCAATCCCAAAATATCTTAATTCCCCATCATCGCCACAAACTTGAGTTTTATAAGCTATGGAAAATCCAACATGTTTAGCATATTTGGCATAAAATGTGTACATTTCTTACTTTGAGCTAAAACACATACCCCTTTTAGGTTCCTAACCTTTTTCACTCTCATTTAATAAAGGATTCTCATCACTATTCGAATCAATCTCCATTTCTGCTCATTCAAAAATACCATATAAAATCAAATGATTTAATAGATTAATAGAATAATAGAATAACCTGTTATTAATTTGTTCAAAAATTAATCATTATTGAGGTTGTTATTAATCTGTTAATAACAGATTATTTTAATGATGCAAGCTCTTGAATGATGCAAGCTATTCATAACAGATTATTCAAAAATTAATAACAGATTATACCAGTTACCCTTTCAATTTATTTTTTTTTTTTTCCTAACAAATAAATAATCTGTTTCTAATAATGCAAGCTCTTGAATGATGCAATCTGTTTATATAACAGATTATGCAATCTGTTTCCTAACAAATAAATCCAATCTGTTTATATAACTGATTGTATAAACATACTCTGTTTCTAATAGATTATAACATATTACCCTTTCAATAAGAAATTTATTTTTTCCTAACAAATAAATAATTTGTTATTACAATTTCTAACAATACAAGCTCTTACAATTTCCAAACAAAATAGCTCTTCAATATATGTTTATATATATATATATATATATATATATATTTCATTACAGAATACAACTACAATTTCCAAACAATTTCATTACAAAAATCATTCTCAAAATCCTATTATATATATCTATATATGTATGTATATGTGTAAATATAGAGAAAGAGATGGACAAAAGCCAGAGAGAAACTGACTTGGATGAGGGACGACAATCGGAGAGGGAAACGCCGAACGAAGATGCCAGACGGTGCACTAACTTGAAGACGTTTGATGGTGGAGGAGAGGAACGGCGGAGGACAGATCTGCAAATGCTTGAGCGAGAGAGGGAAGACGGAGAGGGAGACGAAGACGGTGACGGAGACCGCGAACGAACGCTGGACGGTAGAAGAGAGGGACGACAGTGGAAACTCCTACACCTGGAATAGAGCTTCAGCGGGAATAGAGCTAAAATTGGAACACGATTTCTTCTCCCTCTATTATCAGATTTTTGAGCGGGATTTTTTTTTTTTTTCACAATGCATGAAACACACACACTGTAATATGAAGGTGTGATTTTTCCTTCCTTGTTAGATGTCAGGTAATTAGAGCCACTCCTAATGCTTATGTTTTAGCAGTCTGAATCGGAATTGTTTTGATATTTTGGACTTGTATAGAGTGATTAATTAATGTGATAATGATTATTGTAGTGTAGTCCAGCCAAGTGGATGTAAGTGCTTTTGACACATAAGCTTTATTTAAGTGGTGTGGTGTGAGTGCATCGAAGCACCAAAGTAGTTGTGTGGTGTGTTAGAGAAAAATGCTTAGGATCATTTTTTTTTTTTTTTTTTTTTGAGACTCTAACCATCCTATTTGAATCTCAATTATTGATATATGTAGTAGGGTTGTTCACGGGTTGGATCAGATTGGATTTTTCATTGATTCATCACTCTAACCAACTACAGCGGGTTTGACATTTTTTCAACCGATTTCGACCATATGGTAGTTCGAAACCGTTCTATTCGAAACCGATTTATTTGGTCGAGTTTCGGTCGGGAACAACTGGTAACCTTTTCGCTTTCTTTGAACCCTAATCTATATATTATATATACATATATCTATACACATAGAGATATGAGAGAATGGAGAGAGGGGAAAAAATGAAAAAGAACCATTTTGTAGCAATAGCACAAACATTACATTGATTTTCGAACCCTAATATATATATATATATATATAATCTCAAAATCAAATATAGAAACAACTCACACAGTGATTCAACCACAACTCTCTCACATCTAATCTAAGAGATTAAGCTAGGGCTTTTGAAATTGAGAGATAGAGAGAGAGTTGAAGCTTGGGTTCTGAACTTTGCCAATCGTCATCATCATCACTTTGTTGAGATTAGGAATTTTGGATTTGATGAGTATATCAGAGATAGAGAGTTGTTCAGATTAATTTTCGAACTGAGGGGGTTCAAAGAAAGAGAGGGGGGAGTGTTAGGGAAAATCGATGATTCCCCACAAGTAAATCAATCAATGGGAATAAAAACTAATGCGGAAAAATTAAATCAAAGGCAACACAAGAATTTTTACGTGGTTCCCTCAATGTGAGGTACGTCCACGGGATCGAAATCCGATTCCACTATCAACCAAATAAGTTCCAAACGATTACAAACGAGACACTAATGGTCTCACAAAACCACGCTTAGGTGAATTCCAATAATCACAAATAAACAAGAGGAAAGACCTCACCAAATAGATGAACCAAAATCTTCAGAACCAAAGTTGAAGAAGATCCAAAATAATGAACCAAACACCAACCGAAGATGCTCCCAAACCAAGCTTCAAAAACCAAAATTGACCCAATCTCTTAATCTTCGGCACTGTCACCAAAGTCCTATAGCAGCCGCAACCTTTTTGTATGTTGAACAACCAAACAATATATATATATATATATATATATATATATATATTGTGAATCTAGGGTTTTGTAATCAAACCCTAATTGTATCCAAATTGGATTGGGCCTCCACAAATATAATATATAAAAATATATTATAATAAACCAAGCCAAATTAAAACTCTTTTTCCAAAACCAATTGGGTCTCACACTCCAATAAGGAGGTATACCCAACAATTCTCCCCCTACCGACTTAGGTGGAGACATCAACCATACCCACCAAAGTTCGACACTTTAAATGTTTGTCCCTCGACAAAGTCTTTGTCAACATATCTGAAATATTATCATCTGTGTGAACCTTTTCGAGTTGTAACAATTTCGAATCTAACACATCACGAATCCAATGGTATCTCACATCAATGTGTTTCGATCTCAAATGAAAAGTAGAATTTTTACTCAAGTGAATAGCACTTTGACTATCACAATAAAGCACATACTTTTCTTGCTTCAAACCCAACTCTTGCAAAAATTTCTTCAACCATAACTCTTCTTTGCAAGCTTCTGTAATGGCAATAAATTCAGCTTCGGTAGTTGAGAGAGCAACACATTTTTGTAATTTAGATTTCCATGCCACAGCTCCCCCTGCAAAAGTCATCAAATACCCTGAAGTAGATTTCCTAGAATCAACATCACCAGCCATGTCAGAATCTGTGAACCCATCAAGCATCGGCTTACCATCCCCAAAACACAAACACACCTTCGAAGTCCCTCGAAGATATCTTAGAATCCATTTTACCGCTGCCCAATGTTCTTTACCCGAATTAGAGAGAAACCGACTCACCACACCAACGGCGTGAGCAATATCCGGCCTTGTACAAACCATGGCGTACATCAAAGAACCAACTGCTGAAGCATAAGGAACTTTCAACATCTCTTCTTTGTCTTTCTCACTTGTAGGACATTGATTCGAACTAAGTTTGAAGTGACCCGCAAGTGGACAACCAACCGGCTTTGCTTTATCCATGTTGAACCTCTCAAGAACTTTCTCAATGTAGCTCTCTTGAGACAACCAAATCAGCCCCTTTTTGCGATCACGAACAATTTTCATACCAAGTATTTGCTTTGCCGGTCCCAAATCTTTCATAGCAAAAGACTTGCTCAACTCCAATTTCAACCTGTTAATCATGGTAGAATCTTGACCCACAATTAACATGTCATCAACATAAAGCAAAAGAATAATAAATTTGCCATTCGGAAAATTTTTCACAAACACACAATGGTCCGAAGTGGTTTTAGAAAAACCATTATTCATCATGAAAGAGTCAAATTTTTTGTACCATTGCCGTGGAGCTTGCTTAAGGCCATACAAACTTTTCTTCAATTTGCAAACAAATTTCTCTTTCCCTTTCTCCACAAAACCTTCTGGTTGCTCCATGTAAATTTCTTCTTCAAGATCACCATGAATAAATGCGGTCTTCACATCAAGTTGCTCAACTTCAAGGTTCATACTTGCAGCCATGCCAAGTACAACCCGAATAGAAGACATCTTCACAACTGGCGAGAAAATCTCATCAAAGTCAATACCTTTCTTTTGCCCAAAGCCTTTCACAACAAGACGTGTTTTGTACCTCAGATTCTTCCTATCATTCTTCAATTTGAAAACCCACTTATTTTTTAGAATTTTTCTCCCTTTAGGCAACTTCACTAAATCATAAGTGTGATTTTCAAGTAAGGAGTTCATCTCCTCTTCCATGGCCTTTTTCCAATCACCTTTCTTTGCATGCTCAATTGCTTCTTGGTAGCTCTCCGGCTCCCCTTGATCAGAAATCAACACAAATTCATTGGGAGGATACTTTCTTGAAGGTTGTCGGTCCCTTGTAGATTTCCTCAACTCAAGTTGTGGTGGCGGTTCTTGAGTTGGATGCTCTTCCTCAATTTCTGGCTCAACTTCATTAGGATTAGCATCATCCTCTACATCTTCAATAGGTGGCTGCACATCTTCCCATTTTCATCATCAACTGAAGATGAAGGAGATGGATCTATGTCAATGAGATCACTAGTTTTTGGCTCCGGTTGATCACCTTTGCCAAAGTCTTCAATTGTTTGGTCTTCAAGAAACACAACATCACGGCTTCGAATGACTTTCTTGTCGACCGGATCCCATAATCTATACCCGAATTCATCACGCCTATAGCCAAGAAAAATACATTGTCTTGACTTACTATCAAGCTTGGACCTCTCATCCTTTGGAATGTGAACAAAAGCTCGGCAACCAAACACTCTCAAGTGCTCATAAAACACATCTTTGCCAGTCCAAACTCTTTCAGGAACATCACCATTCAAAGGATAGCAAGGAGATAAATTGATCACGTCAACCGCTGTACTCATTGCCTCACCCCAAAGGATCTTGGCAATTTAGCTTGTGAAAGCAAACACCTTGTTCTTTCTACAATGGTGCGATTCATCCTCTCGGCAACGCCATTTTGTTGAGGAGTCTTCTTAACTGTCTTTTGGTGCCGAATACCTTGGCTGTGACAATACTCATCAAATGGCCCAATGTATTCACCACCATTGTCTGTTCGGATGCACTTCAATTTCTGCCCTATTTCTCTTTCAACCATGGCCTGAAAATGCTTAAATACTTCTAGAACTTGATCTTTAGTTTTTAGTAGAAAAGCCCAAACTTTCCTTGAATAATCATCAATGAAAGTAACAAAATAAAGTGCACCACCATGTGTTCTAACTTTTAAAGGACCACAAACATCCGAATGAATCAACTCCAAAACATTTTCTTTTCTAAAAGCAACATTTTTATGAAAAGAAACTCTATGTTGTTTACCCGCCAAACAATGAACACAAGTTTTAAAATGTGTACCTTTCAAACCGGGTAGAAGCTCTTTCTTGAACAAAACTTGCAGCCCCTTTTCACTCATATGGCCAAGCCGCTTGTGCCACAATTCGGTAAAAGTATCATCTTCAAGTGCATTGACAACACCTTTACAAATTTTTCCTTGCATCGAATAAAGTGTATGAGTCTTCTTGCACTTAGCCACCACCAAAGAACCCTTTGTGAGCTTCCATACTCTATCACCAAATTTGTTGTTGAAGCCTTCATCATCTAGCTTCCCAGTAGAGATCAAATTGAGGCGAATGTCGGGAACATGCCTCACATCTTTAAGCAACAACTTGTAGCCCAAATTTGTTTCCAAGCAAACATCACCCATGCCGATAATCTTGGACAAACCCTCATTACCCATTCGAACAGAACCATAATCTCCTGCAGTGTAGGTAGTGAAGAAATCAACTCGAGAAGTCACATGAAAAGAAGCACCGGAATCAATCACCCAATTGCTCTCTTGGCCCACAAAATTGATACAATCATCCTCACAAACGACCATGAGATCATCGGTAGTAACTGCCGTTGTGTCTTCTTGCTTCTTATCCACACTTTTGTCACGCCTTTTCTCCTTGTTCTTGAGCTTTCGGCATTCCCGCTTCATGTGCCCTTTCTCATGGCAATAATAGCACTCAATGTCTTTCTTTGAAAAAGAACCATCTTTTGATTTGTTACTATCACCCTCAATGGGTCCATACAAATTTACAAAATAATAGGTCCTCCATTTTAGTTTTCCAAGTTACCCAATTATTTCCATTGAAACTAGACATGCGACCCACATTCCCCTCCATTGATTTACACAAATAAATAAATCCAAATAAACCGTATGCTCTGATACCAGTTGTTAGGGAAAATCGATGATTCCCCACAAGTAAATCAATCAATGGAAATAAAAACTAATGCGGAAAAATTAAATCAAAGGCAACACAAGAATTTTTACGTGGTTCCCTCAATGTGAGGTACGTCCACGGGATCGAAATCCGATTCCACTATCAACCAAATAAGTTCCAAACGATTACAAACGAGACACTAATGGTCTCACAAAACCACCCTTAGGTGAATTCCAATAATCACAAATAAACAAGAGGAAAGACCTCACCAAATAGATGAACCAAAATCTTCAGAACCAAAGTTGAAGAAGATCCAAAATAACGAACCAAACACCAACCGAAGATGCTCCCAAACCAAGCTTCAAAAACCAAAATTGACCCAATCTCTTAATCTTCGGCACTGTCACCAAAGTCCTATAGCAGCCGCAACCTTTTTGTATGTTGAACAACCAAACAATATATATATATATATTGTGAATCTAGGGTTTTGTAATCAAACCCTAATTGTATCCAAATTGGATTGGGCCTCCACAAATATAATATATAAAAATATATTATACTAAACCAAGCCAAATTAAAACTCTTTTTCCAAAACCAATTGGGTCCCACACTCCAATAAGGAGGTATACCCAACAGGGAGGTGGAGACGAGAGGTTGAGAGAGAAGAGAGATATGTGAGAGTGAGAAGATGAAAGGATGAGAGAGAGATTTTTTTATTATTTTTCTTTCACTGGAGAGAGAGAGAGAGAGAGAGAGAGAGAGTTAATGATGGAAATTAAGGGTGTGTTTGGTTTGTATTTGTAGAGTAGTTTTTGAGATAAAAAGTACAAAAACTTGTTTGGTTTGCCTTTTTTCAGAAATGATTTTGAAAAATTATTTTGGGGAAAGAGTTTTAAAAAAAAGTGATTGATTTGATGTGTATGAGAGAGAGTGTGTGATTTTGGAAAGTAGATAACCAAACAAAATTTTGCGATTTTTTTTGAAAAAATTTGTTGGGTTTGATTACTCTTGAAAATTTATTTGTAGAAAATTTTTTCCAAAAATTTTTCTGAAAAACAAACCAAACAAGGCCTAAAAGTCTCAGAGATTTGAAAGGGGAATGTAGACACCCCATTTTTGACCGACCTTAAGACTCAGACGTCACCGATTGAGTGCTCGGTGATGTTGCATATCGTGCTCGTTCAGAAGTCTCAGAGTCGTGGCTGTGAGCCCTGCCTCCGGACTTCCGAACCCTCTTCTGTGCCTTGCCTCGGTTTGCGAACCAGACTCGGTTTTCTCTGTTTTCTTTCCTGAGGGGAGGGAGAGGTCCCGTAGATCATCTCTCAGTGGCCGTGGGCTACTTTTCGTGGCCGCAGGCCATTTTGCCCATTTCGGAGCCCGGTTCCCGGTTTTCGGAGCCGTCAGGCCGTGTGCCTCGGTTCGGGACCACCCAACCATCTCCGATCCCTCCGGTTTTTGGCATGCATCTCATTTACTCCCTTTCGAGGGACACTGGGGTCTTAGATACCCACTTCGTGGCCGAATGCCACTTTCGCTGCTTACAGCCTGTTTTCGGGACCTCGAACTGCGCGTTTTGGTCCCCGAGCATTCGTTTTGCATCGGTTTCCGTTCATTTTTGGCAGGTACCTCTGTTTTATCATCAGGAAGGTCACTGGAGGGTGGGAGGCCAACAATTGTCCAAGCAACCTGTTATGCTCTTCCGGCGCCCCCCGGCGCCCGTTTTTCTCACTTCCGGGCTAATGTTGACCACCCTAGGGCCATTTTCTTCGAGCCAAAACCACATATTTGTGATGTACACACATGGGAGGACCCTAAAAACATATGGCCGGCCAGTAATTCTCATTGAACCTTTTGAACCCCTCTTTGAATTGGCCTATTCTCTCTCCTGTTTCAGAGTTGTCAAATTTGAACCACAGGGCCTTGTTGTACACACCTGGGAGGACACCATCATGTGGTGGCCGGCCAGCAAATCTTCACTTCATTTTTACCCCCTAGCCGGCCGGCCATGGGGGGTGGCCGGCCGGCCACCTCCAGAAAAAGCACTTGGCCGGCCATGCTCCTTGGGATGTGTTCCTTACAGCTATGCACCTTTTTCCCCCAGAAAAGATCTGTATCCGGGGGATATTTTGGAGGGGAATGCTTGGGTGCATTTCCCTCCACTTTACACCCCTCTTTTTGTCCATATAACAGCAGCTCCAATATGGTAGAAGGGGTTAGAAAAATTGCCTTCAAGCATACCTACACACCTCTCTCTCAATCTCTCTCAAATCTTCAAGTTTAGTGCCATTTCTTGAGCATCATCAAGCATTACCATCACCAATCCATTTCCAGCAGCAAGGAGGGATTCTTGAGAGGCTTAGAAGCAACTTTCCTCAAGCCAAGAGGTAGCAAAAGAAAGGTCTTCAAGGGTAAGTCTCAAATTCCCCCTTTTACACCATTTTCTTGCTTCTTTTCTTAACCCTACTTGCTCACTGTTTTGAGCTCCGATCAATACTTAAAATGGTCCTCTTTTGAGCTATTCTTGATGTTTGTTCAAGGGCTCAACTCTGTTTGAGCCCTCTATCTTGCACTTCTTTCAATATCCTCTTATATGCCATTATTTTGCATTGAATATTTGGCCTATGTGTGATCTGAATTGGAGCATCTCATGAACTGATATTGTGCTTATTCTGAGCCCCTCTTCAACATTGAAGAAGGGTTCGACCTTGTTTTCATGCTCCATGTGCCACTTGCTTTGAATCCTTGTTTTGCCCTTGTTTTTGCATGAAATATTTGGCCTATGAGTAATCTGTTTTCGAGCATGATGTAAACTGTGAGTGGGCCTATTTCGAGCCCCTCTTCAACATTTAAGAAGGGCTCAACCCTGTTTGGCCTCTCTATCATGCACTTGCTTCATAATTTCCATATTTACCGTAAATTTGCATGATTTATTTGATCTACATGTAGTCTGATTTGGAGCATGTTATGAACTGTGAGTGAGCTTATTTTGTGTCCCTATACAACATTGTAGAAGGGATCAATCTTGTTTGGGGTCTCCATGTTATACTTGCCTTTATATCCCTCTTTGCCCCCCCATTTTGCATGCTTTTTTAAGCTTATCTAGCTTCTTTTTTCGGCCATCATCAGTACTGAAAATATCCATATTTTGATCTTCTTGACATATTTCATTGAGGGTCTTTGCTGGTTTGATGAATGTTTGGGGTACCTCATGTTATAGCCCTATGTATCCTCATTCTTGCATAGCATTTTTACCATGGTTGCTTACTGAGTTGGGGAATGTCATCTACTGAAAATGCGCATATTTTTAGTCCCTCATCAGTGTTGTAGAAGGGTATTTTTTAGTTTGAGCATTGCATGTATCACTTGCTTCAATATCCCTCTCTTGGCTCGTATTCTTGCATGCCATTGTTGTCCTATCTATGCTCACTATTTCGCCATGATTTGTACTGTAAAAAATGCTATCTTGGGGCTGCCTTGCTACTGTTTTGCGTGTCATGTACCAATTATGCATGTTTAGTATGGCTATAGGCCATTCCGGGTGCTTATTATCGCATTTCGAGACCATTCCGGGCATTCGGTGTCATTTCCCCGCCTTTCGGGACTGTTTTGCATCATTTGTAAGTGTTGAAATTCCATTTGCATGTTTGCATATCATTTTCCATGTCATTTCATGCTTAAACGCATTGTCTCGGTTTGCGCGCCCGTGTGCACGCATTTCGAGGCACCCCATTTTTCATCTCCGCCCTCTCATGTGAGTGTGGCTGAGGCTCACTCATGTTAGTATAAGTCCATTTCGCATTTTGTATGTCATTTCATGCTTTAATCCATCGCCTCGATTTGCGCGCCCGTGGGCACGCATTTCGAGGCACTTCTTTTTTTATCCGACGGCCTCCCGTGTGAAAGTGGCTAAGGTCCTCTCATGTTGGTATAAGTCCATTCTGCATTCTGTACGCCATTTTCGCATCATTGTATTCCGTATGCCATTTTCTCGGTTTGCGTGCCCGCGGGCACGCACTTCGAGACATCTCATTTTAGCCTCATTAGACATCATTTCCATGTCATTTTGCATTCCGTATGCATCGCCTCGGTTTGCGCGCCCGTGGGCACGCATTTCGAGGCACTCATTTTTTTTATCCGTCGGCCTCTTATGTGAGTGTGGCTGAGGTCCACTCATGTTAGTGTAAGTCCAACTTGCATTGCGTATGCCATTTCATGCCTTAGGATCATCGCCTCGGTTTGCGCGCCCGCGTGCACGCATTTCGAGGCATCTCATTTTCATAGCATTGTGCATGCTAAGATTGCATATTAACTACATTTCATGCATATCATGCATATTGCATCGTGTTCGGGATAGGAGTTAGCCCGGGCACGAGAAACGAGGCGCGTTTCGTACTCCGAGTGACGGAACGGGTCTCAATTCCCAAGTCGCCGACACTCCGGATTATCCATGATGGAGTTAGGTTTTGCATTCATCTGCATTCATCCTATATTGAGTTGTGCAATCCGACTCCTCGACCATCATGCATCGATATGCGTGATTGGTGGCACGAGGATCGAGGCATGCATATATTTGTGAAATACATTGCTATGCCCCTTTCCTGCTCTCTGTTACAGCAAAATGAAGAATCAGCAACTTTTCGGAGTCGGGCACGCATTTCGAGGAACATTGCAAACAGAGGCTAATCGGGGCATCCCAGTGGATTTCCGCGCAAATCAGCCCAGCATACATCATTTCATTATTCGGAACGAAGCGAGGCACCCCCTGGCTTGCATGCCGGTTTTACAGCTTTCTTAGTTAATCTGTTAATTAATTAGGAATTTGTATATTATTCGGACTGTATATTTCGGACTGTATTATTCTTTCATTTCGGACTGTATTATTTATTCGGACCCTCTGCGCGAGGGCATAATTGTAATAAGTGTGGGTGAGTGTGATGTATGTCTCCCAACCCCCACTTCTTTCTCCCTTTTATTTACCCGCTTATGATGGTTAGATTAGGGCATATTTCGATTAGCATACAGTATGACAGCATGTTTGCATCATTCATCTGTTTTGCACGCACCGGGCTCGGCGCATCATACAAACTGCATTTGTATTTCAATTCCAAATTGAATACGTGTTAGTTGTAGCATTCCATATGCCATGTTTAGAAAAGCCGAGCCTGCTATAGTTGCATCTTTGCATGTGTTGCATTAGGCATTTCTGTATATTTAGGATCATGCATGATTTCTAATGAGTCTCTGTTTTGGCTTGGAGTACTCGGTGAGTTTTACGCTTTAGCATCCTTGCATGCGTGTGAGTGCTGCCATGAATAGCATGCTTGCCATGAGGCTAACTGCTTATGTGATATAACTGCCTTGAATGCCTGTGGGTGGAGGTTGAGTTACTTGAATTGGGACAATTCGTCAAATGTTTGTTTTAAGCCCACTAGATAGTGGCAAAATCATGTTTTCTAAGCCCACCCGAGGGTGGCAAATCCACGTCTTAGCCTACCTACGGGTAGCACCATCAAACCATTTTCAAACAAACAAACATGAAATGTTTTGTTCCAATTCAGGCGGCTCAGTCTATACTTGTATGCTGTGCGCATCACATAGTAACCTAGGCTAATAACCGGAATAAGAACACACAATGTTTTCAAAATAAGATATCATGGTTAGTAGAGGCCGGTCTTTGACCGGGCGAGCGGGGGTGCTCACGAAGTGACCTTCCCCAATCGTACCCAAGTTCTCGAGCCGAGGCAACTTTGGTGATGACGGACACGTGGCCTTTGGCACCGAGTCAGGGTTTCCTAAATTTCCCAAAAATAAAATATTTAGGTGGCGACTCTGTATCTGGCAAAGCAGTCCATGTTTGGCACTTCTTTCAAAAAATCTGTTTTCCAAAAACGATTTGCCGGATTTGGACTCTTTGGTTCAAGATTAAGAACCGTGACACGAAATCGAGTCCGAGCTGTAGCGAGGTCCCCCGCGGGCTTGTTACAGGGAAGTCGAAAGGATGAGAGATATTTTTTTAATTATTTTCTCTCACTAGAAGGAGAGCTAATGATGACAAATTAATAGTGTGAGAGATGAAAATGAGAAACAGAGGAGATTGTCTTGGGGAGATAAAAGAATCAAATCTATTCAATATATAATTAATATATTCGGTCAACATGATCTAGGAAATAGACGAGGCTGTCTTGGGAAGTAAAAAGTCCTGATACAAGTTTATATTAGATTATATATATATAATTCGGTTGGTTCGATTTAAACGAGTTTTTAATTATTAAATCCGAAATCTGCTCGAAATTTCAAATATTTGCATAAAACAAACCGTGGTTGACTGTGGAACTGTCGAAACTGCCCACACTATGTTCAGATCGGATGGGTTAGGTCGGGTATGTTGGGTAATTCGGTTCTTTGTACACCCCTAATATGTAGAATTCATTTATGTATATATAGGACTCACACTATCAATGATTGAAATTTAAAAGGAATTGTGAGGGTCTCCAAAAAAAAAAAAACCTCAATCATTGTTGTGTGTTAAAAGTCTTTAGAGGTTTTAGTGTAATTGTGTGTATAAATATGGGTAAAGTATATTTACCTCTTTTATGTTTGACTATTTTTTTTTATGAATAATGGGCTCATTTCGGGATTCATTTTGATGATCCAAACAGTTTATATTTTAAAGTACATTAAGTAAAACATACTGTAAAAAATCAATTATATCAAATATCGTTAACCCTTTCATCCACTCACATTTGTCTTCATTTTAATATTTTAAATCATTTATTTTTGTACATAATTTTTGAATGACAACACATGGCCGAGGTGTCACCGAAGTGCCGACCGAGGTGTCACTGAAGTGCCAGCCGAGGTGCCACGTGTCCTGGTCGTGATGCCGAGATGATCTCAGCTAGGCCGAGGTTATCTGCGAGAATACCGGAATCTGGGATAAGCGAATAAGGAACAAGAGTCCTAGAATGGGAGAAGACTTCAGTTTGGGTAAAGATAAGACACTTAGGTCATGTTTGATTCAAAAGACTAATAGTGAAGTATTAATAATCCTATTAAATTAGTGTAGTATTCACTATCCAATTGGATTAATATCCATTGGATTAATAATCCCACCCCTACCCCATTACTAATAATCCTACAAATTTGTTGGATTAATTATCCATTAGATTAATAATCCTAAACCAAAATGTTAAAACAAACATGGGATAATTGGGCCCACGGATTAATAATCCCAATCCCATACTCTAATCCACCTAATCAAACATGCCAATAGAGAGTTTATCCTAATCCTACTGGGAGTCAAAGATTAGCAGTAATCCTAAGTCTATTAGAGCTAGGCTTCTATTGGGACTAGGATTGTGTTGGCTATAAAAAGGAGGCACCCCCATGGGTCTAAGGTATGTTTTTTATACTTTGTCTAGTGAGTTAAGCACTATTGGTTATCTTTGAGAGATATTTTACTAACTTGATCGTCGAAGTGCCCCCGGGTGGACGAACCACCACCGGAATCTCTTCTTTCTGTTGCAGGTCGTTTAGGCTTAATCTATTCTGCCGGTGCTCTCCAACTAAGTACTAATTTGGCAGTGTGGTCGGAAATTGACACACACAATTTGGCACCGTCTGTGGGAAATAAATGAGAATAAATGGCCAACGACGGACAAAAAGAGAAGGTTGGGGACGACACCCCTATTAAGAGTGGCAAACATATTGACCTTGACGTCGAAGAAGACAACTGCAACGAAGAGACTCGTGATAAGAATCACGGAGGAAAGAACGTCGGCTAGGAGGGCGGCGTACCGAAGAAATCGGACCGTAGCGAGTATTATAACAAGGACGACCTCCAGGTATGGAAAGATAGATGCCTGCGGAGGGACGACGAGATGAAGGGAATGGCGGACAAATTGGCGGACCTCTAAACGGTCATCAATTTCCTGATGCAGAACAACATCATGCAGCCACTGTTCCCGCTACAAGATACGCCGATTCCAGCGGCCAAGAAAGGTGCCCAGAAGGGGGGGCAGAACACAGTTACAGTAGCCCCTCAACACGACAAGGCAAAGGGGCATTCTCACCGGCCTTCACAGGAGGTCGGGCATGGAGAATCAAAGAGGGCTGGAGAATGATGCTTGGGAGTTGGAATTTACAAGCTAAGGTTGGTTTAACACTTGTTGAAATTTTAAGAAAAATTTACAAGTTGAAATTAAACAGAGGATATGTTTAACACTTATTGAAATTTTAAAAATTTACAAGTTGAAGTTAAATCGAGATCATGTTTAACACTTGTTGAAATTTTAAAGAAAAATTTACAAGTTGAAGTTAAACCAAGATCATGTTTAACACTTGTTGAAATTTAAATTTACAAATTGAAGTTAAACCGAGGTCATGTTTAACACTTGTTGAAATTTTAAGAAAAATTTACAAGCTGAAGTTAAACCGGGGTCATGATTAAAGGAAGGAATGATATAGGTTCCATCACCTCAAAATGCCAAGGTAATAGAACCTAGGGGGCAGTTGTGGGGACATAATTTTTGAATGACAACACATGGCCGAGGTGCCACGTGTCCTGGTCGTGATGCCGAGATGATCTCAGCTAGGCCGAGGTTATCTGCGAGAATACCGGAATCTGGGATAAGCAGATAAGGGACAAGAGTCCTAGAATGAGAGAAGACTTCAGTTTGGGTAAAGATAAGACTCTTAGAGAGTTTATCCCAATCCTACTAGGAGTTCAAGATTAACAGTAATCCTAAGTCCATTAGAGCTAGGCTTCTATTAGGACTAGGATTGTGTTGGCTATAAAAGAGAGGCACCCCCATGGGTCTAAGGTATGTCTTTTATGCTTTGTCTAGTGAGTTAAGCACTATTGGTTATCTTTGAGAGATATTTTACTAACTTGATCGTCGGAGTGCCCCCAGGTGGATGAACCACCGCCGGAATCTCTTCTTTCTGCTGCAGGTCGTTTAGGCTTAATCTATTCTGCCGATGCTCTCCAATTAAGTACTAATTTGGCAGTGTGGTCGGAAATTGACACACACAGATACAATTCTTATTATATCAGATATCGTTAACTCTTTCATCCACTTATATTTGTATTCATTTTAATATTTTAAATCACAATTTTCATTTATTTTTATAGATTCAAATGTAAGTGAATGAAAGGGTTAACGATATTCGATTAACTTAATTTTTTATAAATATATTCTACACGATATACTCTAAAATGTGAACTATTCGGATCATCAAAATTGACCCATTTGGCTGGACAATAGTGGCAACCCAAATCCTTTTTTACTTTGATTTTTGAATTTTTTTTTCTTACTTTGCCCTTATTCATATTTTAAGTTTTTTCTAATTTATTTCAAAAATTAATTTATATTCAAAATTAGATAGAAAATGACACATTAATAATCATGTAATATAAAATATTTTAATATATATAATTCATACCTTTAATACCAACATAAACTTAAATTTTAATATAATAATATATTTTTTATAATATATGGCCATTCATATGACGTTTTCTTTATTTTTTTCAAATATAAAGGAAGGGGAGTGTAAATTAACCCATACATTGTTTAGCAAGTGTAGCATTTTACATAAGATTTTAATATCATAAGATTTCAGTACTATCATTAAAAAAAGGGGATAAATTATAAATACACCTCTTCAAGTTTGCTTAAAATACGAATTGCCTCTTGTAGTTTAAAAAATTATAAATACTTCCTTGTCAAAATTTTTTATTTAATAGAATTAATTAAAAAAGTGAAATTTTTAAGTGTTCACTTATACAATAATAAAATTATTTGAATTATTAATTGAAATAAAATTTTAGCATTATTAAAAACTGTTAATTAACTTGATGATTTATTAATAAAATGACCTATTTGTTATGAAATTAGAAACCTTAGGGGGCATAATGTAATTTCTAAAACCACAAAGATAATTTGTAATTTAAGTAAATCTCATAAGGTAAGTTTGTAATTTATCCTTAAAAAAAGATTATCAACAAAAATATAATAATTTATTAAATAAAAGATGAAGGTACAATCCTTGAACACATCAAAAAAAAAAAAAAAAACAAAACAAAAACAAAAACAAAAACGAAAACAAAAGAAATATGAAGTTCTTTCTTCCACCTAAACATATCAATCAATCTACACATTTATGTACCTGAAAAATGTTTCAAACCCCCTTTCCCTTTGACCCCCTTTGACCCCCTTTCCCTCCCATTGGCCAGTTTTTCTTTTTCTTTTCTTTTTTTTCCTTCTCCTCCAATCACCACCCGCCACGTGTGTATGGGGTGGTGATTGGAGGGGGTCTCTATCAATGTATATATAATTTGATTTCACACCTACAAAAGTAAAATTGCATTACAGAATTGAATCAAATGGGAAAACCTGTAATGGAAATCATTAAATTGAGACAAATGGGCTTGTTTGGTGGATGAAACTTTTTTTTTGTTTTTCTTCTCCCAAAATATGATATTTGAACTTGAGTCTAATCAATGTAGTTTATTGGTTCTCGTTCCTCTACTAATGAAAACAAAGTTATCAAATTGAGAAGGTATGCTACAAATTTTTATTAATCTAACAACACATTTAAGTAGTGACAGAGCCAAGATTTTAGTTGAGGGGAAAATATTAAAACAGAGTTTAGTTTGATGGAAAAAAAAATTAATTATCAATATTTCAAAACTATCTAACATTATACATTACATTACAATAAGACCATCTTAACATTTAAATCCATAGAACTCTCAAGTAATATAAAATGAACAAAAAAAAATGTCAATTATATATTAATAATAAAAATATTTTCTTAAATTTATTTGTGAATTAAATATGAAATCAATCTATGTGTTAAGTTTATTTGAAGGAGAAATAGAAAAAAAAAATTAAAAGTAAATATAATTTTAGATGAAAAAAATTGAAAACATTTTCAAAATCTTTCATTAAAATGTAATTTTAGTAGGGACATTTATCTTTCGGAATTGATTGGGGGCTCGAATGGGGGAGCCCCGAATCCCCCGAAATTCCACTTTAGGTAAAAAAAAAAAAAAAAAAAAAAAAAACAAAAAAAAAAAGAAAACAGTTTTCCAAAAAAGGAAATTAGGGGGAGGAAAATTAGGGGGATTTTTCATTTTCCTTTATCTTTTTTCCTAAATTGAGTGACTCCACAGTGACACCCAACATCATTTACCACGTCATCCCAGCTGAAACTGCCACCTAAGCAAGGTGGTGGAGAGAGCAATGGCTTTTCTGCCATGCTAGCAAGCAATCCATGCATGTCAAAAATAGATTCCTCATCCATGCACGCCACGTCAGCCACCAACTTCTTCTGTAAATCATAAGGCATTAAAACGCAGCGGATTGAATGTTTAGATCATACCTTTTAGCGAAGAACCTCGTGGGTAAATCACGTGCTTCCTGAATCTGATCAATCAACCCAGCAATGGGGTGATATTACAATAGTGAATATCACCCACACAAATCACAGTACAAATAACTTATTGATTGTTGTTTATGGGAGAGAGTCAGTATATGGGAGAAACTGTATATGGGAAAAACAGAGATGATCACTACAAGAATTTACACATTTTGCGACCACTTTTGCCGACCAAAAAAATTTTGGTCGCAAAAAAATGACATTTGGCGACCAAATATTAATTCGTCGCGACTGATCAATATTTTTGGCGACCAAATATGAGTTGGTCGCAGAAGGTCACATTTTGGCGACCAAAAATGAGTTAGTCGCAGAAATTGGTATGCTTTTCGCGACGAACTACAAATTTGGTCGCGGAAGGTTACATTTTGGCGACCAAAAAAATTTAGTCGCCAAATATGTACTTTCAGCGACTAATATTTTAGTCGTCGTTGATTGAGATTTAGCGACTAAAAAAATTGGTTGCCGAAAGTACCTTTTTTGCGACTAATATGGTGTTTTGGTCGCCAAAAGTGTTTGGGAGGGAAATTTCAAACAGGAAGGGGGGAAATGAAATTTTTTGGCGACAAAAAAAATTTGGTCGCCAAAGTAAAAACGACGTCGTTTTGTACCTGGAAAACAAAAAAAAAATTAAAAAAAGGCCCGCATCTCCTCTTTGTCTCCAACTCTCCCTCTCTCTGTGTTCTCTCTCTCAATCGGCTTGCAACTGCTCAAGAATTGCAGCCAATTGCAGTCCAGAATCCAACATTTCTTCCTCAATCTTCTCTCTCGTCTCCTGATCCTCGGCCCTGGCTAGACGAGTACACCACACAATCTTCAATCGGTTCTGCAACAAACACATAACAAGGCTGAAATTATCGAATTGGAGATGACCCAAAAGCTTGGTCTCGACTTTAAGATCATCATCATCAAAACCATTCTGTTCTTCTTCCTCGTCAAACACAACAGTAAAACCCATTCTCTTCCTCCTGTTCTTCTTCCTCGTCAAACACAACAGTAAAACCCACATTATCATCTCCTCTAACATTGTCTTCTTCTTCTTGGAAATCAGTGATTAGGTTCCCAAAGGAAACCATCTGATCGAAAACAGAGCGGTGGTGGGAGGTCGAGGCCGGTGTCTGCAAGGAAGCTGGCGGCGACGCTGTGGGAGATGAATGAGGTTCCGTCGCCTAGGGGAGGCAGAGGCCAAAATCCTGTGGCCCTGAATCCTGAGTTGAATGTGGTTTCAGCTGTAGACAATGCGGCTCCTGATAAGTCATGGGCTTCTATTTCTGATCTCTCTCGCTCTGTCTTTCTGGTATGTGTGTTTCTGGTATGTGTGTGCGTCTCTCTCTCTCTCTCTCTCTCTCTCTCATCTATTTCTGATCTCTCTCGCTGTCTTTATGTCAACTTTTTTTTGTTCTTTTAGGGCTTAATTGATTGATGTTAATTTTTTTTAATGAGAATTTGATATGCTAAATAAGAGATTTTCATTGATGGGTGGTTCAGGGAAATGGGTTATGTTGAAATTGGGTTATATAGTATATTCACCAAGTGTTTGATAAAATGTCAAAGTGAAAAACCTTCAATTGATTAGTATTACAGTTCATGTGCATGAAGTTGTTGCTAGGGCTCTAAATTTTGTCAAATTTTTAATTGCAGATTAAGCATACTATTTGTTCGGATTGGTTGTTCTACTTTTGGCTCTCCTGGTAATCCTAACTGCCCTTTTAACCTTGAATTGATTTAAAAGTTTTAATTTTGTATTATAAATCTAAGAGGACACTGCATTTCCCCAAACTGTTTAGCTGATGATCTCAGGTTTAACTTGTAAATGCTGCTGATTAGAAGTTCAAAATTAAACATTCAATTTTGAACGTCTAAAATACGAAGTTAGAGGTTAGAAGATGCATAAGAAATGGGAGGGGTTTTCAACATAAGGCACAATATGCTGCTGAAGTGACAAGCGATTTCGTTTAGATTTGAGAAGCAATTGTGTTGTATATTGGCTGTATAAGTGTTGCTTCGATAGAATCTTTTAAAAAATCTAAGGTTGGGGTATGCATTTTTGGATAGGGACCTTTATGATTATGATTTCTAACAAACTATATTGAAACTGATCTGGTGGGTCTTGCTATATTTTTTAAACGATGTCCAAACCTTCAGACGTTGATCATGGATCATGATGCAACAGGTCAAGATGTGAGTATCTAGACAACCATTCTAGCCTCTTCCAAATTGTTGCTTCTTAAATTTTAGCTGGTTTCAAGTGAATTTTTGTTTCAATTGTCAGAGACACTCTCACAGGAGTTACAATGGAAAGAAATTTGGTGTTGCTTGCCAAGTTTGAAAAAATTATCATTTAAAAACTTCAAGGTAACAGCCTTCAAATTGTATTTGTTAATGTTGTTGACGAATCAAGGACCAGTCCTAGAGGAGGTTCTTGTGGAACTGAGAATGTGAGACCTCATTGACAAACTGTCCAAGTATGTCTCTCTCAGTAGTTCTGAGAAACTAAGAGTTTACCCTTCATTTTGATCAATTATAATGATGACAAATTGGAGACTGAGTTTGTCTTTAATTTTGATGAATTATAATGTTTGTATGGATAATTTAGCTTTTGTTTTGTTACTTCCTAATGCTTACAGTTGTTTTGCTACTTTTGTTGCTACTTTTGTTCCTACTTGTTGCCATGCATATTTTTTGAAATCATATATATGTGACCTCTTAATATTTAATGTTTGGCCACAGTTTATTTAACTCGTGGAATTACCCCTTTATTTTTATTTTTTTTCAAATAACCAAATTTTCCTTACATAGTCTTGGCCATTTTGCATTTTATCTCGCTACACTTAAATGGTTCCATTTATAAAGTTTATATACTGTTTATCTTGTTTAAATACTTTAATAAAAATAAAATAAAAGACAATATTTAATTCTTTAACTATTGCATGAAATGCTAATCTTTATTTGTTTTTAAAGATGAAATGTCATCTATGAGCAAGTTTTTATCTTAGGCATTAATTAGTTTTTACTTTTAATTAATACATGGGTGAAATTATAATTCTATCAGATGGAGTAAACAATACTAGTCATTATCGTTTTTTTCTTATTTTTTATTTAAATAACTACACAGTTTTCAGCAGAAAAGAGTAAACACAAGTATTGTAGGTGGTTGTGATGCTCTGTTTCTTTATAAAGAATGGAGCTGTTACTGTCCAGGTGTCGTGTCTGCCTGCTGTTACTGTCTATAAATTCTACAGGATTGTGATGTGTATGCTTTAGTTTAGCTTCTATGAATAGCTGCCCAGGTGCCGTGTGTGAGTGTGTGTCTCTGCCTTGCTGCTGCTAGCTCTGTTTGCTGGCTGTTTAGCAACTGTCTAGGTGTTGTTTGTGAGTGTGTATCGCTGTTTCTGCAGCTACTGCCTCACATGTACTGTGGCCATTTTTGTAGGGGTTGTTTTTGTTTGTTGGGTTTTAGTTGGTTTTATTTTCTTCTGTTGGTTTTGTCATTTTTATTTTTTTTTTGCTGGGTTGTTTTGTCATGTTTGGGCCTGGGGCATGCCCCCTTGTAATCTTGTATTTTTTCCTGTTTTAATTTATGATTTATTCACCCAAAAAAAAAATTAGTTGCCTTTTGTACTTGTGATAAGAATTATACAATATCAACTCTTCAGATTTTAAATTAAGGTTGGTAAATTTTTAAACAAGATTTTTTTAGCTGAAATTTTAAGTTTAATAGAACTTTATATTTTATAGGTTGAAATTTGACAGCATATAGAACATTGAAAGGGGAAAATAAACAGACTTTACAATCTTCTCTTTTTTTTTTGGATAAGTACAGAATTTACAATCTTTACTCGTGCGTATCTTAAAAGTGAAAAGTTTAAGTTGGTACATGCAGTTTTCAAACTCTGACTTTTCTCAATTATTTGGTCATGTCTCATTTGAGTTTTAATTGTTTTACAAAATTGTTCAAATGGCATTTATATAGGCAAACATGATGTGGTTACAATAATTTATGTTTGTATTTGCTTGAAGTCAATGCTATTGCTGTGTAATAAAATGTTGCTTACTTGCCAATGCATTCAACCCAAACTGTCTACCAATCCTTTAGTTGTCCAACCACCCAAGTAACTGGGTTGACTTGGGGCATCATGCTGATATCAAAATGCCTATTAACAAACATAATTAGCAAAAAAGATGAGAAATAATTTGAAGACAAATTATGATGACCTTGATCTAGTGCACTGTTCATAGCCCTATTGGTGCCACAAGATCCATTTAAGGAAATGCTAATTTACTTCACTCTGTTTTTTATTTTGTTTTCTTTGACTAGTAAATATTTCTTCAAGTCTACTGCCATCTCCACTTATTGAAAGGCTTTAAACTCCATTCTGGTTTTTAAATCATTGATTATAGAACAGAATGTGTTTCACTCAAACATTATTTATAGGATATAGTTTCAACAGTTTTTTGCATCACCCATCAATAGGGAATTTCGGGTCCTCAATTCAATATTGCTCATATTAATTTGCATTTTTTTCCTCTAATTAAATTCTTAAATTTTGACCATCTCTTTTTGGTTGCTTGGAATATTAGTTAGGTGATTAGATTTGCTGCAGAACCATGTTCTGCACTTTTTTTTTTTTTTTTTTTGTTGCAACAATGCGAAACTCATTTAGGCTATTATTCATGGGTATAAAATGGATGACTTGCAAATAAGCATGCATTGTGGTTGTAACCAAAAGTTAATGGTGGCAAGGAGAGAATCTGTTGAGTGGATTTTAAGGATTAGGAGTTAAAAGGATGTAACCAAAAGTAAAAGCCATGTGTGGTACAATTAACTCTTTATACAACAGAAATGGGTGATCATGAGCAAGATGGGGAAGCAATTGAGCTTGCCTTCAGTAAGAAGAAAATTGATGCAAGGAAGAATTGGCTCCGACAGTTTGAGGTTGGGAGTAAAATTTCTTTCTTCCATAAAATCTAAGGTGTTCTGTAATTGTTCTTTTTCTAATAACACTTTCTTTGTCTATGTGATTTGCAGCCTGGCACGTACCTTGATCAGAAGGAGAAGGTCATCAAGTACAGTGATTTTGTCAACAAAGAGCTTATATTGTTTTCTATGGCAGATCTTCAACGGTCAATTCCTTCAATGGTTGATGGCCTAAAACCAGGTCAAAGGAAGATCCTTTTCTAGAATATTCAGTTAATGCTAATTACTATACAATTTTTTGAAACTCTTGTTTTACATCATTCTCTCCCTTTAGGAAAAAAAAACCTCACCCTCGATTTACTATGAATCGAAACTTCATACGTTGAGCTTGTCTGCATCTATCTTATAGTTAAGGATAATCTTTTCACATACTTGACTTTGGAAAAGTGTAACTCCTCTTGGGATGATTGTTGAATGCATATGTCACATAAAGGATACTTGCTCCCATCTATGTGCATTCTCTCTTAGTTCTTTTAGGAAATAACAATTCCTTGAATTCTTAAATTACTTAAGCAAGGAATTTTGGCATCTTCTTAAAAACCCTTCTTTTCATTAGTTCGGTCAAGGTCGTACACTTAGAATAGTTGTATTGTGTCAAATGTTAATGAATTATGTATTGTGTCGAATGTTAATGATTAAGTTAATTTGAATGATGCTTTAAAATTATAGGTTTATTATGGATTGAATGAATTATTAGGAATTACAGGTGTATTGTTTTTCTGCTTTGGCGACCAATTTATTATTCGCGACATCCAAAATAAGATTGTATCCAAAATGGGATGGCTCAGGAATTTCCTACCTTGAGCAACACTACAGGGCTAGTAAGATTGTATGTTTGATGATTATATAATTTATAATGTTCAATATTTATAGTGTGTATAGGTGAGTTTCATCCTGAGTTTAATTTTATTCATTTTTTTCGTATTTAGGGTTTTGAGAAACTGCAACATTTTTGGTGAAATCCCGAAATATATTTGGAAAATGATGAATCTGCAAATGTTGTAAGTAGAACAAATAAGCTTTGGTGAATGATTTTTATTTGACCTTCAGTGTTTTCATCAATGTATAATTGATTACACGACCAAAGCGATTTAATTTTCCATCTTGTTATTGTTATTGCTGTTAGTGTTTTTCACTGTCAAGGCACGAAAAGGACAAATCACAGCTCATTTATATGACAGTGCTTATTGAATTTTGTTCACAAATAGTATATAATTTTTGATCATCATGCAGGTAGATTCTGTAGTTTACGTTGTTGACGCGTACGACAGAGAGATTGCAGAGGCCAAAAAGGAGCTGGATGCCCTACATAAAAAAGAACAACAATACTCAACAATAGTCAACCTTGTTAACACCAGATGTTCTTTTTTTTTTGAAATTGATGCTGATTATGTTAAATTTTTGTTGGAATGAATTGTTTTTTGTTTTTTGGGGTTTAGAATAGGGTTTTGTGAATTGTTCTTTGTTTTTGGAATCAATGTTGCTGCTGTTAAGTTATGTGTTGAAACTTGGATATAGAAAATTTTATAATAAGACCTGTTTTGATTATGAATTCGTCTTATTTTGATTATGAATTCGCTAAATATTACAGGTGTATTGTTTTCCTGCTTTGGCGACTAATTTATTAGTCGCGACAAATAAATTATTTTTTTTGGCAAAAAATGACAATTGCCGACCAAGAGTTTTAGTCGCAAAAAATACATGTATTGCCGACCAAAAATTTTGTTGGTCGTGGAAACTCACTTTTGCCGACCAACAGTTTTGGTCGCGAAAAGTAACAATTGGCGACCAAACTAATTTTGGTCGCAGAATATCACAATTGGCGACCAAAATTTTTGGTCGCGAAATGTGTCAATTGGCGACTAAGAAATTTGGTCGGCAAAAGGTGACTTTTCGCGACCAAAGTGTTTTAGCGACAAAATGAATTAGTCGCGGTAATTAAATATTTAGCGACCAAAAATTTAGTCGGCAAATCCAACTTTTGCCGACCAACGAAAATTTTGGTCGCGAATTACTTTCCGCGACCCTCAATTGGCGACCAAACTAGCGACCAAAAAAATTGGTCGCGGATAACTTTTGCCGACCAAAAATTGACTTTTAGCGACCAATTTTTTTGTTGCTAAAAGTGTGAATTCTTGTAGTGGATACGTTGTATATCTCTTAATCACTCATATCCCATATATAAGATATATAATCTAATTATCTCCTTTATCCTAGAGATAATATCATATATCTATATCATCTATCCATATTAGGATATGATAGATATATATCCAGAGTAGTTATCCAAATAGGTTTGAATTCAAATTCATAACCCATTTGGATCAAGTTCAAAATGTTAAATGGTCATGCCACATGGACGCCCATTTCTAACATCTTCAAATTCACGGTGGTTCTTTCACTTTCACCACCACCATCACAACCCTTCCTATCACTGCTACAACTTCCATAAGAGACAACCTTCATATTCTCTTCCCTCATTTCATGATCACTCAGGCCGGCTCTAGCTTTTTGGGAATCCGAAGCAGATATTTAATATGAGACCTTTATATATGCGGGAAAAAAAAATTCTCAAAGTAAGCTCGTAATATGTACCCATTTTTTAACCATGTTTTTTATATATATGTTAAAAATTAAATAAATATTCTTTTTTTTCCCTTCTATTTCACATTGCTCACAAAAAAGTTTAATTCAATAACTATTAAAATTTTATTTAAACATATAAAAAAGTTTATAGTAAATTTATTTTTTTTAGATCAGAAAGTTTATAAATTAAGTACCAAAATAATATGAGTCAAGTAGTACCCCCCAAAAATGCACAAAGTATTACTTAAAAAGATCAACATTCTTACATTTTTAATTGTAAAATTACTAATCAAGCTTGCAAAATTAAATTAATCAACAAAATTCATTTAAATTTTCATGTGATATAATTGACTAAAGGTGAAATTTAATCATTATAGTTAACAGTATATTGTTGGACAATTTTCACTGTATTAAAAATAAATAATATTTGTATACTTAACAACAAACAGAAGAAATAAAGAAATGAGAGAGATTGTTTGATTACAAAAATCAAACCAGAATATAAAATAAATAAATAAAAATAGATTTTTATTTTGTTACAAAAACAAAATCAAAATCTGAAAAAAATAATAAAACGGAAAAGTAAATTAATTACTTACCTTATTAATTTGTCGAACAAATTTTTGATGAAATCTAGTGTTTAACACTGTGTCCTTAAGACAGATTCGTTCTTTCCACGGTACTTTTAGATTGCGGACGTCTATCTCCTAGGATAAAATGATCAACAGTGAATAATAGCAGCTCTACAAATTATTCGCACAACGAACACACTTTGTGTATACACTTTTTCTCACAGAAAATTAATGCAGCAAAATGTAGAGATTAATGGCAGCAAAGAAGAACGAAAATTGAATGAAAAAATCAATTGAGGGATTGCCTATTTATAGATGAAAATAGTGGCTATTCAGTTTGAATCCAACAGGTATGGTACCTGTTCGGACAGATCTGGTTTGAATTTCAAACAGATAAAAAACTATTTTGGGTTTGAATTTGGACAAATTCGGATCTATTTGGACAGATATGGAATTGTACAGAAATTCTGAAGAGGTGCAAACCAAAATTTGAATTTTGTTTCCAACTAGAATTTGAAATAAAAACGGACAGATTTTATTTCCAAACAAATAATAAAAATAAAAATCAAATGTAATGTTTTTCACCTAAAAAGATAAGTATTGGGCCGGATAAGCCCAATCTCACACCACGCACCTACGCCCGCGCCCAGGCCCAGCCCAGCTCGCCCGCCCGTGTGTGTTTATTTTTAGGTCCAATGGGTCTAGCCCATAACCTCTCCCCTCTACAAACTAGGGGTCCCCCTTAGGACCCTCCCCAAATTGCAAACTCAAATCTTATAAACTCATAAAAGTTTTCCCACCAAACCAACGTGGGACAAATCTTTAATTCAAACCTTTAGGAATTTCCACCAAAAACTCCATTTCTATGGAGCTCACTTTGGCTTCAATTTCCCATTCACCCGATAATAGTTTTGAGCAACCAAATATACTATGTGAATCACAACGCGGCATAGAACGCGTTACCACTTAGACTTGCCAACTTTGGCACATGGGTCCCACCTAAAAATTAGACCAAAGTTAAGGAAAAATCAATTTTTCCAAAACCATTTCTTACATATATTATACACAATTTATACATCTGATAAACAACCGTTCATCAAATAATTCACCACCTCAATCACGTTTTTTGATTTCTTTCTGTGGATGTTTTTTTTATGAACAAATATAATAGTTAACATTTTTTTGGGGCCTTTTTCTCAACTGATTTTCCGAGGCCCAAATCGGCTACTTGCTCGATTTTCCCTCAAAGCAAGCACTGTGATCACTGTAACATTCTCTCGACCAAAGTGCCTCAATTGTCGCCTCAGTTGCTATCTTAATGTCCTTGGCGTCTTTTGAGGTAGGCACTGCCAAGCGCTAGAGAGAGTCCTCGAAGTTCAAACATGTCATCGACTGGCCTCTGAAAGCCAGGGTAGTGACATCGTGGGCCCTAGCGGCCACCTTAAGAGTTGGGTATATCTCAAGCCATATTCTCAACTTCTTGTTGGGCTCGCGCAAACCCATTTTTTTCGATTCCTTCTTCACACCCCTTTGTACATTGGGTGCTTCATTTCCTTAAACTTCTTCATACTTGTCCACTTCTTGGGTTAGCTTGCCGCCAATACAACTTCTTCAATCGAATGCATGGTGTCTGACCACATAGGCACATCTAGCAACCATTTTGACCTGAAATTTGACCTGAGTGGATGTAGGTTGGAGTGTGGACTAGAACTATCCATTGAAAAGTGGCTGAAAATTTTATTTTAAAAAATAGTACGATTACGCAAATATTCCCAACTCATCTAATATATATATATATGAAATAGAAAATGGGTATGATAGATGGTTGAAAAGTATTTTTATAAAAGATCTTCAAATCTATACGGGTTTTACGATGTGGATGTGAACACGGAATTGCCAGGTTTGTAAGGTCCCGGTGTCCCACATCAAGAATGGAGGGAGAGTTCCTGAGTTATAAAAGTAAAAACCTAGACCCTTATATAACATCGAGGCCTTTTCCCGGATAATGAAATCCCTAGCGGAACTCTCCAGTTAAGCGTGCTTAGGCTGGAGTGATTTTGGGATGGCTGACCCACTGGGAAGAACAAATCTGTGCAGGTATGGCCCAAAGCGGACAATACTTATGACATGTGAAGGGTTGGGGCGTTACAACTGGTATCAAAGCCGACTCTCCGAAGTACCAAGTGTGGGCCCCTAGCGTCTCTCGGTGCATGTGGGCGGATTTGTGAGCTGGCAGACTACTGCACGGGGACAAATATCTCTAAATTGGTGGTGCTACATGCACCAATTAGTACACTAACTAGTGTACCAATACTAGTTATGACATTATTATTGACCCCACTTATTAATTATATTACAAATACCAAAAATTTCTTAAATTATGTCACATTATCAATTGGTATATAATTAATACACTAATTAGTGCATATAATATTATTGTACATAAATAGTGAAACTCATTATTTGAACCAATAATACTAAAGCCTTGTTTGGGGTATCCTAAAAAAGTCAAAAAGTCACTATTCTATTTAAGTCACATCATCTTATTTAAGTCATGTCACCTCTTTACCACATTATTTCAAACACAACCCATATTTTATAAAAAGTCAAAAAGTACACTTATTTCGATCATTCCAAACCACCCCTAATTAGTGAATAATTTCTCGTTAATTGTTGCCCAGTGGGAACATTTGCCACACGGACCACATGGATTCCGAATGAGCCTATAACCTGTCCTCCTCAGGGACTCATCGTGCTGCGCACTTGCTTGCAACTTCTCACCTCAAGGAACGAGTTCCGTTGGATTCGGCAAGGAATCCTCCTAGGGCCTCTCAGACTTCTTGTTTTCTGATTCTATTTTGTAGCCTCTTGGTATTTCCGTGTTGAAAAAAAATTAAATTAAATTAATTTAATAAATTTTCGTTTGAGATATGAGTTAGCTTTTTAATTTATTTTATTTTAGTTTAGTTTAAGGTTAAAAAGTCTCATTTAGAATGAGTTTTTTGACTTTTTTGACTTTTGTGAGAGAAAAATAAAATGATTATAGTTTAGATATAATATTTTGTCTTATACACTTTTTAGTTTATTTTGTCTTTTTGTGACTAAAATAGTCAAAAAAACTTATGTCAAACATAGCCTTAAAGTACAGATTATTCTTTATGATTTGAAAAATTACAAATACATTCTTATTATAATTTTTTATTTAACAAAATTAACTGAAAACATAAAATTCGTAATTGCTCTCATATACAATAATAAAATTATCTAAATTATTAATTAAAATATATTTTTAACATCATTAAAACTATTAATTGACTTGATAATTTATAGGGTTATTTGTTATGAAATTAGAAATCTCATAAGATGAAATGTAATTTCTAAAATATTATTATGTAATTCTAGATATTATTTACGTGTGGAATATTGACATCAGTGGGCCCACAAAAGGTTTTGGCCCACCACTTAAAGCCTAATTCACGATTTAAGTACTAAAGCTTAACACCCTTAAGAACCTAACGTTGAATTAGGAACCAATGGCATTTAAACACTTGTCAAGCAGGGAACCAACCACGTAAGCAGACAAAGATCCTGTAGAGTTATTGCACCACACATCAGCCATTAATGAGGCTTCTACAGCATTAAATGCGATAACCCCTTCACGTCGGAATAGGCAGCCTTACCATGAACAATACAAGCTAGAGTATAGACTTTCGGCCAACACGACAGGTCGGAGTGGACAAGGAAATGATGGACAAAGGATATAAGGAGGCTTCCAAGACACATCAAAGGCTTAAGTTCTCCATTCTTCTTCTCTCTCTCACACTCTCTCTCTACACAGTCAATCTCCTTTTTCTAACTTGATAGTCGGAGGGTCCGCTGGGGGACTCCCATTCCCCGTTAGACATTTTTGCAGGCACACCAGCGAGCTCAAAGACCGGTGAAAAGTGTAGGAAGCGTGGGTCAGCCCGACTCGCCCCCCATTGGTTCAGCAACATCATTAGTTTGCGCCGTCTGTGGAAACACCACTCCAGTTAACAGTTGTGCTCATTGTTGCCGGAGACCCGTTCTTGATAGCTTCTCCTTACCTTCCACTGAGGTGGATGGTTACAATGACATCCATGGCTTCTCAACACAATGTCATTGACCCCCAAGCCGACCCTCCCAACCCAAACAACCCACCTCAGTACTTCACAAAGCTTACCAATAGCATCAACTGCTTGGCCGAACAAAACCAGGCCTTGATCAACGCTTTACTCCAGCGAAATCTCCCTATATCTCCTCCATCACCACAAGATATCCCTCCCAATCGAGAACAAGCCCCGAGCCATCCTTTCCAACAAGCCTACCTTTCTAACCTAGAGGGTTTACAAGCCCCACCCCAAGACATGAACCCACCACCTCGGGGCTTACACCCATCAATTCAAGTACCTGTCCCTGAAGGGGAGGCAAGTAATGTTCAGCCCCTACTGCACTATGAAGGGGACAATGTTCTTATTTGGGACGCGGAACTCCGAGTCATGAAACTTCAACTTCAGGGAGTCATGCAGAACATACAGAACAAACCCTCCACAATAGCCAATTCCCCCTTTGTCACCTCCATCAAGGACAAACCCCTACCTCCCAAGGTCAAAATGCCCTCGATCGACACCTTTGACAACACAACCGATCCGATCAACCATTTGGAGACCTACAGGACCCTCGTGATCCTCCATGCTTTCCCTGACGAGATCATGTGTCGGGCTTTCCCCGTAACGTTTAAGGGGTCGGCTCGACTATGGTTTAGTCAATTACTACCGGACTCTGTCTCTACTTTCCAATATCTAAGTGATTCCTTCTTTAGCCATTTCATTGGTGCTCAGCGTCAACGACGCCCGACAACTCAACTGTTTAATATCCAGTAGACGGAAGAGGAGTCATTACGTAGCTTTGTCACCCGTTTCAACACCGAGGCCTTATAGGTGGCGAAAAACGATGACAAGGTCATCCTCACAACCTTTATGGCCAGATTATGACCATCTGATTTCGTTTTCTCCCTTTCTAAAATCCCTCTGACCGCCATGGCCACCCTCCTTTCCAAAGCCCAAAAATACATGAATGCCGGAGATTCTTTGGCAGCCCGCCAAGATTCCACACCTAAAAATCCACCCCCTAAGGACAAAAGAAAAGAACTCGAAACTAGATCCTCCCAATATATACATCAGCTCCCTCAATATACTGATCGACTTGCTCAAGCCGACCGATCGGCACTTACCCGACCACCTGGTTGGTTCGAACGATACACCCCTCTAAATTCCCCCATGGAACAAGTCTTGAACCAAATTCAACGAGATTACAACTTACAATGGCCCCAACCATCACAATCTCCCTCCAACCGACGAGATCAATCCAAGTACTGCCACTTCCATCAGGACCACGGCCACAATACTGAGGAATGTGTTAACCTTAAAGACCAGGTAGAGGATTTGATACGCCAGGGGCGCCTCAGTCAGTTCACGGCAGCCCGTCCCCAGCAACGGCAGAAGACCGACCCGCCGAGGGAACACCGCTGACATTATCCCCTTGACAATCTACACAACCTAGGCGAGACAATGATCGACTCCCACCACAACCCCAGGCACCAGGTAATCCCGCCCCCCGATTGAAGAGATCAGAGTCATCGCTGGCGGACTTGCATGTGGAGGGCACTCTCGTTCAGCTCAGCGAGCCAAACTCAGAAAGATCAGACAAGGCTTCGACAAAGAAGTAACGACATTGGATCGCCCTTTCAAACACCCCAAGCAATGGTCTGAACCCATCACCTTTACAGAGGCTGACTGCACAGGCATTCGTTACCCCCACGACGACCCCCTCGTCATCTCCGCTCTTCTATCCAACTACAAAGTTAGATGGGTGCTTGTCGACAACGACAGCTCTTCAGACATCATCTTCCTGAACGCCTATCGCCAACTCAAGGTCGGAGAAGAAAAGTTGTCCCCTCTCCAGACCTCGCTAGTCGGCTTCACTGGCGATCGGGTGACCTCCATAGGCTCCATCGATCTTCCTATTACCGTCGGCGAATATCCACGGCAGACCACCAAACTACTGATTTTCATCGTCGTCGACTATCCTTCTGCTTATAACATCATCCTTGGATGCACGACTCTCAACGCTTTCCAAGCAGTCACCTCTACATACTATCTAGCCATGAAATTTTTGACCGACCTTGGGGTCGGCACAATGAGGGGCGAGTAAACAGTGGCAAGAGAGTGCTACGTCATTTTTTTAAAGGAGGTCAAAATGAAGGAGGCTATGATCATCAAAGGTCTTGACGTCAGAGACGATGAAGAGTTAGTCAGAGGGGAACCAGTGGAAGAACTTGTCGAAGTGCCTATCGATCCTACTGATTCAGCCAAAATAGGCAGGATTGGTATCCAACTGTCCTCTCAGGCCAAGGCTGATCTCACGGCTCACTTGGCTGAGCACAATGATGTCTTCGCTTGGACCCATTCAGACATGCCAGGTATCGATCCCTCTTTCATTACTCATCGTCTTAGTATCGAGCCCCATTTCTGACCTTTCCGCCAGAAGGTAGCGTATTTTTCACCCAGAACGCAATACCCTTATCGCCACCGAGGTGGACAAACTACTGAAGGCACAATTCATCAAAAATGTGGACTACCCCGGGTGGTTGTCCAATGTGGTCTTGGTCCACAAGAATAATGGCAAATGACGACTCTATGTCAACTATTCCGACCTCAATCGGGCTTGTCCCAAAGATAGCTATCCCCTCCCCCGGATAGATTTGTTAGTCGACGCAACTGCAGGACATCAGATGCTTACCTTCATGGATGCCTTCTCCGGCTACAACCAAATCCTAATGCACCCGACTGACCAAGAACACACCTCCTTCATCACACACAGAGGAACTTATCACTATCGTGTTATGCCATTTGGCTTGAAAAATGCCGGAGCAACTTACCAACGCCTGGTTAATGCCGTCTTTCAACACCAGATAGGTCGGAACATGGAAGTCTACGTCGATGACATGCTAGTCAAGAGTAAACTCTCCTTCAATCACTTGGCAGACCTGCAAGAGACCTTCAAAACCTTACGCAAATACCAGATGAAGCTGAATCCGGAGAAGTGCGCCTTTAATGTGGGATCTGGGAAGTTCTTAGGCTTCATGGTCAGCCAACGGGGCATTAAGGCTAACCCTAAAAAGATCAAGGCCTTGATAGAAATGCGGTCTCCCAGAATGGTCAAGGAGGTTCACGGCTCATGGGCAAAGTTGTCGCCCTCAACCGCTTTATTTCCTGGGCAACCGACAAGTGTCTTCCATTTTTTAAAGTCCTCCGACAGGCGTTCGAATGGAGCACCGAATCCGAGGAGGCTTTTCAACAACTGAAGTAGTGCATGGCCAACCCTCCCTTCCTCTCTCAAGCATTACCAGGCAAAACCCTCTTCCTTTATTTAACTGTGTTAAACACTACGATCAGTGCTGCCCTCATCAAAGAAGATAACTCAGTACAACATCCAGTCTACTACATTAGCCGCGCTCTCAGGGGGGCAGAACAAAACTACCCTCTATTGGAAAAAATGGCCATCGCCTTGGTCATAGCCTCCAGATGACACCGACCTTATTTCTAAGCTCACTCCATAGTGGTTGTCACTAATCAGCCTTAGAAAAAGGTCATACAACAACCAGAATCGTCAGGCAAACTTATACAATGGTCCATTGAGCTAAGTCAATTTGAAATCTCTTATCGACCTCGAACAGCGATCAAAGGCCAGGCTGTCGCCGATTTTATCTTGGAATTCACCAATCTCACTCTGAACGTCCCCCCTCTACAAGCACACTTCACCACTAATACAGAAGACCCCCACTCCTGGACCCTTAGTGTTGATGGTTTATCCCGCAAAGAGGGTAGTGGAGCCGGTCTAATCCTCACCACCCCAGAGGGTGAGTACTTCAAGTGTGCCCTCCGTTTCCTGTTCGACGCAAGGATTAATGAGGCCGAATATGAGGCCTTGATAGCAAATCTTCGACTAGCCAGAAACATTGGTGTAAACCATATCCAAGTACTCAGTGATTCCCAATTGATTGTCTGACAGATTATTAGGGAGTTCGACGCAAAGGAAGAGACGATACAAGCATACAGGGACATTGCCCTTCCTCTTGTCCGCCTCTTCAATATTTTCCAGATCAGACATATCCCTAGGTCAGAAAACTCCAAGGCGGACAAAATGGCTCAATTAGTCTCGGCCGACCAGTCAGACTTCAGCCATGGCATCCGCATTGAATACCTGACCCATCCGGCTACTTCGCCAAACCTATAGGAGGTCCACTTCCTCTAGAACGAACCTATCCCATGGGCTCAAGACATCATTCCGTTTTTGACACGAGGGAAGTTGCCAGACGATAAATAGCAAGCCGCCAAAGTCAGAGCCCAGTCGTCTAATTACATCCTTATCAGCGGCCTACTGTACAAACAGGGATTCTCACGCCCATTCCTCAGGTGTCTCAGTCTTGCTCAAGCGACCTATGTGATGAGAGAAGTCCACGAGGGCATTTGTGGTAATCATTCGGGTGAAAGATCTCTGGCCCATAAAATCCTCTGCACTGGCTACTTCTGGCCTACTCTCAATCAAGATGCTAACGAATTTGTGCTTAAGTATGATAAATGCTAGCGCTTTGCCAATATCCCCCATGCTTCACCAATAGAACTGATTACACTCAGCAATCCCTACCCCTTCGCTAAGTGGGGCATCAACTTAATCGGTCATCTACCCACTGGTAGGGGCCAAACCAAGTTCGTTGTGGTTACCATTGACTATTTCACCAAATGGGTGGAAGCAGACCCCTTGTTATAATTACCGAGCAAAACACTACTAGGTTTATCTGGTAGTCGATCGTGTGCCGATTTGGAATCCCCCAAGCCATCGTTTCGAACATTGGCAAACAATTCGACAATGCCAAGTTCAGGAAATTCTGTGAAGAGCTCAATATTAGACCATGTTTCTCTTTCCCAGGTCATTCCCAAGCCAATGGACAAGTCGAAGTCACCAATCGCTCCCTTCTAAAGATCATCAAGACTAAGGAATTACCGAACGTACTCTGGGCTTATCGGACGACAGCTCGAACCCCTACTGGGGAGACCCCCTTTCGCCTAGCATATGGTGTCGAGGTAGTCATCCTAGAGGAAATCAGCTTGCCGACCCCTCGGGTTTTACACTCGAATCCAGAACTAAACGAAAAGTTACGTTGGGTTGACCTGGACCTAATTGAAGAGCTCCGAGAGGCAACTGCTGTCAGACAGGCATCATATCAGCAGAAAATGAAAACATATTATAACCACAAAGTCCAACCTCGAGAGTTCACAGTGAGAGACCTAGTCTTGCGCGAAGTAACCCTTGCCACTAAAAATCCGACTGAGGGCAAGCTAGCTGCCAAATGGGAAGGAACTTATGTTGTCAAGGGCAAACCCCGCCTAGGTACTTACCATCTCCAAGATATGGAAGGTAGAGACCTCCCCCATCCATGGAATGCCGAACACTTGAAGCGTTATTTCTAGTAAAATGGTGTCTCCTGTTTTTGTATCATTCAATTGTTGTATGTTCTTTTTTGCCGATCTGCACATTTGTTCATTTTTGCCTTTTCCATACACGGTGTAAATTTGTGATCGACAGCATGTGCCTTAATGACAACAATTTCACATCTCCATTATCTGTGTTGCGTTTCAATAACAAGTTTTAGACTAAGTCTCAGCCAGACTGAGCATGAAGAGTTCAGCCAGACTGAGTTAACCAAAGCCTCAGCCCGACTGAGCCCTCCAAGTCTTAACTACACTGAGCATAAAGAGCTCAGCCCGACTGAGCCCTCAAAGCCTCAGCCAAACTGAGCATGAAGAGCTCAGACAAACTGAGTTAACCAAAGTCTCAGCCCGACTGAGCCCTCAAAGTCTCAGCCAGACTGAGCATGAAGAGCTCAGCCAGACTAAGTTAAACCAAGCCTCAGCCCGACTGAGCCCTCCAAGTCTGTCACGACCCAAACCCGCCACTATGGGTTTAGTACCGTAACCGGCCAGTAATCCAAGATTACCGAAGGCCTGCTTAACAGTAAGACAGTAATACAGAGTACAGGGGCATGGCGGAAGCCAATACAGTAATTAAACAATGTCCAATGAGTTGTGTCAGTCTGTATGCAAAAAAGACTTTTCATTCGAATGCACATTCATGACAAAGCAGTCTATACATATATATACAAATATTCAGAACGGGGATATAGCCCCATTATAACAGTACAGTGCAGTGCTATCAGTCTATACAATATCACAAGACAGATATAGAAACAGACGGGGGAAATTAAAACACCCCTAAGCCACAGCTTGGCAGACTCAGAACCTCGCAGTGAGGCACGGTGGTTGGCTTGACAAAAAGGGGAGTCTAACCCACGCTCCTAGCTTTGGTCTGGTGCCTGAACACCTACATATGTATATAAACAGTGAGCTAAAGCCCAATGAATAACATAATGCGTAAAGAGGTTAAGAATGAATGTCCTTCCAATAATGAAAACAGTTCAATTGATTCAGTATATCAGTAATTCAGTCATTCAGTCAAAACAGTCATATGTGGTACATCCATTAGCATAGCAGTACAGTAAACAGTAGGTCTTAAAAGACCGAACAGTAAATGATGGCCATCAATCAGTAAACAGTAGTGGTTCCAACAAGGGAACCGGCAGAGATATCTATAACAGTAACAGTAAACAGTAGTTGCTAAGGATGCCACAATACAGTTCAGAATATAGGACATACATTCATTCGATTAACAGTATCAGTTCAGAAAGCAGTTCAGTTAAACAGTCAGAAATATTCACAGTTGAACATATCTTTACACAATTGTTACTCATAGAGTTCTGGGCTACAGTTAAGCTAGAGCGCGTCCCCAGATGCCAACCCTACACAGTTACAGATTGAACACGCACTAAGCTACACAATTGGGAAAAATAATAACTTAATCCCTAATTTACCTCGGTGTGGTTCTACATCTATATCCTCATTAAGATGCCGTAAACTAGGCCTATGAATGCCTAGGATAGAATGAGGATGCAAGGATGCACTTTTAAACACTTAGCAAAATTTTCAGAAAAACAAGGTCCCACTCGAGCGTGTCTTTCCTCGCTCGAGCGGACATACAGACAAAGGTTACCCGCTCGAGCGTCATTTTCCCCGCTCGAGCGGACTGTAAAACATGGCAAAAGTACTGGATGCACGAAATTTACGCTCGATGGGCGCTCGACCTACGCTCGAGCGTGTGACTCAGGTTCCCGTTCGAGCGTGCATTCCTACGCTCGAGCGGACTGTAAAACAATGCAAAGTACTGGATGCTCGAATTTCACGCTCGAGCGCCACTTTCCCTGCTCGAGCATGAGTCTAAATTCTAGAAATTCCAGATTGAACATTCAAGCTCAAAACCAAGTTTTAATGCATCAAATCCGATCCTCTTGAACTAATTTTTTGGAAAACACTTCAAAACCCATAATATTACATGTTTCAAAGATCAATTTGATAAATCAAAGCCCAAGGGTGTTTCAATTAAATCCAATTTCAAACCAAATTTCATAAACATGATTTCAAACATGACATGCATGAGTTAATCCATTTTCAAGCTTCAAATACTTGCTCTATTGAGCTCATTAGCCTCAAAACAAGATGAAATCAAGGTCCATTGTAAAATTATGAACATGCATGTGAGAAATTTATGAACAACACCTCAAAACTCATGAATGGCAACATGCATGCAACAATTGAGCTACAATTCAACATTATTAGACTAAATCTTGACTTAGATCACTAGAGGCTCATGAAACATGTAAAATCAACTCAAATACACAATTAAGAAGATGAGTCTCCAACCTTAAGTCATGAATTATAGGCAAGGAAGCTTAATTTAGCAATCTACACTTCGAATCTTCAAGTTCTCTAAGCCAAATTGTAGAAATCAATCTTCCTCTTAACTCTCTCTCTCTCTCTAGTTTGGTTTGTGCTCAAAATAAGGCTGAGGAAATGTTGGTTAAATGCCTAATAAAGCTTCAAATATGTTTTGCCTACAAGGTCCACTAACATGGCATTATGGTAAATAAGACAACTTGTATAATTAACTTATTTTAATCTATTTAATCATACCAAATCGCATTTCAGATAAATACACCATAAAATCATATAAATCTTAATTAGCGTAAAACACTAATCAATTTCCGGTTCGGCTGCCGATAAGGCCTTCAATTTGCAGTTTAATGCATAAAACATGAACAGATAGTTTACCAAACAAACATATAGACATGCAATTAAACAGATATACTTAATCAATTCAGTTCCAGATTTCAGTCAGTCAGTTCAGTATTTCAATCAATTCAATTACCAATCATAATCAGTCTCAGTTTAGCGGTAATCAGTAATCAGTGGTGAGGGTTATTACAAAGTCTCATTTAGACCGAACATGAAGAGCTCAGCCAAACTGAGTCAAAACTAGTCTCACCCACACAAAGCATGCAGTTAAAACTAGTCTCAGCCAGACTTAGTTAAATCTCAGTTCATTCTTATCCCAGGTCATTTTTACCATTCATACAAGTTAGATTACTTGTCCAATTTTACCATTCATACACTTTATTAATAAATTTTACTATTCAAAAAAAAAAAAAAACAACAACAACAACAACAACGACAATAACAATAACAAATTTGGCACCTTTATTTATTAACAACTTGCACCATTATACACTTCATTACAGAAATTACATTTACTTCATTACAAAAAAAAAAAAAAGCAAGAAGAACACCCAGCCCTCACTCCCCTTCACTGGACGCAAGATCTTCATCTTCCACCCCCTCATCCAGGGGAGTCTAGGCAACGTCGTCCTCTCCTACTTTCACCAGACTGAAGTCCACATCTGGGAATAGCTCTTACGCCTTATACTTGAAACTCATCCAGCCGCTGCCCCAGTACTGGCTCATCTCGTACTCGTAGAAGTCTGACCGCTAAAAACTTTGGATCACTTCTTCTTCGCTCCTACCTTCAGCGGCCACTCCCGGCGGCCTAGTATCCCTTTCACGCCCCTTAGCCAAGCTCTTGGCGACCGCCGCATCGATGGCCATCTGGAATTTAGCAGACCCCTTAAATTGCTCCACCGCCACCACACATAAGTCTGGGTACGCCGCCCTCTTAGAGGCCATTTTAGCCCTCTCTTCTTCTAGTGTCCTCTCCAACTCCGCAATGCGCCCATCTACTTCTTCCTTGTCCTTAAGGGCCTGGTTACGCAGATCTTCGTTGTTGGAAAGGGCCTCTTTCAACCTTTCTTTGGCAGTGGTGCAGGCTTCTTGGACTTCGCCTACCTTCCTCGGCTCGCCTACCAACTCAAACTCCAGCGATACGGCCTTGTGGTGCACCACTTCTAGCTTCGATTTGGTCACGACGAGCTCGGAGGCAATGCATTCTGCCAAGTAGCTCTGCACCACCGCCAATACTTCCATCTTCTTAACCCTTTGCGCATAGTCCAGGCCCTTTGCACAAGCACTCTGCGCGGTTTTTCTCCAGCCCACCGTCTCCACCCTTAGGTTTTGCAACTGTGCTTTCACCCCTTCCAGCTAGGCCTTCAGCGGCTCTACCTCCACCTTCACGCGCGCCACCTTATTCAGCAAGGCCGCTGCCAAGGTCGTCGCCTCCATCTGTGCTAAGCAGAACCCTCTCAGGAGGTCAACCTCCGTAAATTGCGCCATCAACTGCACAGCCGCATCCTCCACTACGCCTAGGAGACGATCTGAGGCGACCCTGGCTTCGCCCCCTTTTTCCGCCGATTAACCGGCCACCGCGCGAACATGATACGTGGCGTTCATCTCTGATCCGCTCACTCACCCTCTCCCTACCCCAGGACTTAGGGACACTTCTAGCACCAGCCCAATCTTGGGCGATTGCTCTCCCAATCTCTCGCCTCCTACCAACTGCTTTGGTTCAGCTGCTCTACTTACCACTTGGGCACTTGGGCCCATGGTCTCTCCTACCCCTATCCTTGTCTCCGCCACCTCTACTTCTGGGGTTGCCTCTACTATCCCCTTCTTCACCTTCTTCAAAACTGGACCTCTTTCACTCTCCTCCACAACCATCCTCATTTTCTTCTTTTTCTTCAACACTGCATCTACTTCCTTTTTACTCCTCTCTTTCGACGGATCCACTGGGGGCGGCAACAGCGCAAAATCGGTCAGATCCTTATCTCCTAGAGGCTTAGGCCATAGTCGGACTCGCTTCTTCATGACCAACTTAGGCACACGGCCTAAATGCGATTCTTTATACTTGTCGGCCTTGGCGAATGTCCTCTGATTCTCTGCCTCCTACATCTTCCTCCTCGCCTCCAACTCTTCTGGCGCAGGGTCCTTCTCGATCGGTTGTGGCCCTAGACTTAAGGTAAACAAGGTTGAAGGCTAGATAAGGTCATCCTACTTCACACTCTCCTTCTCCCTTCACACCTTCACCCGTTTAACCTTATTCTCTACCTCTGCCTCTGCCTCCAGCCTTGGCTCCACCGACTTGATGGGAAATTTTCACATTGTGCGCACCCCCCTCTCGCCATTTGCTGATACGTAGAACCACCTTGGTCTCCACCCCTTCACCGACGATGGTAAAACTGCCACTAATCCTCTACCCACTACCGCCTGCAAGGTCACCCATGTTTCCTGTTGACCAGAGGCCTTGTAGTAAGAAAAGAACTTGTCTACTGTCATCGCTGCTCCCTCAGTCGCCCGTGGCCATGCGATCGCTCAGGCCAGTAATATTTTCTATGCGTTGAGCATAAGCTGACCTCATGTCACCTCCAACTGGTTCAGCACGTCCACCACTATTTGTGGGAGCGGCAACCTTAGACCCCCCCCCGGGCAACGCCTCCTCGTACAGCGTAAACTCCATCGGTCGTGCATCCGACGCCCTCTCCTTAAACGTGGGCAACTTCAACTCTATCTCTGCTGGAATCTGGTACTTCTTACGCACCTCCTCCAACTCCTCTGCTGTAAACGTTGATTTGTCAGCCTTGGTATGCCAGTGGTCATGTCTCACTTGGCTAATCGTCCTTGCGGCCACTATCATGGTAGACGGACGGGGTTGCGCCGCTTGCTACGCGCCTCTTTCCTCCCGCCTTTCCGTCCTATATTGCTCTACCAACTCCACCGCATCGTCTTCACCCAACGCCTCTAACCTCATGGCTGGAGCTTCGTCTTGAGCGATCTCTTTTACGTTTCTGTGTATTACTTCGAACGCAAGCTCGAGGAAGTTCGCAAACTGTTGAAAGGGAGTGTCACACGAAACGAATGAGGTCAGGTCTGAGATGTATTGGTTTATCGCAATGAGATATGTAAAATGGATAACTCCAAATGCCCACGGTTTGCCTATTTTCCAAAAATCAAGGTTAAATTTCGCCAGTTTGAAAATTTCAAAATTTACAACCCCGCATTTTCCACGTCCTATTCTAGTCCTAACCTTTCGCTTCCTACTAACGCCTCACCTCCCTCACCATTGGTTTAGATCATACCACGTGTACAACCATGATTCCCCACCCTTTACCCCTTCCCGTCTATTCCACTTCACATCATCATGTGCCTCATCGCTCCTCGAGCCCCGTGCGCCGCCACCATCTTTCGCTCGACCCCCCTCCGCGGTCGGTCCTTATCTTGGTCGGCCTTCGCGATCGGGCCCCCTGTGAGGTCGGCCATCCTCTCGGTTGGTCCTCGCACTCGGTCCCCTTCGCGGTCGGCCCTCCTCTCTGTTGATCCTCGCACTCAGTCCCTCTCCGTGGTCGGCCCTCCTCTCAGTCAGTCTTCGCGCTCGATCCCCTTTTGCGGTCGGCCTTCCTCACAGTTGGCCCTCTCACTCGGCCCAACACACTTCCCATCTTTCTTCTTATTCCTTTCGTTGGACTAAAGCTTCACTTGAGAATAGGGGACTACTGACGTCGGTGGGCCCACAAAAGGTTTTGGCCCATCACTTAAAGCCCAATTCACGGATCAAGTAGTAAAGCCCAACACCCTTGAGAACCTAACGTTGAACCAGGAACCAATAGCATCTAAACACTTGTCAAGTAAGGAACCAGTTACGTAAGTAGACAAAGATCCTGTAGAGTTATTGTACCACACATCAGCCATTAATGAGGCTCCTACAGCATTAAATGCGATGACCCATTCACGTTGGAATAGCAGCCTCACCGTGAACAATGCAAGCTAGAGTATAGACTTTCGGCCAACACGACAGGTCGGAGTGGACAAGGAAATGATAGACAAAGGATATAAGGAGGTTTCCAAGACACATCAAAGGTTTAAGTTCTCCATTCTTCTTCTCTCTCTCTCACACTCTCTCTCTACACAGTCAATCTCCTCTTTTCCAACTTAATCGTCGGAGGGTCCGCTGGGGGACTTCCATCCCCCGTTGGACATTTTCGCAGGCACACCAGGGAGCTTAGAGACCCGTGAAAAGTATAGAAAGTGTGGGTTGGCCTGACTCGCCCCCCTTGGTTCAGCAACATCATCAAATATTATTGTGTAATTCTAGATATCATTTTCATGGTAACGTGTTGTTTAAATTATATAGTGCTTTTATTTTTACGATGAATTAATAACTCATCTTCATTAAATAATTAAAAAATAAATAATGATATACTTATGGTATATAATGATCTCTCATTAGTTAGGAATATTACGTAATTTGCGGGATATTTTAAGAATATATAATAATTTCGTTATCATTGTTGGACAAATTTTTGCAATTATAAATGTAAATATTTTGTTCATAACTATAAATAATATGATTGAGTATTCAGAGAAATCTATACTTACTTCAATTAATATCACGATTATGATATTAACGACAAACAAACCTCTGTAATTGTTTTCCAAGTAGGTTTTGTCTGCCTCATAGTTTTTATCCCATCTTAGTTAAGAAATTACAACACTCATTTGGGAAGATGGGTTGGGTTGGGTTTGGATTATTTTAGTCAAAAAAAATAAAATAAATTTTTTAATCCAATAAAACAAAACATTACATTAAATTCATTTATTTTTTCTTTCACAAAAGTCAAAAAAAATAAAAAAATCTATCCTAAACGAGACTTTTTAGTCTCAGACCAAAATAGTCAAAAAATCAAAATATCAAAAAACCAACCCACTTCCCAAACGGATTTAGATTATGAAAATTATTTGATTTGATTTTATTGCACTTTTATGTTGTTTTTGTTATGTGAGGTGGGTTTCAAATGGAGAATTGCATTAGAAAAAGGCTTGGCATAGCAGATTTATCAAAGCCAGTGTTCAATTTCATCTTTCTTTCTTGATTCTGAAGTATTTGTGTTTGACGTGTATAAGCCCATAAAGGCCATGGATCACTATAAACAACCCAAGCCCATCACTTGGAGCCCAATACATAACCCAGCTGGTGAGGTCCAGAACAGCTGGAATCCAACATGGCATAAAGAGCCAATGACATTCAGACACATGGCAGGTGAAGGATGAGCCACATCAGCAGACAAAGATCTGCAAAGTTATTGTCACTACACATCACCATTAATGCAGCCCATCACAGCATTTATTACGACAACACCTCTCCGTCGGAATAGGACCCCCTTACCCTGAACAAGGTAAGCCACAGCATAGACTTTCGGCGAGGAGGGCAGGTCGGAAAGGACAGCGAAATGATTACCAAAGGATATAAGCAAACGTTGAAGACAAGAAGGTTAAGCTTTCTATCTCTAATCTCTCTCTACACCGTACTTCTCCTTCTAACTTGCTCGTCGGAGGGTTCGCTGGGGGACTTCCCCGTTCCCCATTGGACTTGTTTGCAGGTAATCTGGTGGGCTTGATCATCTGGACGCGGGTACTGAGGAGCTTGGACCTGTCCGACCCATTCGCTGGGACAAACTGTATCATCAGTTGGCGTTGTCTGTGGGAAGGACTTAGCTCCACGCGCCAGTTGTGCTCATTGTCACCGGAGACCCTATCCCAACAACCTTTTCCTCCTACCCATCAAAGTGTATGGTCACGACTAGATCCATGGCTTCTCACAATAATGCTGCTGACCATCAGGCCGACCCCCCCAATCCAAACAACCCACCGCAGTATTTTATAGAGCTTACCAACAGCATTAACCGCATGGCCGAGCAAAACCAGGCCCTGATAAATGCTTTACTCCAAAGAAATCTTCCGATGCCTTCTCCACCACCTCCAGATATTCCACCCAACCAAGAAAGAGCCCCGAGCCATACTGTTCCGCAACCCTATCCACCTAACTTGGAAGGTTTGCAACCTCTTCCTCCACATATAAATCTACCACCTCCACCCCCACGCCCGTCGGTCGTGGCATCAGCCCCTGAAGGGGAAGCCAGCAGTGTCCAGCCCCCATTGACTGACCATGGTGACAACGTTCCCTTCTAGGACGCTAAACTCCGAGCAATGAAGCTCCAACTCCAAGGGGTCATGCAGAACATTCAGCATAAACCCTCTACCACGGCAAACTCACCATTTGTTGCCTCCATCTGGGACAAACCTCTGCCCGCCAAGTTCAAGATGCCCACCATTGACTCTTTTGACGGTACGACGGACCCAGTCGATCATTTGGAGACCTACCGAACCCTCATGATCCTCCATGCCTTCCTTGACGAGATCATGTGTCAAGCTTTCCCCGTGACACTGAAGGGGTCAGCTCGACTATGGTTCAGCCAGTTACCAGCAGACTTTATCTCCACTTTCCAGCACCTCAGCGACTCATTCCTTAGCCATTTCATTGGAGCCCAGCGCCAATGCCGCCCGGCAACCCAACTCCTCAACATCCGTCAGACCGAGGGGGAGTCGCTGCGCAGTTTTGTTACCCGCTTCAATACCGAAGCCCTGCAAGTAGCGGAAAATGATGACAAGGTCATCCTCACGACTTTCATGGCCGAGCTACGATTGTCCGATTTCCTCTTCTCCCTCTCCAAAAACCCCCCGACCTCCATGGCAGCCCTACTCTCCAAAGCCCAGAAATGCATGAATGCTGAAGATTTACTAGCCGCCCGGCAGGATCCCATAACTAAAAACCCGACCCCTAGGGAAAAGAGAAAAGACCCAGAACCCAGAAATACCCAGTATAATAGCCAAACACCCCACTATACAGACCGACCCCCCCGCGCTGACCGGTCGGCACTAGCCCGACCGCCCGGCCGGTTCGAGCAGTACACCCCCCTTAATTCTCCTATGGAACAAGTCCTTAACCAGATCCAACGGGACTACCCCCTCAAATGGCCCCTACCTTCACGGACCCCTTTCAATCGGAAAGACCAGTCCAAATATTGTCGTTTCCACCAGGACCATGGCCATAACACTGATGACTGCATCAACCTCAAGGATCAGGTCGAGACCCTAATACGTCAGGGACGTCTCGGCCGCTTCACGGACACCCACTCACAGCAGAGGCACTCACAGTAGAGGCAAAGAACCAAGCCCCTCAGAAACAACCGCCGGCGCACCCCACCCCGGCAGCCAGCCCAACCTAACCAAGGCCATGATCGCCCTCTACAACAACCTCGGCCGCCAGTTAATCCCCCTCTGCCAGTTGGTGAAATCCAAGCCATTTCAGGTGGCCTTGCTTGTGGGGGACCATCCCGCTCGGCTCAGAGGGCAGAACTTAGAAAGATAAGGCAAGGCTCAGACAAAGCAATTGCCACGGTAGACCGACCCTCCAAACAGCCCAAGCAGTGGACAGAGCCCATCACCTACACGGACGCCGACTGTACAGGCATCCGTTATCCTTATGATGACCCTCTCGTCATTTCTGCCCTCCTCGCCAACTATAAGGTCAAACGGGTTCTCATCGACAACGGCAGTTCTTCAGACATCATATTCCTCAACTGTTTCCGCCAACTCAAGATTGGGGAGGAAAGTCTGTTGCCCCTCCAAACCCCTTTGGTCGGTTTCACTGGCGACCGGATGACCTCCATCGGCTCCATCGATCTCCCCATTACCATCGGCGAATACCCACAGTAGACTACGAAGTTGCTTACTTTCCTTGTGGTCGACTGTCCCTCTGCCTACAACATCATCCTTGGTCGCACCGCCCTCAACGCTTTCCAAGCTATCACTTCAACCTACCACCTCGCCATAAAGTTCCCTACCGACCTGGGCGTCGGGACAGTAAGGGGGGAGCAGACCGTAGCCAGGGAATGTTATGTCGCCTCACTCAAGGAAGTCAAGCTGAAGGAGGCCATGATCATTGAAGGACTTGACGTCCGAGATGAGGACGAGCTGGTCAGAGGAGAACCGGTGGAGGAGCTCGTTGAGATTCCCATCGATCCCACCAACCCAATGAAAACTGCCAAGATCGGCAGCCAACTATCCCCCCAAGCTAAGGCTGACCTTACTGCCCTTCTGACCGAGCACAATGATGTATTTGCCTGGACTCACTCAGACATACCAGGCATTGACCCCTCTTTCATAACTCACCGCCTCAGCATTGAACCCCATTTCGGACCTTACCGCGAGATGCAGCGCATTTTTCATTCGGAGCGCAATACTCTTATAGCCGCAGAGGTTGACAAGCTCCTTGAGGCCCAATTCATCAAAAACGTGGACTACCCTAAATAGTTGTCAAACGTGGTCCTAGTCCGCAAGAATAATGCAAATGGCGACTCTGTGTCGATTACTCTGACCTGAACTGAGCTTGCCCCAAAGACAGCTATCCTCTTCCCCGCATAGATCTGATGGTCGACGCCACGGCCGGTCATCAAATGCTCAGCTTCATGGATGCTTTCTCTGGTTACAACCAAATCCTGATGCAGCCGTCCGATCGGGAACATACATCCTTTATTACCGACTGAGGTACCTACCACTACCTTGTGATGCCATTCGGACTGAAGAACGCTGGGGCCACCTACCAACAGTTGGTCAATGCCGTTTTCCATAACCAGATAGGTCGGAATATGGAAATATATGTCGACGACATGCTGGTCAAAAGCAAACTCTCCACTAATCATCTGACCGACCTGCGAGAAACCTTCGCCACCCTACGCAAGTACCAAATGAAGCTCAACCCAGAGAACTGCGCCTTCAGCGTAGGATCAGGGAAGTTTTTGGGTTTTATGGTCAGTCAGCGGGGCATTGAAGCTAACCCTGAAAAGATCAAGGCCTTGATCGAGATGCAGTCACCCAGAACGGTTAAGGAGGTCCAAAGACTCACTGGCCGAGTTGCAGCCCTCAACCGCTTCATTTCCCACGCAACGGATAAGTGCCTACCATTCTTCAAAGTTCTTCGGCAAACTTTTGAATGGACGGCTGAATCTGAAGAGGCTTTTCAACAGTTGAAGCAGTGCATGGCCAATCCCCCCCTCCTTTCACAGGCAATCACTGGCGAGCCCCTCTTCTTCTATCTAGCCGTATCAAGCACAGCTGTCAGTGCAGCTCTTATCAGGGAAGACGGCTCTGTCCAACGACCGGTCTACTACATCAGTCGGGCCCTCAGGGGAGCGGAGCAAAACTACCCACTGTTAGAAAAATTATCCTTGGCCTTGGTCACCGCCTCCAGACGACTCCGTCCTTACTTCCAAGCCCACTCCATAGTGGTCCTCACCGACCAACCCTTGAAGAAGGTCATGCAGCAACCAGAACTTTCCGGCAGACTCATGCAATGGTCAGTGGAACTCAGCCAGTTTGACATCTCTTACCGGCCTCGAACAGCAATTAAAGGGCAGGCTATTACCGATTTCATCCTGGAATTCACTAATCCTACCCCAACCACTGCCTCTCCACCCCCACTAGCTCCCATCGAGCCAGAAGACCCTCATTCTTGGACTCTCAATGTCGACGGATCATCCCGCAGGGAAGGTAGTGGGGCTGGCCTCATCCTCACCGCCCCTGAGGGTGGTTATTTCAAATGCGCTCTCTGTTTCCTGTTGAGGCAGTAGTACAATAACAATGGCCGAATATGAGGCATTGATTGCAGGTCTTCGCCTAGCCAGAGATATTGGTGTCAGCCACATCTGAGTATTCAGCGACTCCCAGCTCATTGTCGGACAGATCACGAGAGAATTCGATGCCAAGGAAGACACAATGCAGGCTTACAGGGATATTGCACTTCCCCTTGTTCGCCTCTTCAATACCTTCCACATCAAGCACATTCCTCGGGCGGAAAACTCTAAGGCAGATGAGATGGCTCAGTTGGCTTCTGCAGACCAGTCCGACCTCAGCCGTGGTGTCCGCCTCGAATACCTATCCCACCCTGCCATTTGCCCCGACCAGCACGAAATACAATTCCTCCAAAATGAGCCCATCCCTTAGGTGTCGGACATCTTTCTATTTCTGACAACGGGGGAACTTCCAGACGACCAACAGCAAGCCGCCAAAGTCAGGGCCCGGTCGTCCAATTACATCCTCGTCAGCGGCATTTTGTACAAACGTGGTTTCTCACGCCCCTATCTGCGGTGCCTCAATCCGGCTCAAGCAACTTATGTGATGCAAGAAATTCATGAGGGTATCTGCGGCAATCACTCAGGCGGCAGGTCCCTGGCCCACAAGATACTTCGCACTGGATATTTCTGGCCTACCCTCAACCAAGATACGACTGACTTCGTGCTCAAATGTGATAAGTGTCAGCGTTTTTCCAATATCCCCCATGCTCCTCCTACTGAATTGATCACACTTTGCAGCCCCTACCCGTTCGCCAAATGGGGGATCGACCTAGTTGGTCCTTTACCCACCGGCCGAGGCCAGACCAAATTTGCCATTGTCACCATTGATTATTTCACTAAGTGGGTAGAGACAGAACCCCTTGCCACCATTACCGAGCGGAACACAACCAAGTTCATCTGGCAGTTGATTGTTTGCAGGTTTGGCATCCCCTAGGCCATCGTCTCCGACAACGGCAAACAATTCGACGCCAAGTACAGGAAGTGAAGTTCTGTGCAGACCTCCAAATTCAACCATGTTTCTCTTCCCCGGTCATCCCCAAGCCAATGGCCAAGTTGAGGTCACCAACCGTTCTCTTCTGAAGATCATCAAAACCAAGCTAGAAGCTGCTAAGGGACTTTGGGCTGAGGAACTACCAAATGTACTCTGGGCTTACCGAACTACAGCTCGAACTCCCACTGGAGAAACCCCTTTCCGCTTAACATACGGCGCTGAGGCGGTTATTCCGGTAGAAGTCGGTCTGCCTACCCCTAGAGTTTTACATCCGGATCCAGCACTAACGGAAGAGCTCCGTCAGGCAGACCTGGACCTAATTGAAGAACTCAGAGAAACCACTGCTGTCAGACTGGCCTCATACCAACAGAAAATGAGAACACACTACAACCGCAAAATCCGACCAAGGGAGTTCGCCATAGGGGACCTTGTCTTGAGAGAAGCAACTCTTGCCACCAGAAATCCGACTGAGGGTAAACTGGCAACCAAATGGGAGGGACCTTACGTTGTGAAAGCCTGACCACGTCCGGGCACTTACCGACTCCAGGACATGGACGGTCGAGACCTCCCCCACCCCTGGAACGATGAACACCTGAAGCGCTACTTTCAATAAATTCCTACTGTTGTATTGCTCAGTTGTTGTATTTTCTTTTTTGACGCATAATGTAAACTTTGATCGACTGGACTACGCTGTCCATAACAACAATTTTATATCTCAGCTATCTGTGCGTTGTCTCAATAACATTTTCATTTGCAGCACTTATTGACAGCCTCAGCCAGACTGAGCGCAAAAAGCCTCAGCCAGACTGAGCACTACAAGCCTCAGCCAGACTGAGCACCAAAAGCCTCAGCCAGACTGAGCGCAAAAAGCCTCAGCTAGACTGAGCACCAAAAGCCTCAGCCAGGCTGAGCACAACAAACCTCAGCCAGACTGAGCACAACAAGCCTCAGCCAGACTGAGCACAAAAAGCCTCAGCCAGTCTGAACACCACAGGCCTCAACCAGTCTGAGCACCAAAAGACTCGTCCACACGAGCGCCAAAAAGCCTCAGCCCGACTAAGCATGAAGCACTCGGCCAAACCAAACCTCAGCCAACCTAAGCATAACAAGTCTCCACCAAGACCAAGCACCACAATTTCAATGTCAGTGAATCATAGCTTCCCCCCAACTGAGCACGCATGCAGGGCTCGGTCAAGGCCAACCATGCAAACTTCATGCTTGTGGAATTAGTAGACATACTTAGTCACAATTCCAGCTCTAAGTCTTTACACAACTCTTTGCTCAGTCAAATTCCAAAGACGTTCTTACACGTTTTCTTTACAAATCAGGTTCTTTTCTTCTCAATAAAACTCTTACAAGTCAGCCTCTTTCCTTACAAGCCAAGCCTCACTCCATAAACCACTAACCTACTTGAGCAGTGTGCCAAACACAAACTTATAATCTTATTACACGTTCAATTTCACTCTGCATTGAGGAGTTCCTAACTTTACTCTGCACTCAGTTTTTATTAATCTGTCTTGAGAAATTCCTAAATTCAGTTTTTATTACAAGTTCAACTCCACTTTGCACTTCACAATGATTCATACACAAGCTCCACACATAAGCCACCACTCTCATCCATTTCAGATGCACAAGCAACAACAATCAAATGCAAAACACAACTGAAATTTTATTTATTCACAACTTTGTACATAAGTTCATTACAGCAATTCAAAAAAAAAAAAAAAAAAAAAAAAAAAAAAAAAAAAAAACAACAACAACAACAACAACAACAAAAAACAAACAAACAAACAAAACAAAACAAAAACAATGTCTGTGCAAGGTCTTCTTCTTCTTTTTTTTCAGTTACTCCTCTTCGCTGGACACAAGATCTTCTTCTTCAATACCCTCATCCAGGGGGGTCTGGGCCACATCGTCGTCGTCGATTTTCACACTACTCAGGTCCAAGTCTGGGAACAGCTCCTCAGCTTTACGCTTGAACATCTTCCAACCACTGTCCCAGAACTCAGCCATTTCGTGTTTATAAAAGTCTGACCGCTGGAAGCTCTCAATCACTTCTGACTCAGTCCTGCCTCCAGCGGTCGTCCTCGATGGGCCCGCCCCCCCAGACTCCTGCCTAGCCAAGCTGCTGGCGACCGCGGCATCAACTGCCATCTGAAATTCAGCAGACCCTTTGAACTGCTCCACTGCTGCAACGCACAGATCGGGGTAAGCCGCCCTTTCAGAGGCTGCCTTCGCCCTCTTTTCGTCCAGCTCCTTCTGCAGGGTCACCCTTTCAGAGGCTGCCTTAGCCCTCTCTTCCTTCATCTCCTTCTTCAGGGTCGCCCTTTCAGCAGTCGCCTTGGCTTTCTCTGCCTCCAACTCTTTTCGAAGGCTTTCCCTCTCCTCCACTGCCTTTGCACGCTCGCCCTCCAGCTCCTTCTGCAGACCGTCAATCTTTACATCTGCCTCATCCTTCTGTCTGACCAGCTCTTCATTACTGGACATCGCCTCTTCATGTCATTCGAGCGTGACCGCGCAGGCTTTTTGGGCCTTCTCCAGCTTTCTCTACTCGCCAGCCAGCTGGAACTCGAGCGACACAACCCGGCGGCATTCGTTCTCCAGCTCCAACTTGACCGCTTGCAGATCAGCATGGGCCCTCTCCCAGTTTACGCTCTCCTTCTTCAACTTTGCAAGTTGAGCCTTGGCCTCATCTGCCTTGAGTTTTGCAGCCCCCGTCTTCCTTAACAGAGCCCCTGCTAAGGTGGTTACCTCCATTTGAGCGGAGCATAACCCCCTCAACAGTTCAGCCTCATTGAATCTGGATGCTGAGCGCAAGGCTGCCTCTTCTTCAATCCCCACAAGGCGGTCTGCCCCTGCCCTGGCTGGGCCTTCTTCTCCCTCTAGCCGCCCAGCCACTGCACGAGCGTGGTAGATCGCAGTAGTCAGACTGACTCCCCCTCCTTGGGGTGCAGGACCCCCCTGGGGCTGTTCTTCCCTTCTTGGCTCAAGGCCAGTTGCCCCACCTTCTACTTGCACTTCAGGGGCGACCCTCGCGACCCCTCCGGCGATCGCCGCCACTACTGGAACCACTTCCATGACCTCTGAGGCAATGTCCACCACTTATGGGGCAATTACTCTTCCTGGGGTCTCCTCCACTTCCCCCCCCCCTCTACCTCCTTGGCCATACTGGTCTTATCTACCCTCGCTTCCCTCCTCCTCTTCTGGGCAGGCTCTTCTTCACTCCGCCTCACTCTCCTCTTCTTCTTCACTACGCCCAATACCTCCATCTCCTTCAAAGACCTCTCCTTCAAAGGATCTATTGGGGGCGGTCGTGGCACAAATTCACCTAAGTCTTTCTCCCCCAAGGGTTTGGGGCGAGGTCGAATCCTCTCCCTTGCAACCGGTTTTGGCGGTCGGTCTGCCTGAGACTCTTTGAATTTTTGGGCTTTTGCAAGGATGGTCTGATCCTCCGCCTCTTGAGCCTTCCTCCTTGCCTCCAACTCCGCTCGGTCGAGGTCCCCACCGCTCGGCTGTGGACCCAACCCTGCCTCAAACAAAGCCGACGGCTGAACAAGCTCGTCCCATCTGGCCCCTTCCTTCTCCCTCCATTCCTTTACCCTCTTCACCCTCTCCTCTCTGCTGCTCCCAGCTTTGGCTCCATCGACTTGGTGGGCACTTTCCAAATGGTGCGCACTCCAACCTTTCCACTGGCAGACACATAGAACCACCGTGGTCTCCACCCCTTGATCGACGACGGCAGCCCCGCTACCAACCATTTCCCTGCTGCTGCCTGCAGAGTGACCCAAGTCTCTTGCTGCCCTGAGGCCTTGTAACATGCGAAGAATTCGTCTACTGTCATGGCCGCCCCTTCGTTCGCCTTCGGCCACGCACTTGCAAAAGACAGTAAGATCTTCCACGCATTGGGCATTAGTTGGCCCGGCGCCACCTCCAAATGATTCAGGACATCTACTACCACTTGCGGCAGGGGCAGCCTCAGTCCTCCTTTCAATGCCTCCTCATAAAGGGCAAACTGCCCTGGCCTGGCGTCGGATGGCCTCTCCGTCGACATTAGCAACGATAACTCTATTTCAGCAGGCACCTGGTATTTTTCGCGAATAGCCTCCAAATCCGCTGCAGTAACCATTGATTTATCTGCCTTTGTATGCCAGTGATCAGGTTCTGCCTGGCTGATTGGCTTTGGAGTTGCTATCCTGGTGGAACCATGGGATCGTACGACCAACTCCCCCACCCTCTCCATCCTATATTGCTGCGCTAACTCCACCGCATCATCATCACCAAGTGGATCCACCCTGACATTCGCAGTTTCTTCTTGGGCCATTTCTATGGTATGTCTGCGAATCACTTCGGATGCAGGTGCAAGGAAATTGAAAAAGTGTTGCAGAGGTGTATCGTAAGCAACAAAAGAATTCACACTTGGAATATTTTGATTTTTCGTAAACAAGTAGGTGAATCGAATAATGCCAAAAGCCCACGGTTTGCCCGTATTCCAAGGATCCCAATTAATTTTCACCAGTTTGAAAACTTTTCAAATCATCCGCCAAAACTGTCTTTTCAACACCCATAATGACCTATCGTTTCATTTCTGATCCAACGCCTAATCTTCCCCCCACGGGATGTTGCCACGTGTACGACCACGATCCACTGTCTCCTCCCCTTACCCTGTCTTTTCCACTTCAAATCACCACGTGACACGCCGCCTCTTGAGCCCCACGCCCCTCCACCTCACCCTTCGCAGTCGGCCCTCCTCATGGTTGCCCCTCCCGTTCGGCCAACCTTCGCGGTCGGCCCTCTTCGTGGTCGGCCCTCCCGCTCGGCCAACCTTCGTGGTCGGCCCTCCTCATGGTCGACCTTCCCACTCGGCCAACATTCGCAGTCGACCCTCCTCGCGGTCGGCCCTTCCACTCGGTCACCCTGCACGGTCGGATCACCTCCCGGTCGGTTCACCCGCTCGGTCACCCCTGCCGGCCGACCTCCATACTACCAATCCCTAACACCCTCACCTTCTTCATTACTATTCCCTTCGCTGGACTAAAGTTGCACTCGAGAATGGGGGACTACTGACGTGTATAAGCCCATAAAGGTCATGGATCACTATAAACAACCCAAGCCTATCACTTGGAGCCCAATACATAACCCAGCTGGTGAGGTCCAGAACAGCTGGAATCCAACATGGCATAAAGAGCCAATGACATTCAGACACATGGCAGGTAAAGGATGAGCCACATCAGCAGACAAAGATCTGCAAAGTTATTGCCACTGCACATCACCATTAATGCAGCCCATCACAGCATTTATTACGACAACACCTCTCCGTCGGAACAGGACCCCCTTACCCTGAACAAGGTAAGCTACAGCATAGACTTTCGGCGAGGAGGGCAGGTCGGAAGGGACAGCGAAATGATTACCAAATGATATAAGCAAATGTTGAAGATAAGAAGAAGGTTAAGCTTTCTATCTCTAATCTCTTTCTACACCCTACTTCTCCTTCTAACTTGCTTGTCGGAGGGTTCGCTGGGGAACTGCCCCGTTCCCCGTTGGACTTGTTTGTAGGTAATCTGGTGGGCTTGATCATCTGGACGCGGGTACTGAGGTGCTTGGACCTGTCCGACCCATTCACTAGGACAAACTGTATCATCAGTGTTCTCACATGATTAAAAAATCGAAAATTACTTGAATTAAAGTATATATTTATCATACTTTTTACGATCTAATAAATAAATAAAATTAATATAATAAACTTACATATTGACTGATCGTGTTGAACTCTTGGCCTCCTAATAAGACAAATAAAAAATTAATCTTGTAAGATCTTATGTTTAATTTTGATGAACATTAAAAATATAAGAGACAATTACAACAAAATCAGGATTTAAACATTTTAACAAAATAAATTCAAAATTTTCAATTTTGTCAATTTAAAATTAAATCTTTTTATTTGATTACAATCTAAATTATTCGCCTATTTTTGTTAAGCAAAATCGACAAAAAAAAATATTTTAATTATTAAACTTAGTATTCGTTTTGAGACCAAACAGTTTAGCTAAAATGTTAAAAAATCACTATAAGTTGTTACATCACTCTCTTTATTTTTTTACATATCTTTTCATGAAAAGTTAAAAAGTTACTAAAATAACTTGTTCCTAAACGAGTGTGATATATATAAAATGCCTAGAATATCATTTTTTATAATTTTAATAACTAAAATATCTATTTTTTCATTGATTTTACTAAACGAAAATAGGCAAATAGTTTACAATGAAAGAAAAAAAAAATAGAATTTAAATTGACAAAATTTAAAATTCATAATTTATTTTGTTAAAAAAATCAAATCTTGAAACAAAATTTTTTTTTTTTTGGTAATTTTCTCAAAATATAATTTCAATTTGACCGATTTGTAAGTATTATCTTTTCTTGTTTATATTTTTTTAAACATTTTTTTATAAAATAAAAAATAAAAAAATAATTAAAATAGTTAATCCCCAAAACAATGGGATGAGGGGACCAGAACAGGGAATCTAAAACCCTTGCGATGAGAAATTATTTGGCGGTTAGGGATATGTGTCTATTTATCTTACAAAATGAGATAAAAAAATGTGAATAGAGTCCTACCATATAGTATCTATTTTGAAAACTCAGTTAAAAGGTAATTTTTTTATTTTTTAAGTTACATCATATGTATATTGTAAAAAAAATAAAAATAGAAGTTAAAAAAATTAATTTTTAAGTTACATTTTAAAATAAATCAATTTTTTATTATCAACAATAAAAATTAAGTTAAAATATTATCTCAACTTATTCTTGGAGTACCAAATAACTTTTCTCAAACTTTAGTTTACTACCAATTTGTCCATTGATTGAAATTGAAGCATATCACTAGTTGGTGAGGTTTCTTTCCGGCTATCACTTAAGTTTACTACCAATTTGTCCATTGATTGAAATTGAAGCATATCATTAGTTGGTGAGGTTTCTATCCGGCTATCATATATTATCAACAATAATAATTAAGATACCATCTCAACTTGTTTTTGAAGTATCAAATAATTTTTCTCAAATTTGCAATTCTATGTCTGCTTAAAATTTTGCTAACAATCTTACTAAAAACGCATGTTCAAACATCATTAGATATTTAAATGTCATTGTTCTTTTGACAACTAATCACATTTGACCTCTTATATATTTAGTAAGATTTTTAATAAAATTGTTAGTATATGTAAAATTATTCAACTTTAATTCACTACCAATTTGTCCATTGGTTGAAATTGAAGCATATCACTAGTTAGTGAGATTTCTTTGTGGCTTTGACTTCTCTCAAATTATCATTTTAATTTGAGAGAACGGTTGGACTTAATAAATTTATTTTGAGACAAATTTCAGTGATATGAATCGTTTATTTTTTATGATTCGTTAAGAAAATATTCATATAAAAATAAAGATGATTGAATATTAGTAGTTATATATTTGAATCATATTTGTTTCAAAAAAATAGAAGACAAATATAATTTTAAAAAATAATCATCTATTTTTTGTAATACAAATGTGATTCAAACATATAATTATAGACATGCAATCATCTTAAATTTTTATATAAATATTCTATTCAATCAGTTATAAATAATAAACAATTCGATTCACCAAAATTGATTAAAAAGTAAGTTTATCAAGTCTCTCAAGTTAAGATAACAAACTTGAGAAAAGTCAAATTATTTCTTTCCATTGATCTGATAATTGCAACCACATAATTTTATAAAATTTGTTTTGAAAAAATTAGAAATTCTATTTTAAAATTATACTTATTATCTTCTTTTTTTAAAAAAAATAAATTCAAAAAAACATATAACTAAGATTCAACAGACCAACCGACCAAAATAAATAAATTATACTTTTTATTTCAGGTATATATATAATATACCTGAATAATTTCACTCAGATTCAACCGACAAATTTTGATGCGCTGTGCAGTTCTCCCACGAAAAATTAAAAAAATAAAAAATAAATGGCTAATCTGTGTTTAGTTTGGTTTTGAGAGATAAATTTTAAAAAAAAATCTTGGAGAAAGAATTTAGAATTTTTTCTGATTTGTTTAGTTGTATATTTCGGAAATAGTTTTGGAGTGTGAGAGTTTTGGATGATTTGATATTTTGTTGTAGTTGAGTAGATGTGTGTAAGAGAAAAAGAGATTGAGAAGGGGTGATTTTATTTACACACCATAATTTATCTCAAGGTAAACCACTTCTGAAGGCACACCTTTAATAATTTGGTAAATAAATATTTTGGTCAATACACATCACAAATTTGTATATTTATCCTTACTTACATACCCCACACACCACAATATACCCACAAAGTTTCATTTTTACCCTCACTCACTCACACACCCCACACCCACAATATTCATCTCCCCTTCCATTCTCTGTTCTAACCGGTGAACACTATTGCTCAAAACACTATTTTTTCAAAGACGTCGTCGGTGGTGCTCAACACAGTTGCAAACAACTTCACATTGGAGGTTCAGTAGGTGAGTTCTCATTTGGCTTAAATTTTAAGGTTTTATGTACTTATTTCCATTGCCATGAATTTTGTATTTGAATGAATCAATTTCCTATTCGACACTGGATTTTCGAACCCTAAACATTTAACATTCGTTCGAACAATAACATTTTGTACGATTTGCTATTGTCGAATGGAGCGTCTCTGTTCTCGATCTTGATGTTCAGAACTTCTTGGACGTCTCTTCCACTACACCGTCGCCGAAGCCGGCTTCAGAGTCTGTCTCGGTCGAAATCTCATGCTTTGAATCGGTCAATCTCGATTCCTAAACTTCACTCTTAATTCGCTTCTTGATTTATCATTGCTGTCTCTTACTCCCGTTGATTTTTTGAGTTAAATATTAGATGATATATATATATATATATGTATGTTTGTACATGAGAGGCATATAACTGAGAGTATATGTACTTGTATATTGCTTGGGATGAGCCTCAACTATTTGACAAAATTAGGGTCTTTGGTTTTTTTGCTTTTTTTTTTCCCTGGATTTATTGAGATTGTTGATAGATATTATATTTATTCTTATCATTTATGGTGATTATACAGATGGTGTGTATCATAACTTGTCTTTTGTAGTCATTTCACTTAAGGTTAAAATTGTAATAAAAAACAAATTAATTAATAGTGTGCATTGAGAGGAAATGTGGTGTGTAAATAAAGCCTCCCATTGAAAAGGAGAGAGAAGACAAAAAAAGTGATTGATTGATGTGTACGAGATAAAAAGTGATTTTAAAATTTTTTTTTTTCAAAATCACTAAACCAAAAAAAATTTAAAAAAAATTTCTCCAAAATTTATTTGTTAAAAACAAACCAAACAACGTCTCTCCATCATGGCCTTCAAGAGCTTATTATTTTTCTTAATCGGTATTTTTTTACTTTAGTGTAATTACTTTTCATGTTCTTAAAATTATAAAAAAAAAAATTATTTGCCTCGCCTATTTATTTGATATAAATTAAAATATAAATTATCTTATAATTCTAAAACTTATAAATATCCCATGTTAAAATATTTTATTTTACGAAATTAATAGAAAAAATAAAATTTTTAATCATTCTCTTATACAACAATTTGAATCATATTTCATTAAAAATTGTTAATTAATTTTATAATTTATTAATAAAAAAAAGTGGTTGGTTATGTGATTAAAACTGTGAAGGTACAAAATATATTTTTCAAAATTTTGAGAATTAATTGATATTTTAAACAAATTTCAAATAGTATATTTATAAATTTCTTCTATTTTTTTCACTCTTCGTGACTTAGGCTATCTCCAACGGTGCATCAAATCTTGCATCAGATTTTAAATTTGATGAAAAAGTGACTTTTTTTCACTCCAATGGTTTCACCAAATTGATATCAAAATGAGAATGGAACAAAAGTTTCATCAAACTGAGAACAAGCTCTGGATTTCAGTATTTCACTGTTCTGTACCGTTGGACGGGGGCAACCGGTCAACCAGCCGGATGTCCGGCCGGTTGACCAACCGGTCGACCGGTTCCCTTTCAAATAGGTAGGTTCAAACAGGTCAAAAAGATTCAAACAGGTCCAAAAAAAAAATAAATTAAGCCGTACCGATCGACCCAACGATAACCCTTCCTTTTTGATGCACCGTTGGAGCAAATCATATCAGATTGAGAAAATCAACCATTTTTTACTCAGATTTGGTGAAAAAAGTAATGAACCGTTGGAAATGCTCTTATACCTTTCGTACAAATTTTATTATTTGTGACGAATCTAATTTTTTAATGATGATATATATAAAAGAAATTATATAAATAAATAATTAAAATTATTAAAATGAGATTCGAAAAACATCGGCGGATCCAAAAAATATGAGTTATGTTAAGGATCATGAAAAAAATGTCATGAAAATAATCATGAAAGATTTTCTACTTTTAAATTACATATATAATAAATATCATACACTAATCAAAGGATAAAAATTTTTATGATATATTTCATAATATTTTTTTTATGAACCCTTATATTATTCAAAAAATATTATTATACAATTGAGATACTCAACTTGAGAAACCGATCCCCACAACAGTACTCTTTCTTTCATTTGTTGTGAGATACTCACCTTGAGAAACCAATCCCCGCAACATTGAATCTGTGGCTAACGAGTAAAGGAAATGCATTTATTGTGAGTCTGAAATTTCGGCAACCGTCATGAAATTTAGAAAACACTAGTAGAACCAACTGAATAATAATAGAATGGACTCCTCAACCAATCATTTAATTTTATTTATTATTATTATTGTTATTATTATTATTATTATTATTATTTATTTTATTTTTTTTGCAACCTTGCTGCTTTGAGAAATTAGAAATAAGTCACATTTTTTCTATTATTTTAAAAAATTACATTAATTCTTTCACTTTTTTGGTATGTTCTATGTAAATGAATTAAAAATTAAAAAATTTTAAAAGAACTTTAAAAAGCCAAAATAAGCACAGAAAAAACAACTATATATTGTTTTTTTGTTTATTTTTGTGTTTTTTGATTTTTTTTTTTTATAACTTTTCGATCTCAAGGAAAATTTAAAATAACCAACTAGCCTAATTTAGTTGGCCAGTATGACTTTTCTAAGGATTTATTCCGGAGGAGAGGTCATGGGTTCAACTAATTGAATTAAAGAGGCAGCCATTTGGTACTTTGTAAAGGATGGAAATATTAACTTTCATAGGTGTTAATTTAATAATTAATAATTAATTTTTCTCGATAAAAAAAATTAAATTTTCAAACTTTTTGAAATTTAAAAAAATTCATTAAAAATAAAAATAAGTCAACAAAAATATAAAGAAAGCAAAGAGCACGTGAAACCCAGACATCATATTTAAAGGGTCTTTCAGTTGCTGTATATTTTCAAAAATTTTGAGATTTTAAAAAATTTATCAAACTTTTTTCAAATATTTTAGATAGATGTGGGATTCACATAAAACTTATATTGTGTGAGTCTCACACCTATGTGAGATATTTGGTAAAAAATTTAGTAAAATTTTTGAAGTCTCTAACATTTCTCATATATTTTTTAAAATAAAACTATACGTATTAATTGGTATATTAATGGGAAAATTGGTCTAGGGTCCCTCTCCCACTTTTCGTAATAGAAGAGATTCACAATATTATTTTTTGATATCTTAGGTCCCTCCCATCTATCACAGAGAAATTCAGCCCTTTTCCTTTTCTCTACTCTCACTCATCACCGCGATCAAACACGCACACACACAGAGTTCACTGTTCGTGATCGGAAACGCAATCATCATCACTCTGTTTCTGAAATACAGACCGATCATGGAGGTCTAGAGATGAAGATTGCTCTTCTATCTTTCTTTCTCTCTCTCGTCGATCTCATGCCTGCTATCACTTCCGTGGCAGATGTGCGAAGCCATGACCTGAGCGAGCCTGATGGATTCAACTAAAAGTTGTGAAATTGTACAACAATAAAACAGAGATCTCAAAATATATATATATATATATATATATCTAAAAACCTGGTCAACAATTTACAGAAACTATTTTAACTATGCATTAACAAATTCTAAATTCTAAAATTTTCCGATCTATCAGTGGCTTTTACCAGTTTCCTATTAGGAGGATGGTTAAATCGGCATGCCGCACCAAATCTGCATAGGCCAATTCTGATGTAGGTGATGCGACGGCGATATTTCGTCTTCGGTCCATCTGTTTACAGCAAATGATCTTGGTTTTACAGAATTATGATTGATGGCTTTTGCAAGGCTGGAAAACTAGAGGTTGCACTTGAGCTGCATTGATAAATTTCATCATCTTCATCCCATTGTGCTTAGATTATCCAAAGAAATTCCAAATTTCTCTGGAGAGAAATTCCGAAATCCAGAGAAATTTGGTGGACGAATCTGCAAACATCAATATCAGGTCCAGAGAAATTCTTCTAGAGATAAATTCGGAATTCTCAGAAGTGTCGATGTAGGAACTGTTTTTAGAATGATCCCCTTCAACAAATAAGTGAGGATTTTTTGATCCAGCAGTATATGACAGGTTTTGTTTACTTTTGTAATTATTAGGAAAGAATCCTCTTGGCGAGCTCAGTAAACCACTAGTATTTCTTTCACTGCGGAGCTTAGTAGATACTACTGGTGATTCTGGTGTCTCGGGATGTTTTCCTGACAATTCTACAGGTCTGTGAAAGCGCAGATGAGCCACAATTCGGTCTATGGGATTGGTCTCAGTCTCCGTATCAGGCATTCGAGTGAAACTGCTGCAATAAGATAGCATCATAGGTAGAGGAGGTATAATGAAAATTGGAAAGCTACAGTTTCTTCTAAGCCTTTTGTGATGAGAGCTGAGTATGCTCACTGTCCAGCGGGAATTTTTGATATAAAATGGAGCCCGGTTGGAGCCATTGTTGGTCCGTTGCTTGCTCAAGCCGATGCAGATGGTTACTTGAGGCTTCATCACCTAGAATGTTGTTCGGATGGATCAGCAGCTGGAGGTAATAGGGTATATAAGTGACAACAGTAGCAACAATGGTGGAGGATCAAACCCACGGCAGAGAAATTTGAATTTTCTCTGGAGTCCATGAAAAGCTAAGGAAATTTTTCTGGCAGTGTCCATGAAAGGCTAAGGAGACCAGAGAAATTCAAAATTTCTCTGAATCAATTTTCTCTGACTTGAATTTTCTCTTGACCAATTTTCTCTGGATTGTTGTTGAGGGACCTTAGACATCATGAAAATATTTGATGTCCTTTATACTATAAAATCATAATATCAGGGACCTTAAAAAAAATACCCCTATATTAATTAGTATATTAATAAATGATATGACATAATTTTATTAGTTTTAAATATTTATAATTTGTATAAGGAGTAAGGTCTATAATTTTGAAATTAGAATATTATTACATGTATTGATACACTAATTGATATATGTAATATCCTTGTATTTTTTAAGGCTTGGCTACATACATGAACATTATTAAATGAGTATGATAAATATATATATATATATATATATACCTAGTTATAATCTTTAATTATAATTTATTGTACTCTTTCCGTTTCAAAATATTAGTCCCTTATTTTATTTTTCATTATCCCAAAATATTAATCCTTTTTTCAAAAATCAAGAACTAAAATAATATTAATTTCCTATTTTGCCCTTCTTTTAAATTTATTAACAACACAAAAAGTACAATTATGATAATTGATATTCTCAAAAAAATGTATTATCAAAATATAATTTTGAAAAATCAATTTTTTTAAAGTGTAATAATTTTACTACAAAAAAATTTAGATTCCCCAAAATGGACTATTATTTTGAGACAGATAAAGTATAATTTATTGTTATATTAGTTATAATTTTATTTTGATTATAATTCAATAATTATTTGATTATACTTTATATTGTGTTTAATTATATCTCAACTTTTTTATAATTATAACTCATATAATTAAATTATAATACTTGTGATGATGAAACCCACAATTATAGTTACTCAGCTAATTCAATGGGAAAATTGAACCAATTATAATTATTGAATTGATTTAATTTTTTTTTGGATGAAATTGTTATTTCAGGTAGGCAATCTAAGAAGGGTGAATTGGGTTTTTAAATAAATTGTCAAATTAAAAATTAACCCAAATAATAAATAAATAAATATGCTCAAAAATATAAAATAAAGTAATAAAATAAAATGAGCAAAGAGAAGAGAAATCAAACAAAGCGATTTATAGTGGTTTAGCTCGTCGGGTCTACGTCCACTCCCTAAGTATCCTCCTCGGGAATTTCTCCACTATTTTTAAATAGTAATTACACCACTAGTTTCACGGGTACTAGTAAACCTTTACAACAAGTGACCAATCCCGATCATTCTGACTAATTTAGAATCCGGTAGTAATTTATCTCAAAAATAACTTACAAAAATCTATCAACTAGTTTTGAATTTGGTGCCTAGTCACACCTAACCGAAGTGATTTTATCCACAAAAAAAAAAATACTCACAAAAACTCTTTTTACAAGAATAATATGAATAAGGAATAAAAAAAACTCTTTTACAGTTTTGCTCAAACTCTTAACAAATTTTTTCTAATAGAAAATAAAACTCAATGAAGCACAATACTATATTTGAGAGTATTTTAATACACAAATTTTTCTCTCATTTTCACTTCCTCACTTCTTATTTTTCTCCAACCAAAATAATTTTATATATATCCAAAAATATATTCATTAAGAGAGAGACACTCCATATCTGTTGAAAGAGGCAAAGACACGCGAAGCACGAACCAATTTCTTCTTTTCAAATATAGCAGGTGGAGGAATTGAAATTATAGATCGAAGCCGTTTTTAACGAATAATAACAACAAAATTTCAAATCAATTCACGTAAAAACAAATGATGCACAGTAACTGCATAGTAATTTGTCTATTAAAATATTTGATTACATAGTAATTACTTTATTAAAATATTTGTATGCATAGTAAAATCTCTTTAATTAATATTTATATGAGATATGAAAATATATATTCTTTTTAAAATCTTTGTAATTATTGTAAAGATTTTAGATACACTCTAATAAAAAATAACCAACCATCCCATGTGATCAGTATATCAAATTTTGTCCCCAAAAAAAAAAAAAAAAAAAAAAACTCACCAATATCATATTTATCAAAAGAATATAACCAATCAACATCAAATTTGTCAAAAGATGAATAGTGATTAGCCGAAATTTTTAAAATGTGAACAGTAAAATTTTTAAAACATGTGTTTGGTTTAGTTTTGGGAGATAAATTTTCAAAAAAAAATTTGGAGAGAGTTTAGAAATTTTTTTAGTTTGTTTGGTTGTATATTTTTGAAATATTTTTGGAGTATGGGAGTTTGTGATGATTTAATATTTTGTTGTAGTTGAGTAGATATATGTGAGAGAAAAAGTGATTGAGAATGAGAGAAGAGAGAGAAAAAATGATTAATTGATGTGTAGGAGAGAGAAAGTGATTTTGAAATTTTTTTTCCAAAATCATTAAACCAAACAAAATTTTAAAAAAATTTCTCTAAAATTGATCTCCCAAAAACAAACCAAACAAGACCTTAATCTTTCACAGTAATTTCCATTTAAATAATATTTAACAAAAATACACCATACAATATATATTTCAACAGATAATATTTTGTGTTAAAGAATATATAAAATATGTATATTAAATAATTTATCCCATAATATTTTAGATATCATCACAATTAAATCGCACAATTAATAGAAGGATAAATTACACAAATAGTCCCTATAGTTTGGGGTTTGTGTCACTTTGGTCCCTGACTTTTCAATTGTGACACATTTGACCATAAATTTTGAATCTTGTTCCAAATAAGAACAATTGAAGATATCATTAGATTTTTTAAGGGTAAAATTGTCAATTTGATAAAATATAAACTAATTTGACAAAAATAAATGGCAAACAAATATTTTTGAATTTTTAAAAATTATTTCTACCCACTAAAAATAAAATTATGTAAAATTGATAAATCTTTAGACATTTATATATTTTTTTTTACCAAATTAATTTTTATTATGTGTTTGGATGATGATCATGTAAAATTAATTTTAAAAAATTAATCATGTAATTTTTATTAATTTTACATAATTTTATCATTGATGGATAAAAATAATTTTTAAAAAATTTAAAATAGTTTTTTGACATTTATTTTTGTCAAATTAGTTTATATTTTATCAAATTGATAATTTTACCCTTGAAAAATCTAATAATATTTTCAATTGTCCTTATTTGGAACAAGATTCAAAATTCATGGTCAAATGTGTCACAATTGAAAAGTCGAGGACCAAAGTGACACAAGCCCCAAACTATAGGGACTATTAGTATAATTAACCCTTAATAGAAATATACAAAATATCTGATAAAATAAACGGTTTGAATCCTCGAAACAGAACCTGTAATGGATCCCATGGATTCAAATAACGCCCTCTAATCTAAAATCTGAACCGGAGGGATCCTTCTCCCTTAAAAAAATTAAATTGTTTATAATTTTAATATAATTACTCTATTCTTTGTTTTAGTACGATTAAAAGATTAAAATTAATATAAATCGTGTGCACACAGCATAAATATGAAAAAATATATATTTTAATATAGTAGAAATGATAATATTATTTTTTCATCTATATTATTAATGATTATTGATAAAAAAAGAGATTAAAAAACTCTAGTCTAGTTATTCTAAAATTATATTATTAATAATTATTGATAAAAAAAAAGAGATTAAAAAACTCTAGTCTAGTTATTCTAAAATTATAAAACTTGTTATATACATATTTTCAAAGAAGTCATTGTCATTTAGCCATATATATATATATATATATATGCATATAGTTTCTTGACTTGACTGAACTCAATCTTGCATTCTTTTCATTTCTATATTTTCCAAGCCCACCATGACCATGGAGGTTAATGTGTTGTCTAAGAAGTTGATAAAACCATCAACTCCCACCCCAAATCATCCCCAAACTTGCAAGTTATCTTTCTTTGATCAATTGGCTCCTCCAGCACATATTCCTCTCATTTTCTTCTACACTGCTGATGATGATACCAACAAAGAGATGGTCAAAATTGACCAAAAACTACAACAACTAGAAAAATCATTATCAGAAATCCTAACCCTATTTTACCCAGAAGCCGGAAGATTTGTAAATGATGATCTTTTGATAGATTGTAATGACCAAGGTGTTGAATTCTTGGAAGCCAAAGTCAATGTTCAACTCATGGAGTTTCTCAATCAAGGTCCTAAGCTTGAGCTTGTCAACCATTTTGTTCCATGGGGTATAGGGCCAGCCAAGTTAGCCACCACTCCAATGGTGGCGATTCAAGCCACCGTCTTCGAATGTGGTGGTTTAGCCATATGTGTCCACGCTTCGCACATTGTAAATGATGGATTCACGGGAAGTAGGTTCATTCAAGCTTGGGCCACTGCAAGCCGGCTAGGGCTCAGCAAAGTAGTATGTCCGAGTTTTGACCTACCGTCTCTCTTCCCATCGAGAGATGTCTCTGCCGTCCTCAAGGCCGCACCCCCTAAAGACGTCGGGGCTAAGGTTATTACAAGGAGGTTCCTGTTTGATGCAGCGACAATATCTGCATTCAAACAGGAAGTCAAAGTAAGGCCACGTGATACTTTAAATAATAACAGTGAACGGGAGCCTTCAAAACTAGAGGTGGTGATGGCATCCACATGGAAGGCTCTCATCCGCCTCGGCCGAGTGAAACATGAGGGGAAGCTGAGGCCTTCTGTAATGACCCTACCGGTGAATTTGAGAAGTAGAACAGCCTTAGAAACCCCAAAGAACTCTTTTGGAAATTTTTACATGACATGTCCATCCAAATTTGAACCAGAGGAGAGCGAAACAACCCTTCTCTCTCACTTGGTGGGTCTTATAAGGAATACAGTGAGGAACACACTTGCAAAAGCTGCAAAACTCACCAATGCCGATGAGGTTTTCGCGGCGCTGTTGAACGATCTCAATGTAGCGATGAGAGCGGTTATCGACGAGGAAGTTGATGCACATTTTTTCACTACTATGTGTGGATTCTCCTTGTATGACACTGATTTTGGTTTTGGCAAGCCATTTTTGGTGAGTAATGCAAGTGTGGCTATGGAATTGATTTCTTTGATGGACACCAAGTGTGGGACTGGAATTGAAGTATGGGTGAGCTTGAAGCAACCAGACATGGCTGTGCTAGAAAAGGATTCAGAACTTGGAGCATTGATGATTATGGGTTAAGGGTAAATTTGTCGTTTTATTGTTAATAATGATGAAATTCAAATAAGTGTGTTGAGCCTGTTTTAATTTTGTATTATGAATTCGATAATCGTAATTTCTTCCTTTTATTATATTTGTCTTTTTTGAAAAAAAAAATTGTTTTCAAAATTATAATGATTGTGTATTTTTTAAAAGATAAATGCAATAAAATTAAAGTAGATGCAATTATTGAATTAATTTGAATGATTTATGCATAAAAATTTATAAATTAAATAAATCATATCATCAAAATCAGACCGTTGTGAACTCATAAGACTGAGACGTTTTAATCCACTAAATATTGACATTTTCTACTATGCTATTATTAATAAATTCAAAATTACTATTTACTATAAAATTTTATTTCGAAAATCGCCTTCATTCAGAATTTTAGGCCCGTTTGTTTGGGGTTATAGGAACGGGATTGGAATTGATAGTGAAGTGAAACTACTATATGGGGTGTTTGTTTTGAGAGATAGGGAAGGGACTACTAATACCAAGGCCTTGGAAGGAGGATTCATAGTGAGGAGGTAGAGATGGTATTAGAAAAATAGTGAGGGGATTAGAAATTTTTTTATTTTTTATATTTTTTATATATTGAGAATTTTTTTTAAAATATTAATGTTTAATTTTTTAAATTTTTTTATTTGTTTTATTATTTTATATAAAAATAATTTAACAATTCTTCACTATTAATCCTCTCACTATTAATCCCTTCACTAACAATCTCTTTCATTCTAGCTCTGAAAATAAATGAGACAAAACTTCTGGTTGTGATGTTACAACTAAAACGGATCTTGTTCAAAATTACTATTTACTACTTTCCGTAAAATAATGCATGTTGACAAAACAATTAATATATTCCTTCCCAAAAAATTGTAGAGCCCACATCATTAATTCAGATATGTAAGTTGCACATTTCCTGGTCACAATTTTTATTCACAGTTTTTTCTTGAGTAATGTTAGGTATCATAAAAAAAATTTCATAAAAATAATTACGAAAATTTTGTGACTTTTGGATTACACTTAGAATAAAGCACTACACACTAATCAAGGTAATCTAAGGATCATAAATTTTTCATGATCATTTTCATGACAAAATTTTCATGATTCCTAACTTTTCTCTTTTTTCTTAGCATCAATGTTAGGTATCATGAAAAATCTTTTATGAAAATAATCATAAAAGTTTTGTGACTTTTGGATTACATTTAGAATAAAATACCATACACTAATTAAAATAATCTAAGAATCATAAATTTTTCATGATCATTTTCATGAAAAAAATTTCATAATGCTTAATTTTTCCCTTTTTTGAGGCACATTTTGTGCTCGCAACCGCTATGCCTATCTTTTTTTCTGATTTATACAGTGGGGGCAAAATAAAGTAGCTTTGTAGTCCGTCTGATAATCTGAAAAAACAAAAAGCTTTGCAGCAAAAGTAAATAAATAAAAGAGAAATGCTAGGCTTCAGGAAAAATTTTCAGGAAAATAGAGGAAAATGGAGGAGGAGGCGGAGGAGGAACTAGAGGGGCTCGGTCGTCTGCCCAGCCGCCGTCGTCCGCCGTCGGTCAGTCGTCTGCCCAGCGCCACTGTCGCAGCCTCTACCCAGGCCCGCCTCCGCCTCTGCCCAGCCCCGCCTCCGCCTCCTTCCATTTTGATGGCCCCCTCCAGTTCCTCCTCCTCCTCCTCCTCCTCCTCTATTTTCATGAAGGTTTTCTTGAAAATTTTTCCTGAAGCCTAGCACCTCTCTAAATAAAATAGTGGAATGTCTCTTTGGTTAGTTATACATTTTAATTAAAAAAAAATTAAAATTATATAAGTTATTATTTTTTTTTATATATATATTTTTTTACAAAAAATTTAAAAATTATGAAAATAATTTATTCCCAAACTAGACTTAAGGATAAGAAAAATTATTGATCACCTCTGCCCGACTTCTTAAGATTTAACCCACTCATTTATGTTTAGGTTTTTAAGGGAAGGGTTACATCAAGAATCTCAAATCTTTTATATAGTGTGGAATTTACATCTATATAAGTTTGTGTGGGTCTCATATTTATATAAGAGGTTTGATAAATTATTTAAAATTGATAACATTTTTCTTAAGGATGTGTTTGTTTTGAAGAATTAGAGTGTGAGATTGGACTATTAGTCCTACCGGACTAATAGTCCATTGTTTGTTTTAAAAGTTTTGTTCTGGACTAATAGTCTCTCTGGACTATTAGTCCCATATATGGGGGGTTAGGATAGAAATCATGGGATAACTCATCCCATGGGATTAGACAATGAAATTATCTTGTTACCCTCTAGTATTTAATTATGTATTATATTTAGTAAAATTCAAAAAAAATTAAAATTTTCAATTTAAAAATAAAATAATTTTATTTAATTTTTTTTTTTGTTTTATTTATTTAATTTTTTAAAATATTTTTTTATAGATATTTTATTGATGTTTTATTTTAAAATTTTGTTTATATTTTATTTAATTTCATTATTTAAATTTTAATAGATGTTTTATTTTATTTCATTATTTAATTATTATTATTATTATTATTTAAAATAAATTTATTTAAAGTTTTAATTAAAAAATAACATATATTTTAATTTATATTTAATTTTTTTAAAATAAATTTATTTAATTGTGCAAAAAATAAAATAAAATAAATTTTTATTTAATCTAACTAAAAATAATTAAAATATTAAAACTATGTTTAATATTGTACTTAGTAAATAATTGAAAAGGATAAAATAGTCATTTGAGTATTTATCCTTTTCCATAATATTCCAAACAAATATTAGATTAAAATAGTCCAATCCAGACATCTAATCTCATGACTAAACAAGCATAGAATATAAATCCAGTCTAACTAAATAGTCCGGGAATAAAGTATCCCAGGATTATAATCCCCCCTTATCCAGTGTATCCAAACAAACACACCCTAAGAGAAATTATTGATTAGTCTAGAGATACCATGTGATTATATTTCTGTCCAATCACAAATCACTATATCTCTCATATTTTTCAATCACTTAATACAAAAACATAAATTCCATCACTTCCATTAATCTAAATATATATAAAGTACTACGTGACGCTCCTAACTAACCGATAGCTTCTCCAAAGTTAACGGTATTAGGATGATTGCACTTGAGTAAAACAATAAAAAAAAGGGGTACTTACTAATTAGTCCTATTCACTAGACTTATTTACCTACAGGTCCTAACTAATAAATTTAACACTATAAAAATAAGAGAGTGATAAATTTATCACTAAAAAATTATTCATAAAAAAAGAGACTGATAAATTTATCACTATAAAATTATTCATAAAAAAAAAAGACTGATAAAATTTGTCTTTATCACTTAATAAATTATATCAAATAGGACTTAATGGGTAATAAGTCTCAAAGTATGACCTATTGGGTAATTAGTCTCCCAAGTAGAAAAAAAATCAGCTTGTATGGTTCCTATTGAAATTTTTTTATTTTCTATATTTTTTATTTTTAATGAATATTTTTTAATATTTTAAATTTTTTTTTTTAAATTTTCGATGCACTTAACATAATACACTTAAAAAGTATAATACTTGTGAAAAAAATCTTTAAAAAATTCAATAAATATCAAAAATATAAAAAAAAAATGACAATTCAGTATATTTTTCGTATTCTTGTGTATTTATTAATTTTTTTAAATATTTTTTTATAAATTTTTTTTATTTTTTAGATACATCTAAATAAGGTGCATCTAAAAAAAATATAAAAAATTACTTAAAATTTTAAAAATATTCACTAAAAATAAAAAATAATAAAAATTAAACTTTTAAAAAATTAAAGTCAAAAAATTAAAACCAAACCTATTGAATAATTCTCTAATGTGTTAGAGGCCCTGTTTGGTAGGACTTATTTCCAGCTTATTTCAGCTTTTAGCTTAATTTAAGTTATTTTGATGTGTTTGGTTTAGCTTAACAATACAGCTTATAGCTTTTTATAAGCCAAAAATCAACTTATTCTTTGAGTGGGGGAGGAGAAGCTTAATTTATAAGTCAAAAATCAGCTTATATTCACAACTATAAGTTATAAGGTGTTAGGTTATAAATTATAATCACTTTCCCACAGCTCTACTAAACGGGCCAGATTCGAGAAGATGTAAAAAGTAAAACAAAAATAATACGGATCCCAATAAGATGACCCAGTGTATCATTATTATTATTATTATTAAAAAAAAATAGATATATAAATAAGTTATTTCACATATTTATTATAAAGTATTTTATTATTTAGATAAATTGTAAATACACTCTCTGAGTTTTAATTAAAATATGAATTACTCTCTGTGGTTCTGAAAATTACATTTCAGCTCCTAAGATTTTTAATTTTGTAACAAATCGCTTTTTTTATTAATAAATCATGAAATCAATTAACGGTTTTTAATGATGTTAGAAATATGTTTTAATTAATAATTTAGGTAATTTTATTATTGTATAGAAAAATAATTATGAATTTTATTTTTTTAGTTAATTCTGTTAAATAATTTTTTTTTTTGAAAAGGGGTATTTGTTATTTTCTGTTGAACCATTTTAATATCTTTTATTTATTTATTTATATATTTTTGTTCATGAATTTTCTTTTGTCTTATTCATGAATCTCATCTTGTTTATGAATGGAGATTCATTATTTTGGTAACCTTTTGTCTTGTTCATGAATGGAGATTAATTAGAATTCATAAACTTGGTGGTGAATTAATATTTGGATACATTCTTCTTTTTCTCTAGGTTCATAATCATTATTATTTTTTGGTGTATTTTGTAAAGTCCTAGTGACCTATAAATAGTTCCTCTCTTCTACTCTTTTCTACACCAACACAACAACTATTTTCTATACAAGAGAGATTACTAGCAAAGAATGATGTTTTTCTTGGTGGAGCTTTGGGTTCACCATCTTGTGCAGAGTTGGCTTGAACCATACGATAAGTGGTCGGGTTGTTGTATCCTGAAAGGGACAAGTCATAATTTTGTAACTGCTGCATCGGTATTTGGGTTCTTCATACCGCATTGGACTTGATCTCTTTAAAATTGTTGGTGAAAATACTAGAAAAAATTATTTTTTATTAATAAATAATGCAAAAAAAATGAGATATCTGTGTCTCAGCCTGATTTATTTGTATCTCATTTTCTTTGCATAATTTATTAATAAAATATAATTTTTTTAGTATTTTCATCAACATTTATATGAAATAATCTGTACTTTAAACAAATTTTAGAAGGCGTATTTATAATTTACCCCAGTATTTATAATGCATTTTAGATAATTTCATTACTAGAAATTTTATCATACTTACGTCTGGGTTGAAATTAAAGTTTATGCGTACTCTAAATACTGAGATATATGTTTAAGGGATTATCGAGACTCTGAGCAAGTAGTTCGAAAGCCTTATTATTGAATCAATACCTGTTGATTGACATGAATATCAATACCTGTTGATTGACATGAATATATTATCAGCCGTGCTACAGACCCCACCGGGGGTCGACCCTCAGTGAGGTGACACTATTCACCGAAATCATTAAAAAATAATAATAATAATAATAATTTTTATTTTGAGCCAATTATCCCTCTCTATTCATGACCCCTAGTGACCCCCACTGAGGGTCTTAGCCATTTTTCAATATATTATTAAGGATAAATTTTTTTTTTATCAGCTATTATTAAGGGTAAATTACAAATATATTCTTTGAGATTTGTTTAAAATATATATTATTTTTTGTGATTTAAAAAATTACAAATACCTCCTTATTAGATTTTTTTTTATTTAATAGAATTAATTAAAAAAATAAAATTCATAATCGCTCTCTTATACTATAATAAAATTATCTAAATTATTAATTGAAACATATTTCTAACAACATTAAAAATTATTATTTAACTTTATTGATTTATTAGTAGATGGGGCGATTTGTTATGAAATTAAAAATCTCACGGGGTGTAATATAATTTTCAGAACAACAGGAGGCAATTCGTATTTTAATCAAATCTCAGGGGTGTATTTGTAATTTATCCTATTATCAAAGATAAATAATTATTTTAAAATTTAATTTTTTATAAAAAATATGTAAAAAAATAAAATGGAAATATATGAGGGGAGAGAGAAAGAGAGAGAGAGAGGTGGATAAACTTACTGGGTTGCAGATGTTGAGGGTGTTTGTTTGGGCTTTTTTGAGCCAACATATAACTTTTAGCTTTGAAAAAGTTATTTTAGACCATTTGGTTAAACTTATTTCAAACCGTTTCTGATTCTAAAAACTTATTTTAACTTAAAAAAGCTAATTCTGATAAGCTGCTCACCCCTTACTTCTGATTATCAGTTTCTGCTATGGACATGTTAATTTACGGTTATACTTTTAGATTTTTTTATTTTTTATTTAATGGACTATAGATTATTATTATTATTTTGTGTGAAAAATGTAGACAAGTAGTGAATACCAAAAAATAAAAGTTAATTGAAAAAGTTACTTCACGGCTTATTTAACAAATACTACTCAGCAACTTAAATCTATAATTTAACAGTTACACCAAACAGATTAACAGTTTCAGATTAAAGTCATAATTTATAATCTGTTAAGCTATAATTGATAATCTATTTTAATAGGTACACCAAACGGGACCGTTGTGCAGGAGGAAGAGAGTATAAATAAATACATTGAGCCGTTGTTTGGCAAGTTACTTTTTTTAATTTTTTTGGATAAATTACAAACCCATCTCTTGAGATTTATTTAAATTATAAATTACTCCTTGTGATTTTAGAAATTATATTATGTCCTATAAGGTTTCTAATTTCATAACAAATAGATCATTTTATTATTAAATCATCAAGTTAATTAACAGTTTTTAATAATGTTAAAATTTTATTTTAATTAATAACTCAAATCATTTTATTATTGTATAGGTGAACAGATGGAAATTTTATTTTTTCAATTAATTCTGTTAAAAAAATTCTGATACGGAGGTATTTGTAATTTTTCAAACCACAAGAGGTAATTCGTATTTTAAGCAAACCTGAGGAGGTATATTTGTAATTTATCCTTTTTTTGGTTAAAATAATTAATAAAAATGAAATAAATTAAAATAATTAATAATATAAAATATCACATTTAATTTATAATCATTTATTTTTTCTCTTGTAATCGTCAAATTAATTACAAAAAAAAAAATTAACTATCTTTTTAAACACAATTATTTTAATTAGACTAAAATAATAATAAAAATAATAATAAAATAACCAACTAAAATAGTTATCTTTTCAAATAGGGCAAATTACATATACCTCCCTCGAGGTTTAGCTAAATTACAGATACCCTCCTGAGGTTTGAGAAATTACAGATACCTCCCGAGGTTTATATTTTCATAACAAATTGCCTCATGAGGTTTATATTTTCATAACAATTTGTCCTCTAATTTGTTATGCAAATAGTACCTTCAGGGGGTGTCTGTAATTTCTGAAACCTCAAGGGAGTATCTGTAATTTTGCTAAATCTCGAAGAGGGTATATGTAATTTGCCCTTATCTTTTTTAAGGTGAGTTTTAGATGTCTAATTTATATAAGGTATAAGGGCAAATTACATATACCTCTCTCGAGGTTTAGCTAAATTACAAATACCCCCCTAAGGTTTGAGAAATTACAGATACCCCCCTGAAGTTTCTATTTTCATAACAAATTGCCCCCTGAGGTTTATATTTTCATAACAATTTGCCCCCTAATTTGTTATGCAAATAGTACCTTCAGGGGGGTATCTGTAATTTCTGAAACCTCAGAGGGTATCTGTAATTTTGCTAAACCTCGAGGGGGGTACATGTAATTTGCCCTTTCAAATAAGGCCTGAGCGGAGCATTATACATGTGTCATATTATTAGTGGAATGGGATATCCCCTCACCATAAGGACTTCTTTATTGGAAGAATTAGGTTGAATGCGATTATGAGTATGTTAAAATTGAGTGAGAAGATTATTAATGTGATGGTATTAAATTGGAGATGTAAAATAAAGTATGTTTGTTTGTGTACTAGTGTGGTGGTATTAGTTAATTAGGACTAAATCTATAAAATTACTTGAAAATTGTCCTCACAAATAATATAATTTTGTTGGTTTTGTAAAGTGAAGGGCAAAATGATAATTTAGCCATCAATTTGTGTGAAGGGATTAGCTATCCCAACCCTCCCATGAGAATGTTAATCCCACCATGGGAGGGGATTCATACTCCTATAGGATTACTAATCCCATAACATTTTGTTGCACACAACACATGAGTTTGGTGGATCTCATGGATTAGTAATCTCATCCTCCCTCCCAAACTTTCAATCGAACACAACCTAAATGATGTGATATACTTATGACATAAAGTACTTTCTTGAGCGTAATTATTCGATAATCCGAAAGTACAGTCACGTGATATTTTATAGTAATATGTTTGGTAGAAGAGTTGGAATATTAACTATTTGTGTTGAGTGATTGAAGAATATAAAGGGGCATAATAAATGATAATTAGTGAAAGAGTATAATCATGTATACTCCAAGATTATTATATAATTTTTCCTCTCCCGAAGGTTTGTTTTCTCCTGTGTTTTTATTTTTATTTTTATAATTAGGTATTCAAACTAATTTATGAGCACCTCGAGTAATTTTGGAGTTTTAAAATTAATGACTGGACAAACTTTCAATAACACCAAGATTTGAAATATTTGACCTTTATAAGATTTGACTAGCAACTTAATGGCATTGTTTGGCTAGAGGCTATTTAGTTAAAATAGTCACAAAATATATTAAAATAATTAATAAAATGAAATATCATATTTAATTTATAATTATTTTATTTTTTTTCTCACAATCATTAAATCAATTACACAAAAAAATCAACTATCATCCTACTAAACACAATTTTTTTATAACTAAATTAAAATAATTAAAAAATCAAATAATTAATTAAAATAACTTACTCCTAGAATGGCAAGCTCTTCTGTTCTCTCCTGTTATCTTGATGTGATGCCTCTACCAATGGGGCTGCTCACTGACAAATTAAAAATATCTAACGTATATTCAATCACAAATTGAGGAGATTAATTCAAAATTTTGTTTTATTATTTAAATTTTTAATTAATTAACATGAGATTAAAATTTAATTCAGAATTAGGGGTCTTTTGAGAGAAAAAAAAAAAAAAGAGTTAACTTTTAGCTTTTTACCCATTTTAAATCATATTACTTCTCACATTTTTATCCACAAAAAGACAAAATAGACTAAAAAAATTAATAATTTATTTTTTTACCAACTTTCCAAAACACCACTAGAAGTAGTGTTTTTAGTGTTTGTGCCTAATCTTATACTTTTAAAATAGGATAAATAATACTTTTTTTTTTTTTTTATTGTTACAGGAAAATCCTCTCTACCCTCCCGCAGGTCCAAGGCAGCGCCCCTTGCAGAGATCACCAAGGTGTCCTGTTAGCCGTTCTGAGCGAGGAGACTATAACTTGGGAACTTGTCCCGACCTCCCAAGATAAGCTCCGCTTAATTGAGAAGGTAAATAATACTTTACCTTCTCAATTATAACAGATTATTTATAATCATTCATTGAAAGTCAAAAGTTCGTCACTAATTATAATTACAGTACTGATTCAGTGCTCTAAATTTGCATCACTAATGTTAGCTCTAATGAGCTCGCAGTGCAAAGAAAAAAAAAAAAAACAAGCCAAACTATCACATTAGTGGTGGGTCCATATTGTCGCCATGTCATTAGTGGTCTCCAATTAGTGGGCTAAAGCATTTTTGTTATAATTATCAAAATGCTATTGTCATATTTTTGTTTGTATGGCTTTTTATATACATTTTTTTTTAATATGTTTAGCATTTTCATAGAATTTTTTTAAAGACCCAAAAAATCATTGAAAAAAAAAAAAAACCACTAGCACAATAAGGCCAATTATAGTTATTTCACTTACATATAAATCTATTTTTAAAAATTTAAATAAAACACAAATGGCAAAAAGAACTGAAAAAAAAAATAAAAAATAAAAAAAATACAACAACAACAACACCGCTATCTAAATGTATTGTGGATTGGTTTTTGGATAAGTAAAATTATTCAATTTTTATTAAGACCGTGATTATAAACAAATTAGTTATTGTTTTAAAAACAAAAAATTGTGACCCAATTATTAATTGCATTCCACAAGAAAAGTTTTCTAGAATCGAAATCATTTCACTTTATTTAAGTTAACCAAACCAGTCCCAAACACCCCACACCCCACACCCCCACCCCCAACAAAAAAAACATAGATGGTGTTTGGGAAGTGAGTTTTTATGTAAATTTTATTAGATGTAGATTTTTATGAGATAAAAAAATTTTGGTGTTTGGGAAGATAGTTGGGTTTTCATGTGGTTGGATGTGATGTTTGTGAGAGAAAAAGTGAAATGATTATGGGATTGGATGTGATATTTTGTTTGGATGTGTTTTTTTTTATTTTGCAAAACTTTTGTCTTTTAGTGAAAAAAATGAGAAAAAAATTTGGGAACTTGCTTCCCAAAAACCACCTATGATTTGAGGAATGTTAGAGATCCTAAAAATTCTATTAAAAGTTCTACCAAATGTCTCACATGTGTGTGAGACCTACATAATGTGGGTTCCATGTGAGTCCCACACTCATATAAGATATTTGGTAAAATTTTTAGTAAAATTTTTGAGATCTCTAACATTTTTTATATAATTTAGATTCCAAACTGAATCCAGCTCACACGAATGGTTACGATTTTTTTTTTAGGTTTACTTAAATTACAAATTATCCTATTTAGTTTTAGAAATTATATTATGCTCCTAAGGTTTTTAATTTCATAACAAATAGGTCCTTTTATTAATAAATCATCAAGCTAATTAACAGTTTTTAATAATTTTAAAATTTTATTTCAATTAATAATTCAGATAATTTTATTATTGTATAGGTGAATTGTTAGAAATTTCACTTTTACAATTAATTCTGTTAAATAAAAAATTCTAACAATGAGGTATTTATAATTTTTTAAACCACAAAAGGCAATTTATATTTTAAGTAAATCTCAAGAGGTATATTTATAATTTATCCAAAAGAAAAATCTATCTTTTATTTTCAAAAGTCTTCTAGTCTAGTAAAATTTAAGTGAAAAGTTTGTTTCAAAAAAGAGTTATTAATAAAAACAATGTGAACCAGCCCTTGGGCCAAACAATAGCAGAACTTTAAAAAAAATCGAATACTAAAACATATATATATTTATAGGGTCTGTATTATTCGAAGAATTGTATCATGGGTCAATCATACTGATCTTGGGCCTGGGCCTAACCTTTGTGCTGGGATAGAGATTTAAAAACAAACAAAAACATAGTGGGGGGCACATATACTTTTAGGCCATATTTGTTTGGGTGGATTAGATTAGGTTGGATTAATATTCTCATAATTAATAGTTTTAAAACTATGAATCTTTTTGAATTGTGTATCCTATTCTATGTTTGGATTGAGTAAGGATTATTAAGAGGAACCAATAATGCAGACTTTGGCTTAGTCCTTCAATTTATAACCCACCCCCTTCTGTAGGCTTGAATAGTCCATCATATGTGAGATATCATATTCGGATGGATTATTAGTCCGTACTTCAATTGTTTAACTAAATATTGAATTAATAATTTTATTGGACTATTAGTTCAATCCCAAGCTCATATCCACCCAAATAAACATGGCCTTAGGGTGTGTTTGATTGAACGGATTGGATAAGAGGGAGATTAGAATTCATCGGACTTGAATCTTGGGACTGTGAATCCCTTGGACTATTTGGTTAGATTGGATGTGTGTCTCGTGCTTGTTTTCTAAATAATAGCAATATTAAACATATCTTTAATATTTTAATTATTTTTAGCTAGATTAAATAAAAAATTTATTTATTTTATTTTTTACACAATTAAATAAATAAAAGATCAATAAAAATATATGTTATTTTTTTAATTAAAATTTTAAATAAATTTATTTTAAAAAATAATAATAATGAAATAATGAAATTAAACAAAACATCTATTAAATTTTAAATAATGAAATTAAATAAAATATAAACAAAATTTTAAAATAAAACATCAATAAAAATATTTATAAAAAATTAAATAAATAAAACATCAATAAAAAGTTAAATAAAATTATTTTATTTTTAAATTGAGACATTTAAATTTTATTAAATTTTACTAAATATAATACATAATTAAATAGTAGAGGGTCAAAATGATCATTTTGGCACCTAATCCCAATAGTAAATAGTCCCATGGAAATAATTTCATCCCCTAAGATACAATAGTCGCTCATGTGAGGGATATGGAGTCTGGCTAGACTCCATATCCGACGGACTAAAAAAAAAAAACCAAATTAGATACTTCTAATAAATTACAATTTTCACAGTAAATAGTTTCATCTTATCCCTTTAATCAAACACACCGTTAGGGTTTATATCCCTGTGAATGTTCGTTGCCATTGATTGTGTCAATTGCACATCCCTGTAGACGAATAAATATAAGGGTAAATTATAAATATGCCCTATGAGATTTAATTAAAATATAAATTATTTTTTATAATTTTGAAAATTAAATTCTAATCCCTCAAGTTTTTAATTTCATAATAAATCGTCCTTTTTATTAACAAATCAAGTCAATTAATAGTTTTTAATAATGTTATAAATATGTTTCAATTAATAATTTATGTAATTTTGTTATTGTATAGGAGTGTAATTATGAATTTTATTTTTTTAGTTAATTCTGTTAAATAAAAATTCTAACAAGGGGGTATTTATAATTTTTCAAATCATAAGAAGTAATCTGTATTTTAAGTAAACTTTAGAGGGTGTGTTTGTAATTTACCCTAAATATAAGTGCATACATGATTTTCATATAATGAAATATAATTATGTTGCAAATACTTAGATCTGGTGTGGGATTTGATTTTCTTAATTCTCGTTTGGAAAGAGCTAATTTAGTTTTATTTTTTTACTTTTTTGGATAATTTAGCCTGACTAAATTAGTTTCGTTTGAAAAGAACTTTTGATTTTTTTTTTTTTTTTGTTGGTTTGGATGTAATGGTTATCAGAGAAAAAATGAAATGATTATAATTTAGATATAACATTTTGCCTTATTGATTTATTTAGCTTATTTTGTCTTTTTATGGGGTGTTTTAAGAAAATGGTTAAAAGTTTACTTTTTGACTTTTTTTGAAAAAATATGTAAAAAATATGAGAGATGATATGACTCAAAATAGGTTAAAAGTTAGGAAGTACCTTTTAACCCATTTTTGAAAATAGGCCTCAGTCAATTTAACTTTTGCCAAATGAGGCATTGTGATTTTTTGAATTTTGAATTTTTTTTATAAGGTGGAAAAAATTAATATATTTAGAAATACTTTTTTAATATATATATATATATATTTTTTTTTCGTTGAATGAAAAAACATGATTGATATGACAATATGACTTGCGTTTTGCCTTAAATTCTCATTTTGCCCTTGTAGAGAGTCAAGCTAGGTGGTACAAAATTCAGCGTGCGTTGGTATTTTTATATTGGTATTTTGCAGCCTTTGGCAATTCATGCCAAATATTAGGTTTTATGTTTGGATTTTGAATTTTTGGCTTTTTATTTTTTATTTTTAGCATAAAAACCAACTTGCCAGATGAGGCTTAAGTCTCACATATAAGGCTCATCTTTTATTTCACATTACTATCTAACTTTAGAAAAATCTTGTGTATCTGATACCATTTGATTGCCCAATATATGTATTTTTCAATGTAAAATTAACTCAGTCATAAATTAAATAATTAGACGTGTTTGTTTGCAAAAATAACATAACCAGAAATGTAAGCCTAATCTAAAATTGAGAAAAAAAAAAAAAGAAAGAAAAAGTTTAGAGGTTCTCAGGTTTCATTCATGATTTCACAAATTTTAAAAATTAATTAATTTAATATTTTACTTATGCAGAAACCAACCTGTTTAAGCTTTATAAAAAATAAAAATAAATAAAAAATAAAAAAGAGGTTAAGAGGCAAATATAAACATTGTAGCAGTGGCAGATTCAGGAATTTAATATAGGGGCATCTATTAATTATAATCTCAAAATTTTTCTTCCCCAATAAATAATAATGACATAATAATAATTTTTCGAGTTAATATTAAATATTAAAAATTAATATTCATTACAAAAAGCTTTTAATTTTAAACTTTTACAATTGATCTCGACGAGTTTTCATTTATTGAAATCTTTCCATGATAGTATCATTGTCAATTCCATCAAAAATCTCTTTCCCAATGTAGACAACCAAACTATCATTCATCCATTCATCACCCATTCGATTCAGCAACCGATTATTCACAATATTCATAGCAAAAAATACCCTTTCAACGGTAGCAGTTGCAACAGGCAAGATTAATACTAAAGTCAGAGCAAATACACCAATGGATATATGGATATTTTTGTGTTACATGAATTCAAACATGCCACACAAAGTAACAACTCAGTGTTCGACTCAGTGAAACGAGCATTTAGTTCTTGAATTTGCATATTCAAAACAGTGTAGAATAACTCAGCGCGATAGTGATGCAAGTTTGTAATTTCTTAAGTATTGCGCATTTTTCTCCCTTGAGCTACAAACATATTATCCATTTGGGAAACATCAATTTCATGTTTTTCACAAAAAGACAAAATATCATCAAGTAAAGATGTTCACCCACTCTCCCTCATCTTTTAGAGCCGTACTTTAGAAATTTGAACTAAATTCATGGCATTAACAATATCTTGATCTTTCCTTTGAATACAAACTAAAATGATTGAATTGAGTCCAACAATACATTTGCTTCTGCTCGTTGTTCTGAATTTGAACCATCCTCCAAAATCATTTCAAGCACATCAATCACTGTTGAAAACATACCAGCCAAGCTGACTAAAGTACCATAGTGTGAACCCCAACGTGTATCAGCAACACGTTTAAGATTAGTTTCTTGATTTAAGCCTTGCCCACTAGATAGCTCTCCAGTATCTCAGCAATTTTTGCAGCTTGCTTCTCCCTAATAATATCTCGACGTTTGCTTGATGCTCCAACAACATTCACCACATTAGAAACCAAAGTGAAAAGTAAAGCAATTTGATCATGATTTTTTGCCACAGCTACAAATGCCAATTGCAATTGATGAGCAAAACAATGAACATAATATGCACAAGGATTCTCTTTCAGTATAAGTGTTTTAAGACCATTGAACTCACCTTGCATATTACTAGCCTCATCATATCCTTGACCCTGCAATCTGGAAATACTCAATTTAAGTTTGGAGAATAAATTTTTCACAGCTTGTTGTAGACACCCCATTTTTGACCGTCCTCAAGACTTGGACGTCGCCGTTTGAACACTCGGTGATTACCCATGTTCGTGTTTCGTTTTGAGTTCCCGGAGGTCTCGGCTACGCGCCTTGCTTCAGGATCTCTCAACTCGACTGTTCTGTGTTCGGTTTTGCACCAAACACTTGTGTTTTTGTTTCTGAGGGTGGAGAGTAGCTTGTTAGCTACCCCTGGCACCCACCGGCCGTGGCTTGAGGCCACCGGCCGTGTTTTGAGGCTACCGGCCATTGGTAAAGTATACCATTGGCCGGTCGGCATTCAGTGTGGCCGACCGGCCATCTGTTTGGCCGGTAGTACTTTTTTGACTTTTTCAGGCATAGTGCATGCCAGCTGTGTCAGCTGGAATGCACTAACCCTGCCCCCGGGCATAAGTGTGGTTGTTTTGCCCCTTTTGCACCCTTTTGGTCTAGCTTCTTGAGGAAGTTTGGACCTTTGTCTTAGCTTCCTCAAGAAGCTTGCCAGCTGTCCCAGCTTCCTCAGGAAGCCTTGACCCGCTTGCCCCCTTTGCCCATTTTTTGTTTAGCTTCTTTGAGAAGCTTCAAACCTTTGCTTTGTCTATATATAGAGCCTCTCCTCCTCCATGATAGAGGGTTGAACAAAAAACCAGAGCTTATACATACATATATCTGTCATATACTCTCTCTCTCTATATATCTCCCTCTCTCTCATCCTTTGTGTGTGTTTGGAAGCCTAAAAAGTGTGTTTTGACCTTGGTTTTGCACTAAGACACACACCATTACACCATACTTCGACCTTGAGAGGCTTTGAGGGTTTGTTCTTGAGTTTTTGGACTGGTTTTGATCAGAGAAAGGTGGCTGATCTTGCTGTTCTTTAAGGGTTCTTCAAGGGTAACATTCTTACTTTAGATTCCCCAATCTTGCACTAGATTTTTGCCTATCTTGCTTGCTGTTTTAGACTTTGTATATAACTGAAAAAAGTCTTGTATTTGCATGCTTAAGATACTTCATTAAGGTTGTTTTGTGGCTTGGGGTCGACCTCCCCCTCTTAGGCCTTGTTTAGCCCTTTTGCTGCTCTCTTTGTTAAGCTTTGATTACTCTTGTGTATTGGCCTTCTCACCACTGAAATCCAGTGGATTTTCAGTGGTGAAGAAGGGGTCTTGAGGTCTTGCATAGGGGAGGGACACCCCTCTCCCTTAGTCTCTCATTTTTGCATGTTCTTGGCTCATAAGGGTAGCATGCATGATTAGGTGTTTTTGGTCCCATTTCAGAGGGTTTTGTATGTTGTTAGGTCATAATATGCCTCTGTTTTTGGTTGGATTAGTGGTTCCTTTCATGCTTAATACACTTGCTTTGTATTCTCTCATTTTGCCTAGAAGTGCATCATGCCATTAGACCACCATGCTCTCATGTTTTGACCTTGCTTTGTGAAGTTCTTGGTCATATTTTGCCATGCTTGAGGTCTGTTGGTTACTGATTTGGTTATGTTTGACATATTTAATATGGTTGCTATGCATTTTGGCTTGTGAGCCCTAAATAAGTGAGTCATAAACATGCCTTAGTTGGTCTATTTCAATGATTTGGAATCATTTGCCATGCCATTTCAGTCCATGTTTTTATGCTTTCATACTTGGAATTGTTCTCCTTTTATTGCTTTGAAGATGTGTCCTTTTGTGCCTTGAAATGAGCATTGTGCATGCTTAAGTGTTTAAACCTTTGGGGCTACCATATCAGTGGGTTTTGGGACTTATTTTGGTGCCTTAAAACTCTGTTTTGGTTGTATAGTTCATGCCATGTTTGCTTGGGGGTAGTGGTAGTAGAATGCCCCTTTGTTATGCCTTAATCTTGGGCCTATTGGTGTGCATGCTTACATGAGTGTTTATCCATCATTTTAGGCATCTTTTGTCACTGTTTTTGGGTGGGCTGAGGTCTGCCCCTTTGCATTACATGATCATATTGCATTGCTTTGATTTCATGCTTGCCTAGTATCACAATTGCATGCTTGCATATTGTTAGCTAATTACATTTCATGTCATAGTTTGCATGATGAGTTACATGGCATTACATCTTGTATGTTTGGCATATTGCATTGCTCATGTCGCATCTTTGAGCCAAGTTTGTATACATGCATTGCATTGTTTGGATTGGGGTGTCAAGCCAAACTTGAGGGGTGAGGAGTGTTCGTACTTTAAGTGACGAAACATGTCTCAATCCTCGGTCGCCAATCCCCTTGACCCCAGCATGATAGGGTGTTGGCATTCATCTCTTTTGGTTGCATGCATTTACATTGATTTGCAAAACTTGGCCTCTTAGGCCATCATGCCTAATTGATGGCCCGAGGGCCGAGGGTCATGCTTCCTTGAGTCCATTGCATGATAGGGAGTGTGGCCATGCTTACATTTGCTTGAAATTCCATGCCATACACTGCTTGCCCTCTGTTGCTGTCAAAAACCAGTTTCTGCAGGAAGTTTTGGCTGGCCGGCCATCTCCAGTGCCGACCGGCCATCCATCAATGGTCGATAACTTCATCAGTGGCCGGTGGCCATTTCCCATGGCTGGTGGCCATTTTTACTAGCCGGTGGTGTTCCACAGTGTGCAGAGAACCTATCCCAAGACTTGTGCAGTCTTCAGAGGAGTTAGGCAGTGTAAACAGAGGCAGCAATGCTATGGCAGCGAGTTTCCGGGCAGTACGAGTCAAGCATGCATCATCCAAATATTTTGAAGGCGGGGCTGTGGCCATTTTAATTCTGCATTTAATTTGTTAATTAAATAAGGGTTCTGTAATAATTAATTAAGTAGTTAATTATTTATTCGGTTATGTAATATTTATTCAGACCCTCCGAGTGAAGGCAATTGTGTAATAAGTATGGGTGAGTGTGTGCATGTCTTCCAATCCCACGTCTTTCTTCCCTTTTATTTACCCGCTTATGATGGTAGACTAGGGCATATTTAAATTAGCATACCTTATGCTATGCATGCGTGCATCCATATATTTGTCTTACATGCACCGGGCTCGGTACATCATGCTAACTGCATTTGTATTTCAATTCCAAGTTGAGTACTTGTTAATTGTAGCATTTCACATGCCATCTTTAGGATAGCCGAGCCTATTGTAGTTGTATCTTGCATATGTTGCATTAGCCATCTTAACATGAACTAGGATCATGCATATGATTGCTAACTAGTTTCTGTTTTGGCTTGGAGTACTAGGTGAGTTTTTTATGCTTTAGCATATCGCATACGTGTGAATGTTGCCATAATAGCATGATTACCATGAGGCTAGTTGCTTATGTGATATAACTGATTGAATGCCTGTGGATGGAGGTTGAATTACCTAAATTGGAATAATGCATCAAAACTGTGAGTTTTAAGCCCACTAGATAGTGGCAAAACCATCTTTTCTAAAAGCCCACTCGAGGGTGGCAAAACCTATATTTTAGCCTACTTGCGAGTAGCAAACCATTTTCAAAACGAACATGAAATGTTTTGTTCCAATTTAGGCGATTTGGTCTATACTTGTTTGCTGTGCGCATAACATAGTAATTCTAGGCTAATAACCGAAATAAGAACGCGTAATGTTTTCAAAAATAAGATATCACGGTTAGTAGAGGCCGATCTTCGGATCGGGCGAGAGGGGGTGCTCATAGCTGACCTTCTCCAATCGTACCCAAGTTCCCGAGCCGAGGCAACTTTGGTGATGACGGACACGTGGCCTTTGGCACCGAGTCAGAGTTTCCTAAATTCCCCCATAAAAAATATTTAGGTGGCGACTCTGTATCTGGCAAAGCAGTCCATGTTTGGCACTTCTTTACAAAAATCTGTTTTCCAAAACGATTTGCCGGATTTGGACTCTTTGGTTCAGATTAAGAACCGTGACAATTCGAGTCCGAACTATAGCACGGAGGCCCCCTCGCGAGGCGCGTCTACACTTGTTGAAGTGAGAGAGCATTCGTATTAGCAACATGCTCAATACCCAAAAAGTGCTCAATCACTTGGCCTTTTTTGTCCACATATCGTATTACAACTGCCATTTGCTCCTTAATTGATGTGTCACGGGTTTTATCAATCAAAATAGAAAAAAGTACATCACCAAAATCTTTAATAATCACATTGATAGTTTCAAATGCGGCCACATTTACAATATCTTTTTGAATATCAGGAGATGTCAACTTAAGATTTTGTGGAGCATTGCTCAATGCAACCACTTTCACATCTTCATTATGATCAACAAGAAAATTGAGAAGTTCAAGAAAATTTCCTTGGTTACTTGAATTTTCAGATTCATCATGCCCACGAAACGTAAGTCCTTGTCTTAGAAGAAATTTGACACAATCAACCGATGCATTCAAACAGGTTCGATACTCAATTCGAGCTTGATCAAATTGTGTTGAAAAAAATTGTTTGAATATGTTGATTTTGGTTTAACAAGTCTTGACATTTACTCAAAGCTTGATTATGAGTACTATTGGGACCTCCAACATGAGTCTGAATTTTTTCTTTTTTTTTCTAATTTGAGAAACCCTCACCAACAAAAGAATCACCACCAGCTTGATCTCCAATATCGAGTTTGAAAAGACAACAACATAAACAAAATGTTGTATCTTTTACTACGCTATACTCTAACTAATTAGGAAATTCACTAAACCAAGCCTGATTAAATTGCTGAAATTTTTGTCCAAATGATTTTTGTGAAAAATTATGATCACGAGGTTGACAAGGACCTTTTTGTAGATATGCCCTACGAATTTGGTATCGATCATTAGCATTATAGTCTATAATCCGTGGCCGTAGTCCTGGATCTACAGGAAAGTCTACTAAGTTGATTTATCTGCGACTTTGTTTTGTAGAAGAATAATTATAATCTTCTTCTTGAGAAAGAGATGATTCCAACTTTGATTTTCTTTTGAAATATTTCTCCATGACCGTTTTAAAAAATAAAAATTCATAATCAAAATCACATACCCCCACAAATCAAAATATCAAATTTTAATACAAATCAAAAAAATTTAAATTTAGCGCAAATCACAACAAATAAAATTTCTAATATACCTATATTATAACAAATGAAAGTCCCTAATTTAAATAATAAATACTACAAATTAATATTTTTAATTGTAGCACAAATCAAATCCCTAATTTCAGCACAAACAACAATAAACCAAAATCCCTACTTTTAATATAAATCACCACCAATTGAGATTCATAATTTTAACATATCAAAATCTCTTATTTTAACATATATAATAACAAATAAATTTTTTTTACAAATCAAAACTTAATAAATAACTATAAAATGATACTCATAATTTTTATTTAAAAATAAAAAATCATAAATAAAGTTACTTGTAAACAATGAAGAAAAGATACTAAGGTTGTAGTGTGATTCTAAATTTGTCTTGTGTGATTCTAATATGGTGAATCATGAGTTCGTAAATTACAAAGCAACAAAGAGAGATAAAGAATACCTAAAAAAAAAAAAAAACCCCTTGCTGTCATTTTCTATGGATCAAAAAAAAATAATAATAATAACAATTAGATTGAATTTGTGTCAGTGTGTTTGGGTGTGTGTATTAGTGTTAGTGTGTTTCGAAATTGTGTGCATGTGTGCGAGCGCGTCAGTTTTTTTTTTTGGGTCAAAGTGGGCTTTTTTCGATCAAAGTGGGCCGCATATATAGGCACAAACAATCCTTGAAAAAAAATAAATAAAATAAAAAATTTCACAAGTCAGGGGCCACGTGACCCCCTAGCCCCAATATCCCCATCCCTGTATTGTAGCGTATATGGTGGGTATTTAAGAAATTGTTATTTTAATAGATTATTTTAGTTTTGATTATTTTAGTAGGTTAAATTTTTGATGTTTGGAAAGATATTTAGATTTTTTTATAGTTTGATATGATATTTGTGAGAGAAAAAGTGAAATAATCATAAATTTGATGTGACATTTTATTTTATTAACTATTTTAATTTATTTTTATCTTTTTATGAATTTCAATGGGGTTGTTTGAGATGTGGATTATAAGTGCACTTTTTGACTAAAAAAGTAGAGAAAAAAGATGTATATTTGGGATAAATTTTTAAATTTTTATGAAAAGATATGTAATAAAATCAAAATGACTATTATACCTTGTTGACTTTTTTGACTTTTGGATAGTTGAATTCAAAGAGTAAACTAAAAATTTTGTCCTTTAGACTTCCCCCAAATAATATAAACTTCTTGATTTTTTAAATAATTTTTTAACTTTTTAATTCTTATGGATTATCCCAAACAAAGTCGTTGCCAAACACTCTTATGTTTAGGGGTCGTTTGAAATGTGCTAAATTAGTATACTTTTTAATTTTTTATGAAAAAACGTGAAATATAGATTGGGTTTGAACTGATATAGTAGAGAGGTAATATAATTCAAATAAAATAATGTGCTAAAATAACATGTACTATTTTAACACATACCAAACAAAGCCTTAGAAATCCATAAAGATTTTACTTTTTCATTCAGACAAGTGCTGTAGAGATTATTGAGACAATTATTGTAGAAGTGAAGCTAAACAGTCAAATGAATGATTATGGATAATTAGCACCCAAAAAAGGAAAAAGTTCAAAAGAGGCAACGATCATTTCGACCAAACCATTAACGGTGTGTTTGGTTTGTGTTTTGAAATATATTTTTAGAAGAAAATTTTCAAAACATATTTGGTTATAAATTTTTCAAAAACATTCCAAAATTACTTCTCTCTCTGTTACACATCAATCAATCACTTTTTCTCTCTCCTCTCTCCTTTTTTCATCTCAATCACTTTTTCTCTTATATATATTTACTCAATTACAACAAATATCAAATCATCCCAAACTCTAAAATTATTTTCAACATATACAACCAAACAAATCAAAAAAAATTCTAAACTCTTCCCCAAATTTTTTTTTTTTGAAAATTTATCTCAAAATACAAACCAACACATCTTAAACTTTTGTAATCGGGAATTCATCTTTGGTGGGTCACCATGTACAGTCTCGAGAAGCTTTTCTAACATGCTTAGATATGTATGTGAGAGGGAGAAAGTGATTTTTTTTTTTTTTTTTTAGATAAGAAAGAGAGTGAGTTTCAATCGCTTTAATCAGATCAATAGTTCACAAATTTATATGATATGGCATAAGAGTTTTTGAAAACAGTGGTAATAGAAACCCCAGGACCCCACACATTTTGTGAGAGAGAGAGAGAGAAGAAAAAAAATAAAAATAATGAGTAGTCACAAATCAATTGGGGTTGTGGAGGTTATAAATTTTGGGTGTTTCAAGTATTATTCTTTTGAAAATGTCTCAAATATATTAGAGATACACTTGATTTTAATGGTTCAGATTATACTTTTCAAGTAATTTAGGGATTAAGATGAATCTTTATTTTTGCTTCTCCTGCCCAAATATATGACTTTCACTTGTTCTCTTCTTTTTTACCATGTTAGACATATATTTATCTCTCTCTTTCTTTCCCATGTTAGACATATATAAGTGCACTTTTTTGGCTAAAGAAATAGAGAAAAAAAAAATGTATATTTGGATAATTTTTTAACTTTTTACGAAAAGATGTGTAATAAAATATTGTAGTAAAATCAAAATGACTATTATACCCTTGTTGACTTTTAACTTTTGGACTTTGGATAGTTGAATTCAAATTGCAAAATCTAAACTTTCTCAAATAGTATGAACTTTTTAATTTTTTTAATAATTTTTTGATTTTTTAATTTGGTTAAATTACAAACATACCCCCTGAGGTTTACTTAAATTACAATTACTCCTTGTGGTTCTAAAAATTACATTATGCTTCATAAGGTTTCTAATTCCATAACAAATAAGTTCTTTATTAATAAATCATCAAGTTAATTAATAGTTTTTAATAATGTTAAAATTTTATTTCAATTACTAATTTAGATAATTTTATTATTGTATAGGTGAACAGTTAAAAATTTCACTTTTTTAATTTATTCTGTTAAATAAAAAATTCTAATAGGGAAGTATTTTTAATTTTCCAAACTGTATGGGGCAATTCATATTTTAATTAAATATCAAAGAATGTATTTGTAATTTCCCTTTTTAATTTTTATAGATTATCCCAAACAAAACCGTTGCCAAACACTCTTATGCTTAGAAATCCATAAAGATTTTACTTTTTCATTTAGACAAGTACTATAGAGATTATTGAGACAATTACTGTAGAAGTGAAACTAAACAGTCAAATGAATGATTATGGATGATTAGCATCCAAAAAAGGAAAAGTAAAAAAGAGACAACAATCATTTCGATCAAATCATTAACGCCCCGTTTGTTTTTGGGTGTAAAAGATAGGAGGGGATTAGGATGGATGTGGGATTATTTAGTGTTGTGTTTGTTTGTAAAGTTGGGGAAGGGATTAGGATGGAAGAGGGGATTAAGATGGTGGTTGGAAGGGAGATTGGGATAGAGGAGGTGGAGATGGTATTAAAAAAATAGTGAGGGGATTAGAAATTTTTTTATTTTTTACATATTGGGAATTTTTTTTTAAACATTAATGTTTAATTTTTTATATTTTTTATTTGTTTTATTATTTTATATAAAAATAATTTAACAATTCCTACACTAACAACTATCATAAAAACAAATACAATTTTACTTAATCCCTTCATTATCAATCCCCTTACTAATAATCCCCTCACTATTAATCCCTCTGTTCTACCTCTGAAACAAACGGGGCCTAAGGGTGTGCTTGGTTTGTGTTTTAAAACATGCTTTTAGAAGAAATTTTCAAAAACATGTTTGGATATAAATTTCTCAAAAAACATTCTAAAATTACTTCTCTCTCTATTACACATCTTAATTACTTTTTATCTTTTCTTTCTCCATCTCAATCACTTTTTCTCTCACACACATCTAAGGATGGCAATTTGAACCTGGCCCGACGGGACCCGACCCTCCGATCCCGATTTGAGCGGTTTTTTCCCAAAAAATATCCCCAACGGGGCAAGAATGATATTCAAAAATCAATCCCCGATCAGTTTCGGGCCGGGGACGGGGATAAGTGTCCCAACCTCATACCCGACCCGTCCTTATCCCCATCCTCGTCCCCATTTGTCCCTAAAGTGAAATTATTATTTTATCCTTTTATATATATATATATCAAACCCTTATCCTCATCTCACTTCTCTCTTTTTCTTTGTCTCTATCTCTTTCTCTCTTCTCTTTACTCTCTCTTTTACTCTCGCACCTCTCTTCCTCCTCAGCGCCACCGCCACTATCTGCAACGCTGATCGTCCTCTTTCGTCGTCTATCACGTCCGTCGTCGCAGTCACAGTCACAATCACCCATAGGGATAGCAATTTGAACCAGGCCCGACGAGGACCCGAACCACCCCGCCCCGATATATAGGGTTTTTCCCAAAAATTATTTCCCATAGAGCTGGGGCAGGTATTAAAAAATACATCCCTGATGATTTTCGAGCCGGGGACAGTGATAGGTTTCCCTAGCCTCGGCCCGAAATTTCTCCGAACCATCCCCGTTACCCCGTATATATATGTGTGTGTGTATGTGTATGTGTGTTCAGGTTTTTTTATCTCAGTCAAATTCTCAACTCTCTCTCTCTCTCTCGTCATTCCACCGTTACTGACACTACCACTTCTTTCTCCTTCTCTCTTTTTCAGACCTCGTTTGCTGCCTCATTTCCATCGTTGCCTCGTTTCTGCTGACTTCGTCTCTAGATCTAGAAGATCTAAAGATCGTCTCCGGTGTTCTTCCACCATCACCGACACCACCACCACCACTCTCTCTCTTTCTCTTTCTCTTTCTGTCTCTGTCTCTCTCTCTCTCTCTCTCTCTCTTTCTCTCTCTCTTTCTCTCTCTCACTCACTCTCTGTATTTGTGTTCTATTTTCAGATTGAACCAGATCATGAAGAGCTTGACAACCTAAGATAGCGGCGGTGAATCTGAGATAGCGGAGGCGACAGCGTCTTCATCGCCATCATGGTCGGCTTCGTCCTTGAAGAAATGAGTGTGTGATTGGATTAACTCAATTTTTTGTTTGTTAAGGTTTGTGTGATTGAATATGATCTCTGTGTGTGATTGGATCTGATCTGTGTTCTATTTTTAGTTCTAATTTTTTTTTGTTAGGGTTTTCTTAGATATGATATATGTGTGTGTGTGTGTATAATGAACAAACATACTAAATTGTTGAGTTGTTGATAATTGTTGAGTTATCTAAAATTTTTTTTGTTAGGTTATTGATAATTAGGGCTTTTTGGGTGATTTTTCAAATCTAAATTTTCGGAGTTGAGTTGTTCTTGTTGATTATTGTCGGGGATTTTTTGAGATCGGGGAAACCCGATCCCCATTAGGGGGCGGGGGCGGGGGTGGGGGCGGGGAGGTGATGGGTTTCCCGCCGGAAAACGGGGGCGTGGACGGGGATATTTTGACCTTCGGAGATCGGGGACGGGATTGCAATCTCTGGTCCCGACTCGGACCGTTGCCAATCCTAGTAACCTATCGCCTCCGTCGTCATTGCCGATTATCCGCTCTCGTTTGTCGCAGTTTCCATCGTTCTCCTCCGTCATCCATCGCCGCTGATCTCCTCCGTCGTTTGTTGTAGTCACCATCGCCTCCGTCATCCCCTCTTTCTCTTTGTGACACAGATACACAGATTTTAGATCTGTTTGTGTATGCATGTATGTATATACGTATGTGTGTATGTCTCTATCTGTCCTTTTTTTTTTTTTTTGGTAGTGGATCTGTTGATGATTTTGTTGATGTTGATGTTGATAATGAAACAATTGGGGAAGATGATGATGATGCTGTTGTTGATGCTATTGTTGAAATAGATTTGGGCCAGGAAATTTTCAGGGTCGAGAAAACCCGATCCCCGTTAGGACGCGGAGACGGGGACGGGGACGGGGACGGTAATAGGTTCCTCGTCGAAGATCAGGCCCGGAGACGGGGAGATTTTCATAATCGAGGATCGGGGATGGGAAGTGTGATCCCCGGCTCGACCGACCCGTTGCCATTTCTACACACATCTACTCAATTACAACAAAATATCAAATCATCCCAAACTCTCAAACTCTAAAATTATTTTCAAAATATACAACCAAACAAACTAAACAAATTTTTAAACTCTCTCTCCAATTTTTTTTTTTTTTTGAAAATTTATCTCAAAACACAAACCAAACACACCCTAAGACTTTTGTAATTGGGAATTCATCTTTGGTGGGTCACCATTTACAGTCTTGAGAAGCTTCTCTAACATGCTTAGATGTATGTGTGAGAGGGAGAAAGTGATTTTTTTTTTTTTTTAAAGACAAGGAGAGAGTGAATTTCAATCGCTTTAATCAGATCAATAGTTCACAAATCTATATAATATGACATAAGAGTTTTTGAAAACAATGGTGATAGAGACCCCAGGACCCCCACACATTTTGTGAGACAGATGGAGGAGAAAGAGAGAGGAAAAAAATAAAATAAAAATAATGAGTGGTCACAAATCAATTGGGGGTTGTGGGGGTCACAAATTTTTGGGGTCTCAAGTATTATTCTATTGAAAATGTCTCAAAATATATTAGAGATACATTTGATTTTAATGGTTCAGATTATACTTATCAAGTAATTTAAGGATTAAAATGAAATCTTTATTTTTACTTTTCGTGCCCAAATATATGACTTTTCACTTGCTCTCTCTTTCTTTCCCATGTTAGACATATATTCATCTCTTTCTTCTTACATACTCCAGCAATCCTTCTTTACCTCCATTTTCCTCCCCCTTCTCTCAAGTTTCAGTTCTGCAATATTAACAGGTGACACTCTTATGATCTTCAACCACAGTGGTTCTCTTTCGCTCTCTCTAATTTATGTTATTCATCAATCATATTTGTTCATTGCGAGGCCAATAACAGTTTCAAACCTCTCTTCAAACTACAAAATATGATGTCATATCTCTCTCTAACTATTTCAGAAAATTATTGAGTATATGAGTGATTGAAAATGCCATCTCTCTCTCTAAATGAGTTTCTCTCTCTAACCTACGAAATGATAATTTGTTTTAGTTTTGTTTATCAACTACCCTACCTCTCTTTAAAAATTTGTGAGTTTCATCAACCTTTTGATTTGGTTTCATTCTTTTATATTAATGGAAAATGCCCTCTCTCTCTCTCTCTTCAAATGAGTTTCTCTTAACCTACAAAAATGCCCATTTACTCAATAATATTCTTTTGGTTTCTCTCTTTAACCCAATGCCCTCTTCATCTTTTTACATTGATGATTGAAAATGCCCTCTTCAAATGAGTTTCTCTCTCTAACCTAATCAGAAAATGCCCTCTCTTTCTCTTCAAATGGGTTTCCCTCTCTTCAAACTATAAAATATGATTTGAGTTTCATTCTTTTGGTTTTGTTCATCAACTATCCTTTTTCTCTCTCTAAAAATTTATGGGTTTTATCAACTTTTTTATTTTAGTTTTATGATTTGGGTTTCATCTCTTTATGTTGATAAATTGATCCCATTTTATTTTGATGAATTGGTTAACATAGCACTGTTTCTCATTTTCTTGTCTTGGGCAATAAAAATTACACAATTAGATTTTTTTATTATTATTTTTATTTAAAAATGAAAATCAAATTATCAAGTTATCTATAATGTGATCACGCCATTATTGTTTCCAACCACATTGGAGCATGCTAGGTGTTGTTTGGATGGCCATCACAAGGTTACTAAGTGGTTGTTTGGGATTAATTTTTTTAATTTTTTTTAATTAATGCATTTAAAAAATTATTTTTTTGGTGAGTGGAACATGCTAATGTGATATTTGTTTGGTTTTGTTCATCAACTATCCTTTTTCTCTCTCTAAAATTTATGGGTTTTATCAACTTTTTTATTTTAGTTTTATGATTTGAGTTTTATCTTTTTATGTTGATAAATTGATCCCATTTTTATGTTGATGAATTGGTTAACATAGCACTGTTCCTCATTTTCCTGTCTTGGGCAATAAAAGTTACACAATTTGATTTTTTTATTTTTTATTTAAAAATGAAAATCAAATTATCTGTAATGTGATCACGTCATTATTGTTTTCAACCACTTCGGATCATGCTAAGTGTTGTTTGGATACTCATCACAAGATCACTAAGTGGTTGTTTGAGATTCATTTTAAATTATTTTTTTTAGTTAATGCATTTAAAAAATTATTTTTTTAGTGAGTGAAACATGCTAATGTGATATATTTATTTTTTTTAAAAAAAAAAAAAAAACTCATGACAACTAATTTTGGGGCTTTTAAGTTTTTGACTTTTTAACCTAGTGCCAAACGCATCCTTAATTCTCAATTCACATCATTAGTTTTGTTTGATTTCTTTCTTCTTTTTTTCTTTTCTTTTCAAAGTAATGAATTCTCTACATTTGATATTTAATTGTTTGTATTTTTTTAAATCATTTATCTAACTTGATATTATTCATCGATTTTTAGGAGGATAACATAAATTCTACAACGACAAAGCGAACTTGAATTGACGGTATTGTGTGTATTGTTTTGGTTGCTCTTATTGCTTTAGTTTCCGTCATCAAATTTAAATGTGTGTATTCAAATTTATTGCTTCATTGTTTGGTGATTTTTTTTAAAAAAATTTTGTTTTTTATGTTTTTTGTGCATAAATTTTAATTTCAGTTTGGACTCTCCAGGTGATAAATGATGAACTTCATAATTTTGGATTTCATCTTTTATGTTGATAAATTATTGAATTTCATTATGTTCTTTTTTAAAAAACATAATTATTGTTAATGATCATGGCATATTTAGAAAAACACAATAGATTTTGTATAAGTGGGACTTTTGTCCCTACTAAATATGAGTATCTTCGTATTTCCCTAATTCATAAATAATTGTTTCCATATTCTTAATATTTATATTTTTATAAATTCCAACCAAGTTTCTCATGAAAATTGCAAGGTAAGACCCTTTTTTTCATGTTTTTTTATTACTATTATCTTAAATATTTATATCTTAATTATTTTTGTCCATGACAGTTATTTACTAATGGTTTTATTATTCAAATAAATTTAACCGAATGTACAAGTGAAGGTTTTGAAAATGTCTCCTAGAGAGATATATTTTGTATGTGTTTTTATAGCTTATTTACGTTTAACTTGATCAAAATTATGTTTTTATTATTATTAAAAACATAATTATTATTAATGATCATGGCATGTTTAGAAAAACACACTAGATTTTGCATACTAAATTCGTAGATATAAGCGTCTCAGTATTTTCTTAATTCGTAGATAATTGTTTCCCTACTCTTAATGTTTGTATTTTTATTTTATGTGTGTGTGTGTTTTTTTTTTAATTATTATTTCTTCTCATCTTGATTGTAACCAGTTAAGTATTTAAATTAAATTTTAGATTTTTTTATCTGATTTGCTACCAATGTTTTATTATCCAAACAAATTCAACTGAATGTATAACTGATTTGGAAAAAAGACCTTTGATTTCCATATATAGTTGTTAATTTTTTTATGGTTGTATGAAAATTCTCAAGAATGTACAATTGATTTAGTATCACTTTTTTGTTTCTTGGTGTAAACAAATACTTTTAGGTTGAAGCATACACATATTTTGTAAAGTTTTAACCGATTCTTTTGTAAAGTATACATATATTATCGACTCAGGTGTATGGCAATACAATATTTGTTTTGCTTATGTGGTTATAATTTGATTGGCAACGGTAGTACTAGCAAGTCTGCATTGTTTGGTGTGTTTATTTAATTTAATTTTTTTTTTAAGATTGTAAAGTATTAGTTGGTGTGCATTCATTTTTTTTTAGATTGCAGAACACTAGTTGATGTGCATTGATTTATTTGATGTTTTGGAATTACAGAGTATAGGCGGTACGCATTGTTTAATATTTAATTTTTAATTTAATTTGTTGAGATCGCATAGCACTTGTTGGTGTGCTTTATTTAGTGTTTAGTATTTATTTTTTTTTATACAGATTATAGAGTATTAATAAGTGTACAATAGTTTTAATTTGTGTGTTTTATTTAGTGTTAAAATTTTTTTCTTAACTTGCTTGGCAGGTATGCTTTCACTATTTTGATTTGCAATCTTGTTATTTTTATTTCAATTCTATAGAACGTGTGATACAAGCAAAAGTTAGAAATTTTTATTTCAATGTTTTTATCAAATTTCAACATAATATGTATCGATTACAATTGTATTTTCATCCCAACATAATTTACACCATGCCTTCAGGCACGGACATCTACTAATAAATTAATATCGTGTAAACTTCATCGGATGCTTATTCCCTCGATTTTATTTTAATGTGTTTTGAGAATCAAACTATCCAAGTTATTAAATTCAATTATTTTTTTATAATTTTTAATTGTATAATTATGCGTTAGCTTATAATTGGCTTCAAATATAGTATTTGGTTTTGTTTAATCGGTAGATGATTTTTCCAAAAACTTTCCCAAATGGAATTCCTTCTATAAACAATTAAATGTTGTTTATAATAATCTACAATTGTCATCCCCTTGTAAATACAAAATCTTTTTTATTTATTTAAATAAGAAAATTAGAATGCATTTGAAGGTCCAATCAAACAAAGATCCATGATCAAGAGGGGGTGCACCAATGAGACTTATTGGGATGAAAGGAACAAGATCTCAATAAGTAGATTTTGGCCATTAAGTGAAGGGAGTTTTTTTTTATAAATTCATCTTTAATTATTTATGTTTCATTCAACTCATATTTTTTTTGACTATTCTATTAGGTCCTATTTGAGATAAGAAGACCAAAATACTATTTTCATCTATTTATGTTCTATTTAGTTCATATTATTTTCTTATGTTTCAATAAGTCCTATGGGTGACATAATTACCAAAATACCCCTAATGTATCTACTTATGTTCTATTTAGTTCATATTATTTTCTTATGTTTCAATAAGTCTTATGGGTGACATAATTACCAAAATACCCCTAATGTGAATGTTCACACCGTCAATGTGAATGTTCATATCGTCAATGTGTAAGGGCTCGGCCCATGTACAATGTGAATATTCACATTGACATGTTAACATTCACATTGATAGGAGTGTAAAATTAGCCCGCGGCCCGGGGCGAGCCCGGTCCGGCCCATGACGAGCCCGGTCCGGCCCGTGACGATGTGAATATTCACATTGACATATTAACATTCATATTGATAAGACTGTAAACTTGGCCCGCGGCCCGTGGGCAGCCCGGCCCGGCCCGTGACAATGTGAATATTCACATTGACATATTAACATTCACATTGATAGGAGTGTAAAATTAGCCCGCGGCCCGTGGGAGGCCCGAAGTCCACCCGCTGCCCGGGGCGGGCCCGGCCCGGCCCGTGACAATGTGAATATTCACATTGACATGTTAACATTCACATTGATAAGAGTGTAAAATTGACTCGCGTCCCATGGGCGGCCCGAAGCCCGTGGACGGCCCGGGGCGAGCCCGGCCTGGCCCGTGACAATGTCAATATTCACATTGACATATTAACATTCACATTGATAGGAGTGTAAAATTAGCCCGCGGCCCGTGGGAGGCCCGAAGCCTGCCCGCTGCCCGGGTCCGGCCCGGCCCGGCCCGTGACAATGTGAATATTCACATTGACATATTAACATTCACATTGATAGGAGTGTAAAATTGGCCCGCGGCCCGAAGACGACAGCCTCGGGTCGGGCCGGTGGGCTTGGGCCTAGGCTCGAGCTTAGGCCGGGCTTGGGCGGGCCTGGCCATTTTTTTTTAATTCTTTTTAATTTTTTCTACCAAAATTTTATTATTTTCCACAAAAAAAGACATTGTGCCTCAGGTGGGCTGGACCTCGGACCGAGCCTTGAATGGGCCTCAAGCGGGCCGATGGGCCGGGCCGGGCTTCAAAGTGATGGCCTAGGCCCTAGCCTAGGGTCTCGGACATGCTCAGGCCTGGACCCAAACGAGCCTGCCCCGGGGCATGGGCGGGCTTCGAGCAACCCACGGGCCACGGGCCAATTCTACATTCCTATCAATGTACATATTAACATGTCAATGTGAATATTCACATTGTCAACGGGCCGGGCCTACCCCGGGCCGAGGGCGAGCTTCGGACAGTAGACAAATTTTACACTCCTATCAATGTTAATGTTAACATGTCAATGTGAATATTCACATTGTCACGGGTCGGGCCAAACCCGCCTCGGGCTGCGGTCGGGTTTCGGACTACCCACGGGCTGCGGGTCAATTTTATACTCTTATCAATGTGAATGTTAACATGTTAATGTGAATATTCACATTGTCAATGTAAATATTCACATTGTCAATAGGCCGAGCCGGGCCCACCCGGGCCGTGGGCGGGCTTTTGGCCGCGAGCCAATTTTATACTCTTATCAATGTGAATGTTAACATGTCAATGTGAATATTCACATTGTCAATAGGCCAAGCCGGGCCCGCCCCGGGCCGCCCACGGGCAGTGGGAGGGTTTCGGGCAGCCACGGGGCGCGGGCTAATTTTATACTCTTATCAATGTGAATGTTAACATGTCAATGTGAATATTCACATTGTCAACAGGCCGGGCCCGCCCTGCCCCAGGTTGCCCACGGGCCGTGGGCGGGTTTTGGGTAGGCACGGGGCGCGGGCTAATTTTATACTCTTATCAATGTGAATATTAACATGTCAATGTGAATATTCACATTGTCAACGGGCCGGGTCCGCCCACAGGTCGTGGGCGGGTTTTGGGTAGCCACGGGGCGCGGGCTAATTTTACACTCCTATCAATGCGAATGTTAACATGTCAATGTGAATATTCACATTGTCAACGGGCCGGGCCGGGCCCGCCCCGGGCCGCGGGCAGGCTTTTGGCCGCTCACGGGACGCTGGCCAATTTTATACTCTTATCAATGTGAATGTTAACATGTCAATGTGAATATTCACATTGTCAACGGGCCGGGCCGGGCCGGGCCCGCCCCGGGCCGCGGGTGGGCTTTTGGCCGCCCATGGGCCACGGACCAATTTTATACTCTTATCAATGTGAATGTTAACATGTCAACGTAAATATTCACATTGTCAACGGCCCGGACCGGGCCCGCCCCGGGCCGCCCATGGACTGCGGGTGGGTTTCGCGTCGCCACGAGACGCGGGCCAATTTTACACTCCTATTAATGTGAATGTTAACATGTCAATGTGAATATTCACATTGTCAACGGGCCGGGCCCGCCCCGACTCGCTGACGGGTTTCGGGCCGTCCACGGGCCAATTTTACATTCCTACCAATGTCAATTTTAAAATATGAATGTTTACATCATAAATTGCTAACCGTTCAAAAAATATTTATAAGGGTATCAAAATTAAATATAAGGGCATAAGTGTCCAAGAAAATAGTGTAAATCAAGAAAAAAGACTTTATTGAATAAAACTATACATACATGGGACTAAATGGGTTAAAAAATTCCTTCATGAACTTCTTGAACTAAAACACTTCTAAATAAAATTTATCAATAATTTTCCCTTAAGTGGAATATATCGCTTTAATTGACTTTTTTGATGATAAATATTGTAGCGTAGAGAACTAAAATTTTTTGACGACAATCAGTCTTGATTGATCTTACGCTCTACAATGTAAAAAAATTTCATCCCACACAATGGATCTCGATAAAAATAGCCCACTAAGCTGTATTTAAATAATGTTAAACTAATTAAAATTTTAATGCATTTTACATATATACATATATATATTGTTCATAAATATATCAAAGTCTTTGAGTAGTTATTGGCAATCTTTAGGCCTTGTTTGGTAAGTGGTAATTTTAATTAAAAAATCAAAAAGTCACTAAAAAAATAAAAAAGCCAACAACTTATACTAAAAAATGAAAGATTTCTTTTCTTTTTTTTCTATTTTTTGCATATCTTTTTGTAAAAAATTAAAATATCATTTCAAACATACTAATTTTTTTACATCATATTTTAATTAAAAAATTAAAAAATTACTAAAAAAACGTATTCACAAACGAGACCTAGTTTGATATTTATCTATATTGAAGGCCGACAGTTTGACCACTTGGCAAAATAGCTTTCGGAGAACAAGTCCAGAGGTTGATCCATGAGAGAGAGAGAGAGAGAGAGAATTGAGGAAGAGAAGCTGAGGTTGTACCTGTCTATTTAGATAAATTATTTTTCAACACATGATAAATTTCTCTGATTTTTGATTGAATGGTGGAAAAAACAAAAAATAGAAGAAAAAGAAAGGACAGAGGATCCTGGGTTGGAATTGTGTCGGCCAAACAAGTAGGAGTTGGGTATAGTCAAACATTTATTTGATCACGTTCAAAGATAGAGAGAAATTGCGGCTACTCAAATAGTCAGCGAGATTCTGTATCAGACAAAGCCCCCAATGCCCCACAGAAACAACCTCTTTTTTATTTCATGAATTAAAAAGAGCAACCAAACGAAAAACAAGGGGATTCACTCAGTAGGAACCCAAAAAAATAAAAAATAAAACTATTTTGAGTTACACTCTATCATAAAATGAGTTACACCCCCCATATTTTTTATTTTTTTATTTTTTTTTCTGTTTCATTGTTGAGTAATTTATAAAGGGTAAATTACACTTGTTGTCTTTATATTTTTGTTTTTATGTCATTTTAGTTCCTGTAATTTTAATTAGCTTAATTTTGATTTTGAATTTATAATCTTATCTCAATTTGGCCAAATTGATTACAATTAGTATTTTTTGATGAACAGTGTGCACGTAAATGGCATGTGTTATGTTTTTATAGGTGAAATTATAAACTTATTTAACTTAGTGAATTAATGTCAACCAACTCAGAGATCATTTTCTTTCAAAAACTCTAATTGACGTTATCAATTGGATTAAATTGATGCAAAATTTAAAATTAAAAGTTAAAATCGAACTAATTAAAATTGTAAGAACTAAAGTGATATAAAAAGTAATATGCGAAAGCCACCAGTGTGATTTACCCACAAAAAAAACAAAAAAGAGACAAAAACAAGACTGATATCAACATCCTTTTTGACACTGATACAATGCTCCCTGGCCGACTTCTTCTTAGCTACCTCCACCACCTCCATTTCTACTTTCTCAACATCCAAACAAATTGTAAAGAATATATATATATATATGTATATATATTTATATGTATGTATGCATGTTTTTGGTTGTCTCATAGTCATTTTAGAATTAACAAACTTTTAAAATTAAATAATTAGATGAGCTGAATGCAAAGTTAAATATTTGTCATTATGGTCCTAATGGCAAGAGTTTAAATAGTTTGTTAAAAATTAATAGATATAATTTTAAATTATTATTAATTTATTCATACTTGTAATGTGTGTAAAACGTGTAAATATGTATGTCTAAATTTTTTTAAATAAAAAATAGTTCTTTTTTGGATGTTCGACATAATATAAATAATAAAAATAATTCTTTCTCTAATCATTTTGAATTAGTGATTAACAATTCAATGTAGTATCAAAATGTGCAATAAATCGTCTGTTTAAATTTCACCGATTGCTTGATAATTAAAATAACTTAAACTTTTAACCTAATAATTAAAATAAGCTTTTCATGTGTCAAAAATATTCAACAAGTGCCCGTGTCCATCATATGTCTAACATGAACACGTTATCTTTTAAAAGTCTTTGGGCTTGTTTGGTTTGTATTTGAGAAACATGTTTCGAGATAAAAAGTACGAAAATTTGTTTGGTTTGATTTTTTTTCAAAAGATGTTTTGAAAAATTATTTTGAAAGAGAGTTTTAGAAAAAGTGATTGATTTGATGTGTATGAGAGAGAGATTTGCTTGGAAAACTTGTAAACCAAACAAGTTTTGGAAAAAAAATTTGGAAAAATTTGTTTGTTTTGATTATTTTTGAAAACTTATTTGTAAAAAATTTTTCCTAAATTTTTTTGAGAAACACAAACCAAACAAGGCCTTTGTGTTTCTCTGCCTTCAGCAAAAAAAATATTTAAGCATAACCAAGTTTTTAAAGGCTCCGTTCGGGATATTCATTTAGACTAAAATAGTTATATATGACAAAATTAATTATTTTAATCAAATAGAACAAAATATTACATCTAATTCATAATTATTTCATTTTACCTTTCACAAAAATTAAAAAAACTTGAAAACTTATCACAAACAAAAATTTTTAACTTTAAACTAAAATAATAAAAAAATTTAAAAAGTCAACTCCTACTCTTAAGAGGTTCTGCCAGCAGGAAAATGTACTCACTCCCTATGAATTTTCCTGGGAAATTCATGCTCTTTAGGCTTTGTTTATGTACGGAGAAGATGCTTTTCTATCACTTCCTTTTATTATTATTATTATTATTATTATTATTATTTTATCTCTGTTATATTTGAATTTAAGCTCGTACTTAACGGCAATACTGGGGACCCCAGTGGGAGCGATCCCCACCACTCCCAGTATCAGGTGGGGCACTGTTAATGACCAAAAATTTAAAAAAAAATAAAAATAATAATAATAATAATTTTAGACCAATCAGAGAAGACCCCAGTACCCCCACTGGGGTCTCAGCCATTTTCCTTAATTTATATTCAAACACATATTTCTCATCTGACTTTCGTTTTACCAATACAATATTTGGTGTAACTTTTTTCAAATAAAAAAATAGAAGTTATAAGTAACATTTTCTCAATTTTTAAAAATAATTAATTTTTGTAACTTATTTAAGTTGTTTCTACTTTAACTAATACAAAAAAAAATTACATCAAATATTTTGACATAAATTTTCAAAATAAATACTAAAAAAAATAATAATAATTTATGAACAGCCCTCATAAGTTGCACTAGATAGTTCCAAGGTTGGTAGGTGCTAATGTTTTTTTTAAAGGCGCAATTACAGTGTGGTGTCCGACAAAAATAATTACATATTAATGAAAAAAATTATTAATATTTTTTAATGTTTATTACTTTTTTGTAATTAATTTTTGGGTAAACTATCCATAGATTCTAGTAGTTAGACTTAATTCCCATCAAATTTTATTGAAAATAAGTCCTAATAAACTAGTCGCTAAAAATAATTTTTTGTGATGATTTTTTTGCATATGTTGTTAAAAATTGACAATTATAACTTTTTTTTTATCACGATTTTTATAAATTATCACTAAAACTTATAATTAGTAACGTTTTTCTGTGACGAATTTTTCAAATTGTCATTGAAAATTAAAAATTAGTGACCTTTTTTATGATAATTTTTTTAAACTGTTACTAACACTTAAAATTAGTAATATTTTTTGTGACAATTTTCAAACTGTCGCTGAAAATTAATAATTAGTGATATTTTTTAATAGTATTTGATGAAAAATATCATTAATTATTATAAAATTTATTAAATAATAAATTCACTTATTAAGACTTACACGTAATTTTTCTGATTCTCACACTTGTTTACCTTTTTTAATTGGTGTGGATGTGACAAACAACAACCAAAGTATAAACAAGCAATTTAAAGTTCACGTCACAAATTTATTATTTTACTATAATTTTTAGTTTTGACATTTTAAATTTTTAGATAAAACACATATAATATGAATCCCAGAAGTCAAATTTTGTCAAATCCCACCTAAACAAGTAGAAATTTAATTAGAACCTTGTACGAATGTCAATTCTGTTGTTTTCCTTTTAGTTGCCACTTAAAATTAAAAATTGTGAAATGGACAAAAAGAAGTAACAGAAGGTGACCACCAGACAGGAAACCCTAATCATTCTCAAAGTCACATTTTGTTTCTCATTGGTATAATGGTCTTATATTATTGATGAAATTTTGAATTATTAAACCTATTAAATTCAAAGTCGAATCATTAACCCTATTAAAATATCATTAAATCAGTGACCACTGTAATAAGTAATGAGTCTTAATCTTGGTATCAAGCACTTAGGCACAACTCAAGAGACATACACACAGTCACTGAGTTTTATATAACCCAAATGGTGTTTATGAATATGGGATTGAAAATGATATCTTAGCATATTAGCATGCATACATAAGTTTAACAGATAAAATGAGCAAGTAATATTCATTTTAAGCGTGACTCATAATATATTAAATTTAAATTTAAATTTATATTACATACCTCTATTTTGAAAGACATTTTTAAAATAAAATTTAGTGTGCAATTTTTTCCTATTATTATAAAAAAATTTAAAAAAAAATTCGCTTATGTATGCGAGAGCTGTCTTTTATCTAAGCTCCTCATAAGCACCCAAAAAAAATTAAAATAACAAACACAAAAAAATAGTATAATGATGGTAACATGTTATAATTCTTACTGTAAAGTGAGATTACTTAATGAATGATGATATCAACACATCATAGTTATAGCATTGTTATAATCAATATTTACTCCGATAACCCAGTCTTTCAAAGGAAAAACAGCACACAGAAACATTTGGCATTCCTTCATAAAAAATAAAAATAAAAATAAAAGATGCAGATAACAAGGGTGGCCCAGTCCAGTGTTGGAAAATCACTGTACTAAAATGGCACCACTAACACTACCAATTTTATATATTACATGCACTCTCTCACTTCAAATTCACTGTACTATCTATAACTATGTGATCATCTTTTTGTCATAACCTCTTTAAGCCAAAAAAAAAAAAGAAGAAAAACTCTCGACAACCACCAGTTCTTCATTCCCTGATGCTATCAAACTTTTGGCTTATTTGGGTTTAATTTTTTCTTTCATGATTCAATATCAGACACTATATCACCTGATATATAGATAGATAATGGCATCCAAAGACTCCACAATCGTGATTCAGCTGATATTTAAAACCCTAATTTGGAATCGTATGCTCAAAAACCCTTGTTAATAATAGCTCCATAGACTTTCTCCGTCAGAATTTCCCGGCGAATCGTCTGATGGCGACGAGTTCATCCTCGGCGGACTCATCAGCATTCCCTCCGCCATATCCACCAGCAAATTCGGCATGCCAAACAATGCCTCCTCATCGACAAATTCATGTCCAGCTGCCGGGGCCACCCCACCACCACCATCACCAACCGGCAGCCCCGCCATCGGGTTCACACCGGATTCCGGTTTCATTAACAAAGCGGCGGAGGCAGCTGCACTGCGTATATCGGCCGCCGCCGAAGAAGCCGGGACCGGATACCCATGAAGATATTCTGGAAAGTTGAGAATTACATTATTGCCCTTGAGAGCTAGGGCTGCCACGTCATAGGCGGCGGCCGCCATCTCCGGCGTCGGGTAGGTGCCCAGCCATATACGGGTAGTTTTCCGGGGCTCTCGAATCTCCGACACCCATTTTCCGCTCCGGCTCCGTATTCCCCGGTAGATTGGATGTTTTCCGGGAGGTGGGCGGCTGGGTGAGCCGCCGGAGGAGGTGGAGCTCATGGCGGCGTTTGGGCGGTGGTGATGATAAGGAGAGAATATATTTTCACACGTGGTGATAGATACAGAATGTGCTGGAGGAGGAGGGTCAAGGTATGATAGTAGGTCTACCTGGCGCAAGTTAGTAGGGGGTGGAGGGTCAGCCATATATATAATAAACAATAATATATAAATAAAAATTATATATATAGAAAATCTATAGTCACAACTTTATAACCCTATCAAAACAAAATTAAACTCTTTAAAATATTTTTTTAATATCAAAACCGATACTGGTACTGAAATTAACACTTATTCTAGCAAATGAATCATTATAATTTTTTTTTTATAAATAATATTTTTCTCTATGGATGGTATATATATAATATGGGTGGGGTGGTGAAGGATATTGAGAGGATACATGTTTGGAGTATTTATATGTAAGTATGAAAAAAGTGAAAGCGTGGGGAATTCGGGGGATTAATCGTGGCTTTAGCTGGGGGGGTTTAGTACTATTAGGGTTTTTGAGAGGGTGTATGATAATGACAGCACACGCAAATTTTTTTGGAAGTGGTACAAGCTAGCAATTAGCTGTTATCATATTATATTATATTGTACTATAAATGTCTAGTTTCATAGTCCTATCAACTTCTCTTACATTTGATATTTTTGGATTGATAGTGATTTATGTTCATTGTTTTTGCCACTGAGAGTGATATGTAGTCATGTACTACAATCATAATATATATCCAAAAGTATTCTAAACATGGAAAAAATTATTCGGTGTCCATAGAACCCACTTGGTATATTGTCACAAATCACTTATTGAGGACTTGTTTGAAAATTAATTATTTTAGTTAGTTTTTTAACTTTTAATAAAAGATATGTAGAAAAATAAAAAGAATGATGTAACAGTTTGTAATGATTTTTTGACTAAAAATTTACTTTTCCAAACAAGGCCTAGATGTTATGTCTCTTACTATTCTTCTAATGTTCAACATAAAATTGTTAATTTTATTATCCCCATCAATTACAATGTATTTGAGACACCACCTAGATATGGCCATGCCTTGGGCATGAAAAATAGCTTCTTGTAAACTTGTAATAGGAATATTATTTTGTCTAAACAAAACCAAGTTCTTATCAAAACTAGAATTATTCGCTAGTTTTGGAGGCTTATCATAACATTATTCGATAATTTAGGAAGATGACTAGAACCCTTACACTTCATTACAAGGTTAGAAATTTGATTCTTTCCATTTGTGTGTGAGTTTGTTCCCTAATTTAATTGGGGAGTTTATATTATATGTAATTTGTGATTTGTTGGTAATTGATTATCCATTCTATTTCACTATAATTGAGATATATTGTAATAAAAAAAATTTAAGAGAGAAAGAGAGAAGAAAAGAGATGTATAGATTTGACCATAGTTAAGTTGACTTCTCATATTCTATTACTAATTTACTAGTACTTTCATTTAGGCATGGAATTTGAATTTAATTTTTATTTATTTAGGCATGCAATTTGAATTGAACAATGAAAAAATTGACTGCTAAAGTAAGGGAATTGGGCATTAAAAAATTAGGGGGAATCAATTCAATGTAAATCTTGAAAAGAAATTACAGATAAGTGATAAATTTTATACATATTAATAATTTCCATAGTTCAGTAATAATTTTCTGATAGATAATTTCCCCTTCAAAAAATCGAAGCCAACCTTGGTGTTTTGTGTTTGGGAAAGTAAATTTTCTTACCCTTAAACCAAATATTACCTTGGTGGATAGAGATTAGAACCATGCTTTAACTTTAGATAATGTAATTGATTTGACAGTTCATACTTCAAATTTCACATGCTATCCCTCTAATGCGTCAAGCTCAAATAATTCTTCAAATTTTTGTTTGGTTGTCAAGAAGATTCAGAATAAAAAAGAGAATAAAAAATATGAAAGTGTTTGTCACAACCCAAACCCGGCCCTATGGGTTTAGCACCGTAACCGGTCAGTAATCCGAGATTACCGAAGGCCTGCTTAACAGTAATACAGTAAATCAGAGTACAGGGCCTGGCGGAAGCCAATACAGTAAATACCTAGTGTCCATTGAGCTGTGAAAATCAGTATGCCAAAAACATTTTTCATGCATTCATACAGTTCAGAACAGTACCGCCTATATACTATCTATACGATCATATATAAATATTCAGTACGGGGACCTAATCCCTCGATAACAGTACAGTAAACATTCAGCCTATACAATCCGTTCGGTCATTACAAAACAGTGAGACAGTACAAAAAGGGGAAATACTAAAACACCCCTAAGCCTTAGCATAACAGGCTCGGAACCTCGCAGTGAGGCACATTGGCTGGCTTGACAAAACTGGGACTCTACCTCGACGCCTCTAGCTTTGATCCGGTGCCTGTACACCTACATATATATATGAGCAGTGAGCTAAAGCCCAGTGATTAACATAATGTATAAAGAGGTTAAGAATGTAATGTCCTTACAGTAATGAAAACAGTTCGTTAAACAGTATTCTAGTCTTTCAGTCAGAACAGTTATACAGTCTTATGTGGTACATCCATTAGCATAACAGTAAACAGTAGGTCTTAAAGACCGAACAGTAATGATGGCCAGTCATTCAGTAAACAGTATGGTTCCACAAGGAATCCGACAGAGATCTCTGTAACAGTACGGTCAGTAATAGTAGGTGCTAAGGATGCCACAGTACAGTTCAGAAATAAAGGACATACATTCATTCAGTAAATAATTACATTTCAGTAAACAGTTCAGTTGCAATTCCATTCAGTAGACAGTTCAGAAGATAATTAGATAACCATTTTTGAACATATCTTTATACAATTGTTACTCACAGTGTTCTGGGCTATCAGTAGCTAGCGCGTCTCCTCGGAATGCCAACCCTATACAGTCAACAGATTGAACACACTCTAAGTTTAACAGTTGGGAAGTATAATAATTAACTCCCTACTAGGCCTCGGTGTGTTCTACATCTATAGCCTCATTAAGATGTCTTAAACTAGGCCTAAGAATGCCTAGGATGGAATGAGGATGCGAAAATACACTTAGAAAATAATTCCAGAAATTTCAGTGAAACAAGGCCTCCGCTCGAGCGCAGGTTTCCCCGCTCGAGCGGACAAGCAAAACAAGGGTCCCCGCTCGAGCGTGACACACAATCCTCCGCTCGAGCGTACATTCCTTCGCTCGAGCGGACTGATGAACAGTACAAGATGCTGGATGCTCGATTTCTACGCTCGAGCGCGCATTACTCCGCTCGAGCGGACTGCAACACAGGTCAAAAATACTGGGAGTTTGATTTCCCCGCTCGAGCGGCACTTCCCCCGCTCGAGCGGAAGGCAAAAATCTGGAAAACCCAGATTCGAACTCCAAGTCCAAAACCCAGTTTTCAAACACCAAAATCGATCCTCTTGGGCCCATTTTCTGGAAAACTCTTTAAAACACCTAATGTTACTTGATTCCAAGCTCAATTTGTAAAATCAAAGCCCAAGGGAAGTTTAATCAAGCTCATATCCAAACCAATTTTCAAGAATATGTATGAACAACATTCAAACATGGCATGCATGCATTCAAACCAATTTAAAGCTCCAAAGTGATGCTCTAATGAGCTCAATACTCTGAAAACAAGATGAAAACATGGATTTGTACATGCTTATGAATATGCATGTGGTATTTAACCATGAAATCAACTCCAAACTCACTAAATTCAACATGCATGTAATAATTAGACTTCAATCTAATATGCTAAGCTTAAAACATGACTTAGCTCTACTATGAGGCATGAACCATGCAAGAACAAGTTTAACTCACAATGAGAAGGTCAATGGCCTACCTCAAGTCTTGTATTCAAGGTCTATGGGCTCAATTAGCAACCACACTTCAATTTCTTCAAGATTTCAAGCCAAAACAACAAGAACAATTCTCTCTCTCTCTAACTCTCTTCTAAATTCGGCTGTGATGCTCAAATGTGGCTGATGAAATGAGTTGGTTCAAGTGTAATATGGAATAAAAGTGTTGACATAGTGGGCCACTAAGTGTGGCAAAATGGTAAATAAGCCAAACTTAGCTTTTAACCAAAATCTAATCTAATTTAATCATACCTAATCACTTTAGATAAATATACTATAAAATCCCATAAATCACGATGATCATGAAACAGTAATCGTTTTCCGATTCAGCCGCCGATAAGGCCTTCAATTAACAGTTTAGACACAAAACATGAACAAATAATCAAATAGATCAAACAGATAGAAATGCAATACAATAGATAAACTCAATTAATTCAGTTTCAATTTCGGTCAGTCAGTTCAGTAATTTATTCAGTTCACTTATCAGTCATAATCAGTTCCGTTTAACAGTAATCGGTGTTTAGTAACGAGGGTTGTTACAGTGTTAGCCTTCAAACTCACCATCCATTGTATTTAATTTGATGGATTGATCATTTAATGTGACTAATAAACATATTTTTATAAGTTGATTAGTCTATCTAACTAAACTTAGGAGCATTGGCATAGACAATGAATTAGGGTAGATATGGTCCAATCAATGCCATCGCAGAGATACCAACCTTCAATTAAAGTACTATTACTCTAGTCTAAATTATTTATTTAAAAAAATTAAAGGGTAATTTACAAATAAACCTCATGAGGCTTGATTAAGATACAAATCGCCCCCTATAGTTTTGAAAATTACATTCTACCCCTTAAGGTTTCTAATTTTGTAACAAAATTTTCATTTTATTAATAAATTATCAAATCAAGTCTGTTTGGTAACGTTTACGTTTTCAGTTTATATTTACAAAAATTTTATAAACTGATTTTTGTTTATTTTTTGTTTATTTTTAGAAAAAAATAAACTACAAACGCATTTGGTAATTGACAAAATGTTTAAAAAAAAATTAAAATATAAAAAAGAATGAGAAATGGCAAGTGGCAGCGGAAGACGGTGGTGGAAAGTGGTGACGGTGGGTGGTGAGTAGCGGGTGGTGGCGAGTGGGTGGTGGTGGTAGGTGGGTGATGGTGGCGGGTGGTGGTGGTAGATGGTGGATGGTAGCGAGTGGGTGGTGGTGGTGGTAGTGGTGGCGGGTGGTGGCAGGTGGGTAGCGGATGGCGGTGGTGGTGGTGGGTGTGGTGGCGGGGTGGTAGTGGTGGATGGGTGGGTGACGGTGACGGTGACGGTGACGGTGATGGTGGTGGGTGGTAGCGAGTGGGTGGTGGTGGTGGTGGTGGCGGCGGGTGGTGGGTGGTGGTGGCGAGTGGGTAGCAGATGGCTGGTGGTGGTGGTGGTAGCGGGTGGTGGTGGTGGTGGTGGTGGCTGGTAGGTAGCGGGTGGTGATGGTGGTGGGTGGTGACGATGGCGGGTGGTGGGTGGTAGCGAGTGGATGGTGGTTGTGGTGGTGGTGGTGGGTGGTGGGTGGTGGTGGTGGTGGCCGGTGGGTGGCAGGTGGCTGGTGGTGGATGGCTGGTGGTGGCGGGTGGTGGATGGTGGTGGCAGGTGTGGTGGGTGGTGAGTGGTGGTGGTGGGTAGGTGCGGGTGGTGGTGGCGGGCGGTGGATGGTAGTGGCGGATGATGGGTGGTGGCGAGCGGTGAATGGTAGTGGCGGGTGGTTGGTGGTGGTGGCGAGGCGGGTGGTAGCTGGTGAGTGGCAGGTGGGTGATGTGTCGGGTAGTGGGTGGTGGTGGCAGATGGGTGGTGAGTGGTGGGGCAGGTGGTGGTGGGGGTGGGTGGTGGGTGGTGATGGCGGAAGACGGTGGTGGAATATGGTGGTGGATGGTGGCTAGTGTTGGGTGGTAAAAAAAAAAAACTCAAAACTCAAAAGGGAAACACATTTTTTGGCCAAATTTATAAACTGAGACCACTGATTTATAAATAAAAAATTTACCAAACAAGTTTTTATTTGAGTTTTTTAAATTTTTGTAAATATAAATAGAAAACTAAAAACGTAAGTGTTACCAAACGACAAACGGCACCTTAACAATTTTTAATGATATTAGAAATATATTTCAATTAATAATTTAAGTAATTTTGTTATTGTATAGGAGAGCGATTATAAATTTCATTTTTTTAGTTAATTTTGTTAAATAAAAAAATTATAACAAGGGGGTATTTGTAATTTTTTAAATCACAGGGGGCAATCTGTGCTTTAAGCAAATCTCAAGAGGTGTATTTATAATTTATTTAAAATTAAATTAAATTGATATAATAATTATAATTATATAATTTCATTATTCTAGTCTTTTATTTAATAAATAAAAAAATGGACTATCTATCTTAAAATTTTATTTGTCATTTATTTTTCGAAAATAAAAATATATAATTACGGTTATAAAAATCAATCTAACTGATTTTATGGATGATTTAAATATAAAAACATAAATAACAAAAATAACAAAATAAATTATCAAATGTATACCATAATAAACTCACAAGTATCCGAAAAATGCTATGGACTATGAAACTGATTTTCAATTTTATCTCAAAATTGAGGAGAATAGTGTAAATTTAAAATTTATGAGATATAAATTATATTATGATTATAATCCATAAATACATTTTTTAAAATATTTTTTCTAATATGTCATGTTACATACCATTAAATTTCTACCACTAATACCATCACAAATAATATAACATGTCAAAAAAATAAAAAAAATTAAGACAAAAAATACATGTGACAGTGAATGAGACTCACTGTCACATCCCTAATACAATCGCTAATTAGTGGGCTGCTTTATTTTTCTTTTTCTAATTCCCAATACTGTTGCAGTCATCCAATGTACCAAAGTGGATGGGATGGGATGGGATGGAACAGTCTCGTAGTCCCTACCATAGATAAGCTATATATAGACCACATGTTGAGATTTTGCCTTGCACACGTCTTTTCTTTTTTAATTTTTTCTTTTTGTTTTGTTTAATGATGAAAAGGAGGCAACTCCATGCCAACACTAAAAGATTGTTTGTTCAGATATGGTTTATAATTATGTTTTAGGATAGGTGGGTGATGATCTTATGGATGATATTAAGCCAACAAGGTGTCATTTTGGGCATGAATAGCAACAAAGCCCCACCATGGATATGGAGCTTGTTTGATTCATGCATCTCTCTCACATACATTTTCATATATATATATATATATGCATGTGATCATTGAGTCATTTTCTTTTCATGGAATCCTTAATCGATCGAGATGCCACTTATATGTTTTATTGTGTTTGGTTGGGACAGGAAAAGTGCTTGTCATTGTGCCTTTGTTTTTTTTTCGTTTTCTGTTTTTTATAAATTGATTAATAGGAAATAAATTACAAGTGACATGAAAATTTTTATTAAAAGAAGTCTAACACAAAGCCACAAACTAACAACAAATAGAGAAAAGAAAAAAGAAAAAAAAATCTCAAACAAATACAATGAGGAAAGACTTACAAATAGATAAAAAAAATTTATGATCTCCTAATGAAATATTGGGATTTTTGGATAACAAGATAGTATTTTGGTTTTTGGGTAATTTCTAGGTTATGTTTGAATCTTGGAATTGCATAGGAATATGTGGAGAAAAAATTTAAAAAAATGAAAAATATTTAACAAATTTAACTTATATTTCACTCACATTTTTTTTCTTTTTTCCTTTTTTCCTTTTACAAATTTATACTTAAATCTAAAAGGATAGTGTGATTGGTGGTTTCTACTAACATCTCCAATGTAGTTGTCTTATCTTATGGATCAAGAAAAGAAGATTGATTTGCATTTAATAGATTACACATAAATTATGTTGGACAATCTTCACTGTAATTAATTAATTCAGTTTGTGTATTAAACAACAAACAGAATTTAAAAGAAATAAAGGAAATAAGAGAATTTGTTTGATTACAAAAATCAAACTTGAAATAAAAATAAAAATAAATAAATAAAAAACAGATTTTATTTTGTTACAAAGACAAAATTAAAATCTGATTTAAATAAATAATAAAACACCAAAAATAAATTAAATAACTTACTTAATTAAATTCTTCGAATTATAATCTGATCAAGTCCAGTGTTTGACACTGTGTCCTTAAGACAGATTCGTCCTCTCCTCGGTACTTTCAGAATATGGACGTCTATCTCCCAAGATGAAATGATCTACTACAAACAATAGCAGTACTACAAATTGTTTGCCTAACGAACACACTAAGTGTTTATACTCTTTCTCACAAAAATAAAATGCAGCAAAATGAGGAATAGAATTTGTAGAGGTGAAATACGAAATTTCTGAATGCAAAACATCAAATGAGGGTTAACCTATTTATAGATGTAAAGGTGGCAGTAGGTTTTGAATTGAACAGGTATGAAACCTGTTGGTTTTGAATTCAAACAGATTTGAATCTGTTGGGTTCATAATTTAAATAGATAACGGGAAGGGCCCTGTTTGGATGTACAGTAAAACCAGACAAGTTTATTTCCAACGGGAAGGGCCCTGTTTGGATGTACAGTAAAATCAAACCAGTTTATTTTGAATTCTGGATTTTATTTTACCAAAAATAAAATTAAATTCAAATGTTTTTGGCCCAAAAAGATTAGTATTGAGCCGAACAAGCCCAACCTAACCACACACCACGCACCCGTGTCCAAGCCCAGCCCAGCCCAGCCCACCCGACCGACCGGATGGACGGCGGCAGCGGCGCGCGCGCGCATGTGTGGTGATTTTTGGATCCCATGGGTCTAGCACATTTTGCCCATAACCTCTCCCTCTAAAACACTTGGGTACCCCTTGGGGCACACCCCAAGTACCAAACCCATGCCTTATAAACCCATTCAAAACTTCCTACTAAATCAATGTAGGACAAGTCTTATTCAAACCTTTAAAGATTTTCCACCAAAACTCCATTTCCATGGAGCACACTTTGGCTTCAATTTTCCATTCACTTGGTAATGGTTTTGAGCAACCAAATATACCACGTGAATCACAACGCGGCATAAAACGCGTTACCACTTTGACCCACGACAAACGACGCTCGGGGCCCACCTAAAAAATAGACCAAACTTAGGAAAAAATTCTAATTTTACCCAGAATTTTATAACCATTTCCAACAATACCCCACATGAATGAAATTTGATGACAACGGAAATGCAACAATATGCAGACTTTATCGAAAGAGTATAAGTCGAAAATATCTTGCATCAGGATAGGTAGCTTTCGGCCTTGAACCTTCCCTAGTGATAACCTATCAGACTTACTAGCTAACCAATGGACGCGATGCCTTGAATTGTTCAGCCGTTTGTGTAAGCCAAGACAATAGAGTTCACACAAAATATCTTCTGACACATTGTGGTTCTCACTGTTGTGTTCATTTTGGCCTTGAACGCTCCTGGTTTTCATGAGTGTTTCTAGAGAATTTAGCCTCTTCATTCTCATAGAACCGGCCCCAGTTCGACACTCATATAGGTGATTCTTATTGTGAGTATCTCCTTATACTCGTCTTGATTTTATGTCTCAATCAAGATATAAGTAATCATTAAAAGCAAAACTTATCCTTATACCCCTGCATACAACATATGTTGCAGATATCACTCTCACCATAGGAATGGGTAGGGAATTTTAATCCCTTGGTGATTTCTGGCGAGCCATACATAACTTAGTTGTCCCTTTGAACTTAGTTCTTGGGATCTCCAGTCATATAAGTATGGTTACCATTATGACGACTCTTATGTAATAGGCTTTAATCTCATCCCCTTCGATGAACTATACACTAGCTCTTTTGTTAAACCTTTTGTTAACAGATCTGCAATATTCTCTTTAGATTTTATATAGTCTATTGAGATTATTCCATTTGACAACAACTGCCTAACGGTATTATGTCGACGACGAATATGTCGTGACTTACCGTTATACATATGATTCTGTGCCATGCCTATTGCAGATTGACTATCACAATGAATACAAATAGCTGGCACAGGTTTTGGCCACATTGGAATGTCTTCTAAGAAGTGACGAAACCATTTTGCTTCTTCTCCTGCTTTGTCTAAAGCAATGAACTCAGATTCCATTGTGGATCGTGCGATGCATGTTTGTTTTGTGGATTTCCAAAAAACAACAGCGCCTCAGAGAAGAGTAAAGACATCCACTTGTGATTTTGAATCTTTAGTATCCGATATCCAATTTGCATCACAATAACCTTCAAGTACTACTGGATATCGAGTAAAGTTCAAACCATGATCACGGGTGAATCTTAGATATCTAAGAACCCGAATGATCGCTTTCCAATGGTCTTCTCCGGAGTTACTAGTGTACCTACTCAATTTACTGATAGCATAAGCTATATCAGGACGAGTACAATTCATTAGGTACATTAGGCTTCCAATGATTTTGGAGTATTTTAACTGAGACACTGCATCACCTTTATTTTTGATAAATAAAGATTGACGTCTACAGGTGTTCTAGCTAAATTCATATCATCCTTGATAAATTTACCAAAATTTTCTCAATATAATGTGATTGAGATAATGCATATCCGTCAGATGTTTTAGTAATTTTCATTCCTAATATAACATCTGCGACACCCATATCTTTCATATCAAATCTTTTGTTAAGCATTTGCTTAGTTATTTGATCATGTTTTGACTGCTTCCAATGATAAGCATGTCATCTACATAAAGACAAACTATGACATATCCTTGGTCAGTGTTTTTAACATAGACGCATTTGTCACATTCGTTTATCTTAAACCCATTAGTAAGCATTGCATGATCAAATTTTTCATGCCATTGCTTAGGTGCTTGTTTTAATCCATAAAGGGATTTTACAAGTCGACAAACTTTCTCTTCTTGCCCTGATACTACAAATCCTTCGGGTTGCTCTATATAGATCTCTTCATTTAGATCACCGTTTAAGAAAGCTGTTTTAACATCCATTTGATGTATTTCTAAATTAAACAACGCTGCTATAGCAATAAGCATGCGAATGGATGTTATTCTTGTCACAGGGGAATATGTGTCAAAATAGTCCAGACCTTCCTTTTGTCTGTAACTTTTAACTACAAGTCTTGCTTTATACTTGTCAATTGAACCATCTGCTTTCATTTTTCTCTTGAATATCCATTTATATCCAAGAGGTTTAGAACCTGGTGGAAGATCCACCAATTCCCAAGTATGATTTTGCATAATGGACTCAATTTCATTATTAACAGCCTCTTTCCACAAAGGTGCTTCAGGACCTATCATTGCTGCCTTAAAGCTTTGAGGTTCATTTTCTAATAGATATGTCAGAAAATCTGGACCAAAGGATTTTGATGTTCTCGCTCTCTTACTTCTTCTTGGTTCATCATCAGTTAAATCCTGTTGGTCGAGACCATTACTAGTCTCTTGTGTTTGATTGTCATTAGTCTCTTGACTTTGTGTACAATCATAAGTTCTTTTCTGTGAACTTAATTCCTGTCCTTTCTTGTAAAGAAAGACATGTTCAAAAAATACAGCATTCCTTGACTCTACAAAAGTGTTCACATTTATATCAGGTATTTCTGATTTATAAGTCAAAAACCGATATGCACTACTATTCTGAGCATAACCAATAAACACACAATCTACTATTTTTGGTCCAATCTTAGTCATTTTAGGAACAGGAACTTCAACTTTTGCCAAACACCCCCACACTTTTAAGTATTTGTAGGAAGGCGGTCGACCTTTCCACAATTCATAAGGAGTGCTGTTGGTTTTCTTGTGGGGTATTCTGTTAAGAACATAATTAGCAGACAATATTGCTTCCCCCCACAAGTTCTGTGGTAAGCCTGAACTTAGTAACATGGCATTCATCATTTCTTTTAGGGTTCTATTCTTTCTTTTAGCAATTCCATTTTGCTGAGGAGAATAAGGTGCTGTAGTTTGGTGAATAATGCCATATTGTGCACAAAATTCATTTAATGGTGCATCATATTCACCACCCCTATCACTTCTAACCATTTTAATGGTTTTACCAAGTTGATTTTCAACTTCTGTTTTGTAGAGTTTAAACATTTCTAAGGCTTCATCTTTACTTCTAAGTAAATAAACATAACAATATCTTGTGCAATCATCGATAAATGTTATTGAAATACTTTTTGCCTCCTCTAGTTTGAATAAATTTTAGATCGCATACATCAGTATGAATTAATTCTAGAGGTTCGGTTTTCCTTTCAACTGATTTAAATGGAGCCTTAGTTAGTTTCGCTTTTACACAAACTTCACATTTATGATTAGGATTAATTTCAAACTTTGGTATATAATCCAAACCAATTAATCTACGCAAAGCATCATAATTTACATGACCTAATCTACCATGCCATAAATTCGACTCAAGAATATAAGCAAAAGATGTGTTATTCTCATTCATAGCAACTTTTAGTACAACTGTCATTACATTTAGCTTAAAAAGACCATCACTCATGTATCCCTTACCAACATACATACCACTCTTTGTTAATACAAATTTATCAGACTCAAAAAACAAGCCTAAAACCATTTTTACTTAAAAAGAACCAGAAACTAAATTCTTCCGGATGTCAAGTACATGCAGTACATTGTTGAGGGTCAGTTCTTTCCCTGATATCATCTTCAAGATCACTTTCCCTTGTCCAGCCACAGTAGAAGTAGAAGAATTTCCCATGAAAAGTTGTTCACCATTTGCAGCCTCATTGTAGGTAGTGAACATCTTCTTGTCCGCACATATGTGACGAGTTGCTCCAGTGTTAACCCACCACTCTTTGGGATTTCCAACCAAGTTAGCCTCAGACACCATAGCAGAGAGGTTGATGTCATTCACTCCATCAGAGATGTAATCCAATTCTGTTACATTGGCCTGATTGGTGGTCTTCTTGCTTGTACTTCCATGATCCTTCTTAGGGCGCGGCAGTCAGAAGCTCGATGTCCAGTCTTGCCACAGTTATAGCATTTTCCTTTGAACTTCTTGTTTCCATTGTTGTTGCCTTGTTTAGGACCATCTCCAGTAAACTTCCTCTTTTTGCTATGTGGTTTATGAACTTGTTCAACCACATTAGCCTTGGACTCAATGGGATTTTTTCTGTTCCTCTTTTCAGAATTTCGGTTATCCTCCTCAATTCTTAATCTTACAATCAACTCATCCATGGTCATCTCTTTGCGTTTATGTTTTAAATAATTTTTTGAAAAATTTCCAAGCCGGTGGTAACTTTTTCACCAAAGCAGCGACTAGGAAAGACTCGCTAAGAGACATACCTTCTGAATGAATATCATGCAAAATTATCTGAAAACTTTGAACTTGAGATATTACCATTTTGGAGTCTACCATAACAAAATCCAGAAATTTACTGACGACAAATTTCTTCGTGCCGGCATCTTCTGTCTTGTATTTTTTCTCCAAAGAATCCTATAATTCTTTTGCTGACTTCAGAGGACTGTAAACATTATACAACATGTTGTCAAGGCCATTGAGGATATAGTTTCTGCACAGGAAATCTGAATGTTTCCAAGCATCTACAGCGGCAACAACTTGCCGATCACTTTTACCCTCTTTAAGTGCTGGAGCCTCTTCATGGAGAAACCGGGCCAAATTAAGAGTTGTAAGATAGAACAGCATCTTCTACTGCCATCTCTTAAACTCAGTACCGTTAAATTTTTCCGGTTTTTCTCCATGATTGATTGGTACATGAACATGGTTCTGGATAGGAACCGGTGTTGGTGTAACAATAGGAGTACCACTACCAGATGCAGTTTCAGTTGTAGTAGCCATAATCTCTGATTACAAAAACCAGAAAAAATTAAAACACAAATTAATTTTCTAGTTACTAAAATCATAAAATAAATTATAACACAAAATAATTTTCTTTTCCTTGTTACTAAAACTAGAAAAATAAAATAGCACAATAATTTTCTGTAACACAATTAATATTCTGCAATTGTTAATGCCACCAGTATATTACTACTAGTTGTCAAAGAAAAGAGACAGTATATTACTACTATCTGTCAAATAGCATAAACACTATTTGTTTTTCCAACCAGAATATGTCTTTATGAAATCAGAAAATTAAATACAATGAAATACCAAAAAATATTATGTCGTAAGATTGTTGGACAATCTTCACTGTAATTAATTAATTCAGTTTGTGTACTTAACAACAAACAGAATTTAAAAGAAATAAAGGAAATGAGAGAATTTGTTTGATTACAAAAATCAAACTCGAAATAAAAATAAAAATAAATAAATAAAAAACAGATTTTATTTTGTTACAAAAACAAAATTAAAATCTGATTTAAATAAATAATAAAACACCGAAAATAAATTAAATAACTTACTTGATTAAATTCTTCGAATTATAATCTGATCAAGTCCAGTGTTTGACACTGTGTCCTTAAAACAGATTCGTCCTCTCCTCGGTGCTTTCAGAATGTGGACGTCTATCTCCCAGGATAAAATGATCTACTACAAACAATAGCAGCACTACAAATTGTTTGTCTAACGAACACACTAAGTGTTTATATTCTTTCTCACAAAAATAAAATGCAGCAAAATGAGGAATAGAATTTATAGAGGTGAAATACGAAATTTCTGAATGTAAAACATCAAATGAGGGTTGTCCTATTTATAGATGTAAAGGAGGCTGTAGGTTTTGAATTGAACATGTATGAAACCTGTTGGTTTTGAATTCAAACAGATTTGAATATGTTGAGTTCATAATTTAAACAGATAAAAAACGGGAAGGGTCCTGTTTGGACACCACACACCACACACCTGCGCCCAAGCCTAGCCCGCCTGGACGGCGGCGGTGCGTGTGTGGTGATTTTTGAGTCCAATGGGTCTAGCCTATGTTGCCCATAACCTCTGCCTCTAAAACACTTGGGTACCCCTTGGGGTACACCCCAAGTACCAAACCCATGCCTTATAAACCCATTCAAAACTTCCCACCAAATCAATGTGGGACAAGCCTTATTCAAACCTTTAAGGATTTTTCACAAAAACTCCATTTCCATGGAGTACACTTTGGCTTCAATTTCCCATTCACTCGATAATGGTTTTGAGCAACCAAATATACCACGTGAATCACAACGCGGCATAGAACGCGTTACCACTTTGACCTGCGACAAACGACGCTCAGGGCCCATTTAAAAAATAGACCAAATTTAAGAAAAAATTCTAGTTTTACCCAGAATTTTATAATCATTTCCAACAAATTAAACTTTACTCGCTTTTAATTTACATTGAATTTCACTTTGGTTTCTTAGTTAACTCGTTATATTTTTTTTGTTAAATTTGTTAATAAAAATTATCATGTGAACCTCACATCAAGTATTCTTAAGGCAAAAATATAATATTTTTATTATTATTATTTTTCTTCTTCTGTAACTGTATTTTTTTTTTTTCTATTGTACTTTCTAAAGTTATTAGGAAAGTTGGTTGAAGAAACTGCCGAGTTATATACAAGTAGAAAATGAAAGAAAATTTGTATTTTAATAAATGCCTAATATAAGGGTTAAAAATATAAAAATCAACCAGACACAATCCTCTATATAAGATAAGTTCTACATTATGTTGATTACAATATATTTTTAGGGTGTGTTTGATTGGAGGGATAAGGGGGAGATTATTTATTGTGCGGATTGTAATCTGGGGGAAGCATTCAATCCGGTGTTTGTTTTTTTTTTTAGTCTACCGGACATAAAGTCCGGGCGGACTCCTTATCCCCTATATGGGGGACTATTGTATCCTGGGGGGGTGGGACAATTTTCGGGAGATTATCCACTGTTGGGATTAGGTGGTGAAATGACCATTTTGACCCTTTATTATTTAATTATGTATTATATTTAGTAAAATTTAATAAAATTTAAATGCCTCAATTTAAAATAAAATAATTTTACTTAACTTTTTATTGATGTTTTATTTATTTAATTTTTTAAATAATTTTTTATAGATATTTTATTGATGTTTCATTTTAAAATTTTGTTTATATTTTATTTAATTTCATTATTTAAATTTTAATAGATGTTTTATTTAATTTCATTGTTTAATTATTATTATTTTTAAAATAAATTTATTAAAAATTTTAATTAAAAAAATAACATTTATTTTTATTGATATTTTATTTATTTAATTTTTAAAAAATAAATTTATTTAATTGTGTAAAAAATAAAATAAAATAAAATTTTATTTAATCTAACTAAAAATAATTAAAATATTAAAGATATGTTTAATATTGCTATTACTTAGTAAACAATTGAAAAAGGGTAAAATAGTATTTTGTTCATTTATCCTATCCAGTCCGTCCAACCAAACATTGGATTCACTAAAAATAGTCCTTTTCAGACATCTAATTCCATGAAAAAATAAAGACGGGATACACATCCAATCCAATCAAATAGTCTGAGGGATTCACAGTCCCAGGATTCAAATCCATCGGACTGGATAACGAGGGATTAGAATTCATCGGACTTGAATTCTGAGATTGTGAATCCTTCAATTTATTTGGTTGGATTGAATGTGTATCCCGTTTTTTTTTTTCATGGGATTAGATGTCTAGAAATGACTATTTTTAGTGAATCCAATGCTTAGTTGGACGGACTGGATAAGATAAATGAACAAAAAACTATTTTACTCTTTTTCAGTTGTTTACTAATTAATAGCAATATGAAACATATCTTTAATATTTTAATTATTTTTTGCTAGATTAATATATTTTATTTTATTTTATTTTTTACACAATTAAATAAATTTATTTTAAAAAAATTAAATAAATAAAATATCAATAAAAATATATGTTTTTTTCTTAATTAAAATTTTAAATAAATTTATTTTTAAAAATAATAATAATTAAACAATGAAATTAAATAAAACATCTATTAAAATTTAAATAATGAAATTAAATAAAATATAAACAAAATTTTAAAATGAAACATCAATAAAATATCTATAAAAAAATTATTTTAAAAAATTAAATAAATAAAACATCAATAAAAAGTTAAACAAAATTATTTTATTTTTACATTGAGACATTTAAATTTTATTGAATTTTACTAAAGATAATACATAATCAAATAGTAGATGATCAAAATGGTCATTTCACATTCTAATCCCAACAGTAAATAGTCCAATAAAAATTGTCCCATACCCCCCAGGATAGTATAATCCTCCATATGGGGGATAAGAAGTCTGGCCGGACTCCATGTCCGGCGGACTAAAAAAAAAAAACACTAGATAAAAAACTTCTCCCAAATTACAATCCCAACAGTAAATAGTTCCCTTATCCCCCAATCAAACACCCCCTTATACCTATGGACTGGGCCTAGGGCTTGTTTTTACAGCCACGTGGGCTTTGTAAACTGACCATTTTTTTCTTTTTTCTTCTTTGACTTAATTTTTGTTGATAGTGAAATTTTTTTAAAATTATGCAAAAATAATTTAGGTAGTGTTTGGAAATATGATTTGAGAATAAAGTCGTATTTTAAGTTTGTGTGTTTTAAAATTATGATTTAAGTATAGAAAATTTATTTAGTTATGAGTTTGAAAAGAGTTTTGAATTGAGTGAGGAATTTTTGATGTAACATATGATATTTGATACAAAAAATTATAACTCATAACCAAACATACAACTCAAAAAACTATTAAAAGCTTATAATTTTTTTTTTAAAATTCTGAAAATATTGTTTTATTAAAAAAAAAAAATTACCCTGTTCTGGTTGACCGGTCGGACGACTTGCCAGACGACCGATTAAGTCAAATTTCAAAAAAAAAAAAAATTCACCTGACACCAAAAAAAAAAAAATTTGTTGTACAAATATAATTTGAAAGATATCCAAACATGACATTTGAATGTAGTGGCAGAATTAGAATTTGAAAATCCAACCTTGCTGGGTACACCCAGTGGGGGTTGACCCCCAGTGACGTGGGGCTCCCCCACTGGTCAGCTTTTCCTTTTTTTTTTTTTTTTATTTCAGGCCAATCACCCAGTGACACGTGGCACTGGGTGTAGTGTTTACTGAGTGTATGAGGCATTTTTGTTTGAAAATCTATCCAAACACAGGTTAGTTCCTCAGCCCGTGTAGACTAGCCAATTGTAAAATATTCTGACTTTTAAAAAAATAATAATAAAATACACTAAAGATAAAAATAAATCAAAATTTATTAAAAGCCCTTGTAAAAATTAGCTCGTTTTTATCTTTACTAAACTTCATCAAAAACTTTAAGATTTATAGTCAAAACGGACCAAAAAGTAAACTTTATTTTAAAAAAAAAAAAATAAAAAAATTTGAAGTCGCCTAATCTAAACCACCTAAAAAGTAACTACTTTGATTCACAAATTTTATTAAAAGAAAATCAGTAAAGACAAAAATAAATCTAAAAACAACACAATTTATAAGCTGAAACTAAAGAAGTTATCACTCAACATGAGCAAGACACACAGATGGTCAGCACTAATGTCTATCTAAAACAGTGAAAAACAAACAAAACAAAAGAGGGGCCAATGACAAACAAAAACAAAATGAAAATGATTTAATATAACTGTGTAGTTTCTGAAAGATTAGCTGAGTCCTTCATGCTGATTGAAATGTTATGCCAATGCTTTGAAGCAAAGTTTAAATGTGTTCAAGGCTCAACTCAACAACTTCTGGAGATGCAATTTATCAAGAACACAAGGTTGATACATAGCAGAGCCCTCCATAAATTTCTAAAAATGCAGTTTCTTCCTCTCACTGATCTTTCCGAGCTTTAGATCTTGAAGGTCGTGCCGGTTTAATGATATAACCAAGGAGGATAAAGACTATAGGAACAATGGTTCCAATGTAATACACGCTCCCGTATGCAACAAGTGTTTCACGCAGGCTTAATACCTGTGAAATACAAGCAAAAACAGTAAACGAAGTGATATGTTGTTCAAGCTCGGCTTGAAATCTTAATAAGCTTCAAAACGTGTTTAAGATTAGCTTGTTTACATAACGACCAATTTTGAACGAGGTTTTAATGGCCCGAACACGAGTCAAGCTCAAGTAGCTTGGTTTTGTATAATACATATATGTTTATCGAGTAAAGTAGTAAGTCGTTGAAACTTCACTCAAAAACTTTAACAAACTTTAAAATATATTCATGAACGAGCTTTTAATGAGCCAAACATAAGTTGAGCTCGAGTAGTTTGGTTCGTTTTGCAGCCCTAAACGTCTGTTTTAGCAAGATTTTAGGAAGAGAGAAGGAAACAAAAGAAAATGATGGTACCATGAAACCAACACATGAGTAGTTCAACACCAGAACCGTGTATGCAAGGTTCAAAAGTACTAATAGTTGCTTCAGTGGAGCCATATTGGGAGGAATAGCTTGTTGCCATCTATAAATAGCTGTTCATAGACCGACAAAAAATTAAGGCAATCAAAGAAAAGTTTAACCATCTGAATAAAGCACTATCAGACAAAGAACAAGTCTAAGAACACAGAAACAGGTCTTCGTACATGGACAGGTAAAAAAATTTAAAAGTGTGCCCAATCTTATAAATCTTGACCAGTCATGTGTTTTGTGACTGGCCTCTGTGTTCGTAGCAGAACTATTAGACAAGAGAAGCCTGATTCTTACCTCTTGAACCAGCAATCATCAATGCCGACTGCACAAAGAATATGATGTATCCAGGATATAAACCCTGTAGCATGATGAAACCATTTGAACAAGAAGTCAAGTCGTTAGAGAACTAAACTTTAAAATAATAATAACAATAAATAAATAAATAAGAAAATATTCAAATGCCCAAATGTAAAACCAAGATGAAATAAATATTAACAGAGGGAAGATTCTAAAAAAGCAGTGCTTAGTGAATCATGTCAAAATAATGATGGATACAATTGCTATAGAACTTTTTCTTTTTAATTTTGTTTTTTTAACAGAGTACAAAACACAAATACTCATGTCCAAGTCAAAACCTTCAACCTGTTTTCGAGGGTACAGGAGATACAACTCCAGCTAGCCATATGCCCACCAACCGAGGTATAAAGCAACTAAAAAGTATTAATTCATTAATGGATAAGTGAAGCATTCACTGAATAGCATAAACTAAAGTATTTACTCACATGCCAAACAGCGCTGACGGTCTGGGTAGCCAGCAACTGAAAGAAACCAGGTTTCTTTCCCTTTTGAATGAGCCTATCATAAACATCTGGAAGAACAGCAATATATTATACAACAGATCTATACATAACGTTAAACTAGGAAAACAGAATTATTAGATAAAGCATGCAATTTATCACTTTAAACCGTCATATCATGATTTCCGGTGGCACTAATGCTCTGACAGGTCTATTGTGTCAACATGTTTAATGCAACACCCTTGGATGTTCAACCCAATCCCACCCACTTTACCAAATCAAGCGCAATATTAGGGAACAAGAAAAAACATGTATCAATCTCAATCCACCCTCCAATCCGCCAAACAAAGACGTCTCAGAGTCTTCTATCCTTTTCATCTTTCAGGGGTATTCTTAATGTCACACTAACCAGTGAACAAAAAAAGTTCAAAAAACGAAATTGTGTTCTTTATTTATCATACATCACAAATGGAAGTTGGTTAAGGCCAATATTTTGCTATATCAAACGAGTATGGAATACATGAGAATAATTTTTCATAAATGAACAATAAAAATGAAGAGTTCATGGGTAGTCAGGGTTTAAAGGTGGAAATGAATTGAATCATGATCCAATGAGACCAAGTAATGTTATATCTATAACAAGGTCAAGTAGAGGTAATGAGAATACTAATAATTTCATTAAAGCAATAAAAATGGTGAAACAAATTATGGTTCTTTTTCTCCAATCAGGTCAAACTCAGCAGTACCTTGATTGTGGTCAAAGCCATACACACAAATTAAATAAATAAAACTATGGATTTTCTTTCTGTGCATATGGAAATTCAAATTTTCTAGTAACAAATATTGATGCACTAGTGAGATAGGAAATGAAAGCAGAGAGGGAGAGAATAGAAAGGTAGGGGTGACCCTTAGAAACAATGAAAACTTACAATGACGTAGCCAGGTGCTGACTTGTATGTTCCACGCAAGTGGTAACTGAGCTGCAGTCTTTGCCAACTCAACATGCAAAATATCAACATTCTTTGCACGGTCCCATCGTGGTTTTGGTGGAGAAGAATCAGTCCAACCACTGAAACCCAGGCCAGAAATAATGATAGCAGCTTCTGAAATTGACCAGATGAAATAGTACTTCCAACGTGCTGTAAAGCCAGACATGTACTGGTAACCCAACCGTTTCCAGAAACCCCATTCATGGTATACAGGTTCTGTAAACCGGGACAATGGAAATTGTGGTGACAAGTACAAGTACAACCCCAAACAAGTAGCAGCTTGGAGAATAGCTCTGACAGTAACCCCAAAAGGTGATGGTGATCGTCCTTTCTCAGAAGGTGCCCAAATCTAAGAAAGATAATAATCAAAGCTGAGCACTAGTTAATCTTGCCAGGACAGAGGTACACAACACACAGAAGAATTCTAGAAACTTACCCCCTTCCTTTCTGTACACTCAAGATAATCCTTCATTTCATAAACAGGTCCAGCAAAGTGACTTCCACAGAAGAGGCAATAACCAATGTATTCAATTAACGAGGGCAACTTAAGCAACCGATTTTTCTTTTGTGGCTCACGCAAGTCTTCCTCTTTCAGTAACCCATCATTGTAATTCATAGCACATGAAATGACTTTCAGTACTAACACCATTAAGGCACCTATATGTAAATTGATGTCACAAAGTTATTAGGTAAATTTGGCACAGCAACCACAAAGGAAACAGAGAGAAAAGGCAAAATCAAAAGTTTATGTCAAAAACAAGTTTTTTAGTTCATTAAACAGTTGGGTGACGGAAAGGGTCAACCACTTGAGGGATAATCTTCAGAATTATGTTGATACTTCAGAGTTTTGAAGCAACACAGGTATTATTTTGTATGCATGATGCATCCTATGTACATGTGTGGGTGATATCTCCTTTGGCATCTTCTTTTTCTCCAATCGCTTTACGTTAACAAGAAAATAAAATGAAAACATAACAAATAAACATTCTATGGAATAGTTATACAGCGATATAGCTCTTTGGTCCACATGGAGAAGACTCTATGCAAGATGGATGTTTTGGCAATAAAACAAACTGCAATAGAGATTTTAGAAAGTTACACAAATGCTCAAAGTGGCACATGCACACCTTGTTAGACTTTCGCCATAAATAATCTTTTATGGAGTTACGGACACCAAAGTAGATTAGAATGTCCAACAAGGACACAATGTATTCAACATAGTGTCCTGAACAACATGAGTTGCAGCATGGCCTACGGGTAATAGGGCGCAAAATATCCAACATGGCAAAGAAAAAGTAATACTTGAGGGATATACCTGTTAGTGGTTATTGGGTAATTTGTATCCTGAAGTTTCAGGATTCCATCTAAAGTCAACAAGTATTCATGGATGACAATTAACCAGTTAAAAGGCTATTAATTTCTCAATCACCTTGTGTTCTTCAAAGATTCATAGCAATCTTGGATGGTGTCAAGAATGTCTTCCATAGTTTACAAACAAGCAAACAAGAATGTTATTAGGCAAGATGAAGATATTAATAACACCATGCTCTCAACTGTCTGCCCATATTTCAGTCTCTCCACTAAATCGATCTGACAAACATCATCTCAAATAGAATGACCCAAAGCTATAACCGTCACTGAGTATAGTAAATCAACAAAACAATAAATAAATAAAATAAAACAACCACACAGTTCTACATGTGAGAGATCTAGCATAGCTTAAAAAGTTGGAACACTGGCAAAAATGTGCTTTTTAAGTTTTTCCTTTATCCCATAATATTAAATTCATTAAGGAACAAGATCTCAAAAGTTGGTCAACCAGGATAATCTACAAAAAATCTAGAGATTCAATTAACATCTAGAAAGATGGAAAATAAGCCACGTAGAAAGTCTAAGAAGGTACTTACCAGTAGCATCAATACCTCCTTCCTTCCAAGCATCCCCACTCATGTAGTATACATGGCTACACATACAAACAGTCAAGATTTTTTATTATCTTCAATTAAAATTGATGGTCTTCAAGAAGTTCATATCTGTATATATAAAATAGAGATTCTCAAATAGTCTTTAGCAAATGACAAAGAAAGTAATCAACCTATGAGAAAACATGTATATGGATATTAAACAAAAGCCCTATGATTGCATATTGTTCATTGAAAAAAGAGTACAAACAGCAAGTTATGAGAGATGCAGCAGGTAGACAACCTTCCCCCCACTTTTTTGTGGAGAGCCTAATTTCTGTGACTCAAACATGTCTTCACCTATCTATGCCAACAACTATGCCATTATTTAATTGACAAGGTTATAATATTATTCAAAACTTGGATCTCTAGTTTCATACAGATGAGAATACAATTAACATAAAGAACAAGACATATGGACTTCTTCCATGATTATATTCTTCAGGAATCCATGTAAAAAGATTTACCAGTAACTTTGTTTCCTTATTGTAATTTGTTTACCCATTTTTAAGGTTCCAAGAAGGATTTGCGGAAGAAAGATGCAGCAACTGGGGATTTTGGACTGAGGTTTTGCACCCAACTCAACTATTTAGTTTAAGTTATGATTTGGTGGGTGTTATTATTAACCTTTTTCTTTCGCATTAAGAAGTTTAAGTTATGATTTGGTGGGTGTTATTATTAACCATTTTCTTTCGCATTAAGAAGTTCCACTGACCTAATATATTCATTGGTTTTCTTTCAACAGAACTAGCTTTTCCAATAATGACTTATGACCAAAGACCTCATACAATAACTATTAGCTTTCCTATAGTTGGGCCTATGTATATTTCCTCGCTAAGACAAGGAATCAGACTTCTGAGTGGTATGCACTATGCTGAGCAAAGCCCATTCTTCAAATTATAGAAAATGACAATGACACTCAGTTTAATCAAATTTCAGAAAATATGAATGAGAAAAAAAGGCAAGAACTTCCATAGCTCGGCTTAGTTCCTGAGATAACTGAGACATATATCAAGTTTTCAAATCCCAACATAAACAGAATCACTAGCATCCATTAAGCCAGTAATTGAAGAGTAATGTTATATTGACTAACAAACCTAACAAGCTTTTCCTACTCACTAATGTGGCACTCATCATATTATTATAGTGGATCTTGTTTCAAGAACCAAATAGTGTAAAATTTGCTATACAAATTTGTTAATTTGTAATTTGTATAGAATTTTCCATAATTTAATTGTGATCCACTTATGAATGAAATCTGCTGTTTACTCAGAACCCAAACACCAAAATGCTTAAAATTCCCAATTTTTTACCACGTCCCTTTCCTTACACTCAACAGTCAAACAGACAAAAACACACAATAATTTGATTGTGATCAAACTTATGAATAATCTACTGTTTACTCAGAACCCAAACACCAAAATGTTTAAAATTCCCAATTTTCGACCACTTTTCTTTCCCTTTTATCGTGATCAACTTGTGAATAATCTACTGTTTACTCAGCACCCAAACACCAAAATGTTCAAAATTCCCAATTTTTTCACCACTTCCCTTTTCCTCATTTTTCTCAGCAATCAAACAGACCAAAACACACAACAATTTGATTGTGATCAACTTATGAATGAAATTTACTGTTTACTCAGCACCCACCCAAACACCAAAATGCTTAAAATTCCCAAATTTTCACCACTTCCCTTTTCTTACTTTTTCTCAGGAACCAACCAGACCAAAACACACAACAATTTGCTCATAAAAATAGTAATAAATCAACAAAGCAATTACAGATCAAAAAATCGAAAGATCAAGTAACGTACCAGCCAATGAGGTAAGCGAATCCCAAGAAGAAAGTGATGATGCCACATCGAGGACGATAGAGGACCATGGCAGCGTAGCCGAGGAGCATGGGGACGATGAAGTGGAGGTTGGAGGAGAAGCCGAAGGAGAGGTAAGAGAGAACGATGCCGGACACAGCGGCGAAGAGGTGTTTGACGGCGGCGGGGCCGGGGATGTGGCGCCAGACGAAGCTGACCGGTAGGGTTGCCAAGAAGCACATCAGGAACCGGAGCACCGGCACCGAGACGCCGATCGCCGACGCCATGGCTCCCATCTCCAGCCCCATAGTCGCGTGGCTCGGCTTGAGTCGGGTTCTCGGGTTTGGGTTGGAGTTGGGTACGGGTATGAATCGATTTGTTTCTGTTTTGCCTCTGTATTTGTATGAGAAATCAATGAGGTTTAATTCGGATTCGTTTGAAGATCCGAAGGAGAATCATATGCGAGTCGTGTGTATGGACATGGCGTGTGTGTATATATATATACAAGTATATAGGAAAATTTATTGATTGTCCTGGGTTATTCGTCGTGTGCATTGTGCCGTCCAACGGCAATGTGATTTGTTAAAAAAAAATAAAAATTGTTAAGCAATTAAGAAATATGAAAGGTATGTTAAGTTATAATTGATAAAAAAATTATAATTGATAAAAAAAATAATTACCTGATGTTTCTATATTAAGGTGTTCATTACAAATCTCTATGGTCCTGTTTGTTTTGGGGTTAAATAGATGAGAGGGGATTAAGATGAAGGTAGGATTATTTAGTGTTATGTTTGTTTGTAGAGTTGGGGAAGGGATTAGGATGGATATCGGAAGGGGGATTGAGATGGAGGAGGTGGAGGTGGAAATGGTATTAGAAAAATAGTGAGGGATTAGAAATTTTTTCATTTTTTATATATTAAGAATTTTTTTTTAAATATTAATGTTTAATTTTTTATATTTTTTTATTTGTTTTATTATTTTATATAAAAATAATTTAACAATTCTTATACTAACAACTATCATCAAAACAAACACAATTTTACTTAGTCCCCTCACTGACAATCTCCTCACTATGAATCCCCTCCATTCTACCTCTAAAAACAAATGAGGCCTATATCCTTTGTATTCTTCAATTAGTTAAAATAAAATCGTGAACACTATTTTCTTTGCCATTCAAAATATACCTAAGACACTATGGGTGTATTTAGTTTGATTTTTAGAGATAAATTTTAAAAAATGATTTTGGAGAAAGAATTTAGAAAATTTTTTGGTTTATTTAGTTGTATATTTTGAAAATAATATTGGATTATGAAAATTTGGAATAATTTGATATTTTGTTATAATTGAATAAATGTGTGTAAAAGAAAAAATAATTGAAAATGAGAGAAGAAAGAGAAAAAAATAATTAATTAATGTGTAGAAGTGAAAAAATAATTTAAAATTTTTTTTTTAAATTACTAAACTAAGCAAAATATTAAAAAAAAAATTCTAAAATTTATTTCTTAAAAACAAACCAAACAAGACATACGTGACTGTGTCCCGACCAACTAATAACTTCTCCGTCTATAAAGCCGGTGTTTTGCAGCTTGTGATGGGAAAGGACAGTTGAGCTCACGGACCACAGTTTTTTCAGGATTGTTTTAGGTAAATTACAAATAATTTTTGAGATGTTTTAAAAATATGAATTATTTGATCATTTAAAAAAATGTAAATTATAAATATACTTCTTAAAATTTGTTTAAAATATGAATTATTTCTTATAGTTTGAAAAATTATAAATACCTTTTCGTTAGTATTTTTTATTTAATAGAATTAACTAAAAAAATAAAATTTATAATTATTCTCCTATATAATAATAAAATTATTTAAATTATTAATTGAAACATATTTCTAATATCATTAAAAATTGTTAATTAACTTGATGATTTATTAATAAAATGGGTGATTTGTTATGAAATTAAAAATCTCAGGGGGTGAAATGTAATTTTCAAAACCACAAGAGGCGATCCGTATTTTAATCAAACCTCAGGAGGTGTATTTGTAATTTACTCTTTAAAAAATTATAAATATTTATTTATTATAATTTTTTGTTTAACAGAATTAATTTAAAAAATAAAAATTTTAACTTCTATTTTATAAAATCATCTAAATTATTAATTAAAATATATTTATAAAATTATTAATTGACTTTATAATTTAATAATAAAATGGATCATTTGTTATGAAAGTAAAAATTTTAAGAATGAGATGTAATTTATAAAATTAGAAGAGACAAATCATATGTTAAATAAACTCCAAAGATGTATTTGTAATTTTTTTTTTTTTTTTTTAAACTAAGGAATATGCTCAAGTTGCTTAAAACATCTAAATTTATCTTCAAGTTTGTGCATCTTTAATGAGAATTATTGCGCATGTATTTAACTTATTTTTTATTCTCCAAATATGAGATATTTCAAAATAGAATTACCACGTTTTAAACTTATTTTTGAATATCAAATAATTTTATGAAATTGTGTATTAAAAATATGACTTTAGAATTAACGTCGTGTTAATTAACTATAAAAAAAAAATATTAAAAGTGTTTTTCAGCTTTGAAGTTGTGTGAGGATAAAATTAGAAACTTATGTTAACAGTACAATTGTAATAATATATATATAAGGAGAGGAGTAAAAATAAAAAAATAAAATTTTATTCATATATAAAATTTATACAAAATACTAGACAAAAATATGTGACAATGTCATTATTATAAATTATAAATAAATTTATTTTAAATAATATTTTATTTTAAACTGAAAGATTCACAGCTAGTGATGTTATTATAGATGAATTTATATATATATATATATATAACATTATTCAAGAAAAAAAATGAAAAAAATTACCAGCAATATATTTTGGGGGATGCACTAATAAATCCTAAATTAATAACTTATGCACTGTTTAGTCCTAAAAGTTTTCTTATAGACTGAAAGGTCCCATTACAATGTTAATAACATCAGATACAATGTTAATAACATCAGAGTCATGTTACAAACATTAGATTTCAAACATCTAATATTCATCAAATTTCAATAATGTTTGAAAATATATGATGAAAAACATCTAATGTTCATCAGATTTTAATAAATTTTGAAATTATAGAATGAAACATTAGATCATTTACATCATTTACATCATGCTGATGTAAAAATGAGACTAAATAAAACATAAAAAAAATTTTAAAATTAAATGGTTTAACGTTTCAAAAATTAAGACTTATGGGTAAATTTTTCATTTAGTTTTTATAATTCTTGCTATAACTAAGGTCCCACTTTTTGTAAATATTTACCGCATTTGAAAAATAAATAAATAAATAAATTTCCCTCTGCTATAAATTCCATGACGAAACACTTGCATGAATTTTCGGTCCATTGGTTTTCGGTCAACTAACTTTCTAGGTAGATATTAAAACCAATCATTTATGAGCCTCTCAATCACTTCTGCCGTTCACTTGTGGAGGCTCTATTTAAAACGAGGGAAATGATTTGGAGCCCTAAAATCCTCACCTCTAATCTCCTAATTTCTTTTTTAGGAAATTGTTTTTTTTTTTTTTCTTTTTTACTTAAAATGGCATTTCGGGAGATTCGGGAACCCCATTTCGGGGGATGAATCACTGCCCTTAAAACAAACAGCAGTGCTAGGTCCCCGAATCCGGGGGCCCCGAATCCCCACAATTCCCATTTCAAGTAAAAAAAAAAACAGTTTCCAAAAAAGGAAATTAGGAGAATTAAGAGAATTATTTTTAGGGGGACAAATCATTTTTATAAAACAAAATTGTTTCGTAACTCGAAAAGATGGCTCGAAAATAGTTCAAAAAATACTTTTTCCTCTCTCTCTTTTCTATCTTTTTGCATTGCTATCCTTTCCTCGTCTCTCATCTACTGTCTATAAGCGATACAAAAAACACTCGCTCATGTTTTTGTTGGCTATCTCAGCTTTGAGTTCACTGCAGCCTCAGTTGGAACCCTCTTACTTCATGTGGAGGATAAAAACAAAGCTTGAATGGCTCTCCTATGCCATTCAAGGTGAATCCAAGTGATTACTAGGAATCTTATATATGATATGTATTGCAAGACACTGAAGTTAATAAGATGAATATATTCAGCTTATTTGGTTCTAGTTTTCAAAAAATTTTACCTTTTTATTTTTCGTATTTTAATATTTTCAATAAATTTTTTTAATATTTTAAGCATTTTTTTTTAATTTTTAGATACACCTAACATAAATACACTTAAAAAATATAATATTTGTGAAAAAAATCTTTTAAAAATACACTAAATACCAAAAAATATAAAAATTCAGTATATTTTCGTATTTTTGTGTATTTATTAATTTTTTAAAATATTTTTCACAAATATTTTATTATTTTAGATACATCTAAGTAAGTAAGGTGCATCTAAAAAAGTAAACAAATTACTTGAAATTTTAAAAATATTCACTAAAAACAAAAAAAAAATCAATTTTCAGAAAACTAAATTCAGAAAACTGAAATCAAACACACTGATTAATATTACACAATATTAATTTGCAGTGTGAGGACATGAATATTTTGTTTTCTGTTTGATTGCAGTATAATTTAATTAATCAAATGTCCAGGTTTAACTTTTCCTTTGTATGCTATTTTCTCGTGACGTAGTTTCATGTGTAGACTACTTCTTTTCTACTGTTCTTTACCAGGGACACTTGTTCTATTCAAACAAGGAAAAAAAAAATCATGAGTTGTATTCTGTTTCTCATGTTATACGTATACATTGCTGGAAGTGTTAGAAATGGTTGGGAAAATTATGAGTAAAATTAAAAAAAAATTTAAGTTTGATCTATTTTTTAGGTGGGCCCCGTGCGTCGATTTTCGCGGGTCAAAGTGGTAACGCGTTCTATGCCGCGTTGTGATTCACGTGGTATATTTGGTTGCTCAAAACCATTATCGAGTGAATGGGAAATTGAAACCAACGTGAGCTCCATGGAAATGGAGTTTTGGTGAAAATTCCTTAAGATTGGAAAATGGCTTGTCCTACATTGTTTTGGTGGGAAGTTTTGAATGGATTTATAAGGCATGGGATTGGAACTTGGGGTGTGCCCCAAGAGGTACCCAAGTTTTGTAGAGAGAGAGGTTATGGGCAAAATAGACTAGACCCATTGGATCCAAAAAATCACCACGCGCGCGCGTGCGCCACCGCCACCATTCGTCCGATCGGTCGGGCGGGCTGGGCTTGGGCGCGGGTGCGTGGTGTGTGGTTGGGTTGGGCTTGTTTGGCCCAATACTAATCTTTTGGGCCAAAAATATTTGAATTTAAATTTTATTTTTTGAAATAAAATCTGTCCGAATTTCTGTGCAGATTAATTTTAATTTTTGAATTCAAATTGTTGCACCTCTCCAGAATTTTGTACAGGTTTTAGACAGATCCGAATCTGTCCAGATTCAAATCCAAAACCGGTTTTATCTGTGCAACAGATTCAGGTATATGTTCAAAATTCAAAACCAAACAGTGCTTTAAACAGATTTGTATCTGTTTAATTCAAATTGAACAGGTACTGTACCTGTTTAATTCAAAATGGAAAGCCACCAATCCATCTATAAATAGACTAGCCCTCATTTGTTGTTGATTTCACTAAATTCGTCAAAAATAATTCTGCATCTATTCTCTTCATATTGCTGCATTTAATTTTTGTGAGAAAGAGTGTATACACTAAGTGTGTTCGTTGAACAAATAAATTGTAGTGCTGCATTTATTTGTTGTTGATCATTTCATCCTAGGAAATAGACATCCATATTCTGAAAGCACCGTAGAGAGGACGAATCTGTCTTAAGGACACAATGTCGAACACTGGACTTGATCAGAATAATATTCAAGATATTAATCAAGTATGTTATTTATTTATTTTCTGTTTTATTATTATTTATTTAAATCATATTTTAATTTTATTTTGATAACAAAATAAAATCTGTTTTTATTTATTTAATTCTATTTCTAGTTTGATTTTTGTAATCAAACATTTTTCTCTCCTTTCCTTTATTTCTCTTGTATTCTGTTTGTTGTTAAGTACATAAACAGAATTAATCTTTTTAAATACAGTGAAGATTGTCCAACAATCTTAAGACAGATTCGATTTTGGTATCTTCATTGTATTTGATTTTCTGTGATTTCATAAAGACATATTCTGGTTGGAAAAACAAATAGTGGTTTATGCTATTTGACAGATAGTAGTAATATACTGTCTATTTTCTTTGACAACTAGTAGTAATATACTAGTGTCATTAACAATTGCAGAATATTAATTTGTGTTACAGAAAATTATTGTGGAATTTTATTTTTCTAGTTTTAGTAATAAGGAAAATAAAATTATTTTGGTTTATAATTTATTTTCTAGTTTTAGTAACTAGAAAATTAATTTGTGTTTTAATTTTTTCTGATTTTTGTAATCAGAGATTATGGCTACTGCAACTGAAACTGCAACTGGTAGTGGTACTCCAATTGTTACACCAACACCGGTTCCTATCCAGAACCATGTTCAAGTACCAATTAATCATGGAGAAAAACTGAAAAAATTTAACGATACTGAGTTTAAGAAATGGCAGCAGAAGATACTGTTATATCTTACAACTCTGAATTTGGCCCGGTTTCTCCATGAAAAGGCTCCAACACTTAAAGAGGGTGAAAGTGATCGGCAAGTTGTTGCCGCTGTAGATGCTTGGAAACATTCAGATTTTCTGTGCAGAAACTACATTCTCAATGGCCTTGACAACATGCTGTATAATGTTTACAGTCCTCTGAAGTCAGCAAAAGAATTATGGGATTCTTTGGAGAAGAAATACAAGACAGAGGATGCCGGCACGAAGAAATTTGTTATCGGTAAATTTCTGGATTTCATTATGGTAGACTCCAAAACGGTAATTTCTCAAGTTCAAAATTTTCAAATAATTTTGCATGATATTCATTCAGAAGGTATGTCTCTTAGCGAGTCTTTCCAAGTTGCTGCTTTAGTGGAAAAGTTACCATCGATTTGGAAAGATTTCAAAAATTATTTAAAACATAAACGCAAAGAGATGACCATGGATGAACTTATTGTAAGACTGAGAATTGAGGAAGATAACCGTAAGGCTAAAAAGAGGAATGAGAAAAATCCCATTGAGTCCAAGGCTAATGTGGTTGAACAAGTTCATAAACCACATAACAAAAAGAGGAAATTTACTGGAGATGGTCCTAAACAAAGCGACAACAATGGCAACAAGAAGTTCAAAGGGAAATGCTATAATTGTGGCAAGACTAGACATCGAGCTTCTGATTGCCGCCGCCCTAAGAAGGATCGTGGAAGTACAAGCAAGAAGACTACCAATCAGGCCAATGTAACTGAACTAGATTACATCTCTGACGGGGTGAATGACATCAACCTCTCTGCTGTGGTGTCTGAGCCTAACTTGGTTAGAAATCCCAAAGAGTGGTGGGTTGACACAGGAGCAACTCGTCACATATGTGCGGACGAGAAGATGTTCACTACCTACATTGAGGCTACAAATGGTGAACAACTTTTCATGAGAAATTCTTCTACTTCTACTGTGGCTGGACAAGGAAAAGTGATCTTGAAGATGACATCAGGGAAAGAACTGACCCTCAACAACGTACTGCATGTACCTAACATCCGGAAGAATTTAATTTCTGATTCTTTGTTAAGTAAAAATGGTTTTAGGCTTGTCTTTGAGTCTGATAAATTTGTATTAACAAAGAGTGGCATGTATGTTGGTAAGGGATACATGAGTGATGGTCCCTTCAAACTAAATATAATGACAGTTGTATCAAAAGTTGCTGTGATTAAAAATAACACATCTTTTGCTTATATTCTTGAGTCGAATTTATGGCATAGTAGATTAAGACATGTGAATTTTGATGTTTTGCGTAGATTAATTGGTTTAGATTATATACCAAAGTTTAAAATTAATCCTAATCATAAATGTGAAGTTTGTGTAGAAGCGAAACTAACTAAGGCTCCATTTAAATCGGTTGAAAGGAAAATCGAACCTCTAAAATTAATTTATACTGATGTATGTGATCTAAAATTTGTTCAAACTAGAGGAGGCAAAAAGTATTTCATAACATTTATCGATGATTACACAAGATATTGTTATGTTTATTTACTTAGAAGTAAAGATGAACCTTAGAAATGTTTAAACTCTACAAAACAGAAGTTAAAAATCAACTTGGTAAAACCATTAAAATGGTTAGAAGTGATAGGGGTGGTGAATATGATGCACCATTAAATGAATTTTGTGCACAACATGGCATTATTCACCAAGCTACAGCATCCTATTCTCCACAGCAAAATGGAATTGCTGAAAGGAAGAATAGAACCCTAAAAGAAATGATGAATGCCATGTTACTAAATTCAGGCTTACCACAGAACTTGTGGGGGAAAGCAATATTGTTTGCTAATTATGTTCTTAACAGAATACCCTACAAGAAAACCAACAGCACTCCTTATGAATTGTGGAAAGGTCGACCACCTTCCTATAAATACTTAAAAGTATGGGGGTGTTTGGCAAAAGTTGAACTTCCTGTTCCTAAAAAGAGTAAGATTGGACCAAAAACAGTAGATTGTGTGTTTATTGGTTATGTTCAGAATAGTAGTGCATATCGGTTTCTGACTCATAAATCATAAATACCTGATATAAATATAAAGACTATTATAGAGTCAAGGAATGCTGTGTTTTTTGAATATGTCTTTCCTTACAAAAAAGGACAGGAATTAAGTTCACAGAAAAGAACTTACGATTGTACACAAAGTCAAGAGACTAATGACAATCAAACACAAGAGACTAGTAATGGTCTCGACCAACAAGATTTAACTGATAATGAACCAAGAAGAAGTAAGAGAGCGAGAACATCAAAATCCTTTGGTCTAGATTTCCTAACATACCTGTTAGAAAATGAACCTCAAAGCTTTAAGGCAGCAATGACAGGTCCTGAAGCTCCTTTGTGGAAAGAGGCTGTTAATAATGAAATTGAGTCCATTATGCAAAATCATACTTGGGAATTGGTGGATCTTCCACCAGGTTCTAAACCTCTTGGATATAAATGGATATTCAAGAAAGAAATGAAAGTAGATGGTTCAATTGACAAGTATAAAGCAAGACTTGTAGTTAAAGGTTACAGACAAAAGGAAGGTCTAGACTATTTTGACACATATTCCCCTGTGACAAGAATAACATCCATTCACATGCTTATTGCTATAGCAGCGTTGTTTAATTTAGAAATACATCAAATAGATGTTAAGACAGCTTTCTTAAATGGTGATCTAAATGAAGAGATCTATATGGAGCAACCCGAAGGGTTTGTAGTACCAGGGCAAGAAAAGAAAGTTTGTCGGCTTGTAAAGTCTCTTTATGGATTAAAACAAGCACCTAGGCAATGGCATGAAAAATTTGACCATGCAATGCTTACTAATGGGTTTAAGATAAATGAATGTGACAAATGCGTCTATGTTAAAAATACTGACCAAGGATATGTCATAGTTTGTCTTTATGTGGATGACATGCTTATCATTGGAAGTAGTCAAAACATAATCAAATCAACTAAGCAAATGCTTAACAAAAGATTTGATATGAAGGATATGGGGGCCGCAGATGTTAGATTAGGAATGAAAATTACTAAAACATCTGACGAATATGCATTATCTCAATCTCATTATATTGAGAAAATTCTTGATAAATTTATCAAGGATAATTTGAATGTAGCTAGAACACCTGTAGACATCAGTCTTTATTTATCAAAAAATAAAGGTGATGCAGTGTCTAAGTTAAAATACTCCCAAATCATTGGAAGCCTAATGTACCTATTGAATTGTACTCGTCCTGATATAGCTTATGCTATCAGTAAATTGAGTAGGTACACTAGTAACCCTAGAGAAGACCATTGGAAAGCGATCATTCGGGTTCTTAGATTTCTAAGATTCACCCGTGATCATAGTTTGAACTTTACTCGATATCCAGCAGTACTTGAAGGTTATTGTGATACAAATTGGATATCAGATACTAAAGATTCAAAATCCACAAGTGGATATGTCTTTACTTTGGAAGGCGCTGCTGTTTCTTGGAAGTCCACGAAACAAACATGCATTGCGCGATCCACAATGGAATCCAAGTTCATTGCTTTAGACAAAACATGAGAAGAAGCAGAATGGCTTCGTCACTTCTTAGAAGACATTCCAATGTGGCCAAAACCTGTGCCAGCTATTTGCATTCATTGTGATAGTCAATCTGCAATAGGAAGGGCACAGAATCATATGTATAACGGTAAGTCACGACATATTCGTCGTCGACATAATACCGTAAGGCAATTGTTGTCAAATGGAATAATCTTAATAGATTATATAAAATCTAAAGAGAATATTGCGGATCCGTTAACAAAAGGTTTGACAAAAAAGCTAGTGTATAGTTCATCGAAGGGGATGAGATTAAAGCCTATTACATAATAGTCATCATAATGGTAACCCTACTTATATGACTGGAGATCCCAAGAACTAAGTTCAAAGGGACAACTAAGTTATGTGTGGCTCGCCAGAAATCACCAAGGGATTAAAATTCCTTACCCATTCCTATGGTGAGAGTGATATCTGCAACATATGTTGTTTGCAGGGGTATAAGGATAAGCTTTGCTTTTAATTATTACTTATATCTTAATTTAGGTATAAAAATCAAGACAAGTATAAAGAGATACTTACAATAAGAATCACTTATATGAGTGTCGAACTGGGGCCGGTTCTATAAGAATGAAATAGGCTAAATTCTCTAGAAACACTCATGAAAACCAGGAGCGTTCAAGGCCAAAATGAACACAACAGTGAGAACCACGATGTGTTAGAAGATATTTTGTGTGAAATCTATTGTCTTGGCTTACACAAACGGCTGAACAATTCAAGGCATCGCGTCCATTGGTTAGCCAGTAAGTCCGATAGGTTATCACTAAGGAAGGTTCAAGGCCGAAAGCTACCTATCCTGATGCAAGATATTTTCGACTTATACTCTTTCGATAAAGTCTGCATAATGTTGCATTTCCGTTGTCATCAAATTCCATTCATGTAGGGGATTGTTAGAAATGGTTGGGAAAATTCTGGGTAAAACCAGAATTTTTTCCTAAATTTGGTCTATTTTTTAGATGGGCCCCGTGCGTTGATTTTCGCGGGTCAAAGTGGTAACGCGTTCTATGCCGCGTTGTGATTCACGTGGTATATTTGGTTGCTCAAAACCATTATCGAGTGAATGGGAAATTGAAGCCAAAGTGGGCTCCATGGAAATGGAGTTTTGGTGGAAATTTCTTAAGATTGGAAAATGGCTTGTCCCACATTGATTTGGTGGGAAGTTTTGAATGGGTTTATAAGGCATAGGATTGGAACTTGGGGTGTGCCCCAAGGGGTACCCAAGTTTTGTAGAGAGGGAGATTATGGGCAAAATGGACTAGACCCATTGGACCCAAAAAATACCACGCGCGCCCGTGCGCCGCCGCCGCCATTCATCCGGTCGGTCGGGCGGGCTGGGCTTGGGCACGGGTGCGTGGTGTGTGGTTGGGTTGGGCTTGTTTGGCCCAATACTAATCTTTTTGGGCCAAAAACATTTGAATTTAAATTTTATTTTTTGAAATAAAATCTGTCTGAATTTCTGTCCAGATTAATTTCAATTTTTGAATTCAAATTGTTGCACCTCTCCAGAATTTTGTACAGGTTTTAGACAGATCCGAATCTGTCTAGATTCAAATCCAAAACCGGTTTTATCTGTGCAACATATTCGGGTATATGTTCAAAATTCAAAACCAAACAGTGCCTTAAACAGATTTGTATCTATTTAATTCAAATTGAACAGGTACTGTACCTGTTTAATTCAAAATGGAAAGCCACCAATCCATCTATAAATAGACTAGCCTTCATTTGTTATTGATTTCACTAAATTCGTTAAAAATAATTCTGCATCTATTCTCTTCATATTGCTGTATTTTATTTTTGTGAGAAAGAGTGTATACACTAAGTGTGTTCGTTGAACAAATAAATTGTAGTGCTGTATTTATTTATTGTTGATCATTTCATCCTGGGAGATAGACGTCCATATTCTGAAAGCACCGTGGAGAGAACGAATCTGTCTTAAGGACACAGTGTCGAACACTGGACTTGATCAGAATAATATTCAAGATATTAATCAAGTAAGTTATTTATTTGTTTTCTGTTTTATTATTATTTATTTAAATCAGATTTTAATTTTGTTTTGGTAACAAAATAAAATCTGTTTTTATTTATTTAATTCTATTTTTAGTTTGATTTTTGTAATCAAACATTTTTCTCTCATTTCCTTTATTTCTTTTGTATTCTGTTTGTTGTTAAGTACACAAACAGAATTAATCTTTTTAAATACAGTGAAGATTGTCCAACAGAAAGACCAATAATGTAAATAATTTGGATCCATTTCATGAAATTATTTTGGGTAAGGAGTTGTTGAAATTTGCAAATCGCTGTCTCAGGCTGTCGTTCGTCCTCCTTCGTCATGGTTCGTTCTCCTTCGTTGTGGTTCATTCTCCTTCCTGCGATCAACAATCGATCGAAAGGTTTCACACAGATGAGAGGGATGGGAGAGATCTGGAGAATGAGAGGGATGAGAGAACACAGATGTGGGGAATGAGAGGATGACCCGTCGGCACACATAGAACCAGCAGCAGACTTGTCGGCGGCACACAGGTCGACTCCTCTCTCTACTCTCTGAACAGAGCTACCAATCGCTAATGGGTCTCCTCTCTCTCACTCTCTTTACTCTGTTCTCTTGTTTTTTTTTTTTTTTTTTTGAAATGAAATGTGAGAGGAAAACAAAGATGAGTTGTACAAAGAAATGGGGGTGTACAAAGTGCTGGAATTTTGGTTTTTTATATGCTTATTTTGGGCCAACTTTGAGCCCAAAATTGAGTAGGCCCACACGTCTTTTGGGGTGGGTCCAAATAGGTGATGTCACGCCCCAAAATTTGAACAATTAAATATTAAATTAGAACTACACCCCATTCAATATTCCATCATCCAAATCTTAGGGGTGAAACAAAAAAACTAAACGTTCTCATCTCCAAAAGGTTTAAGTAAATTTTCATACTCAAAAGATAACAAGGGATTAAAAAATAATAATAATAATTAATAAACGCCAACCAAACTATTTATCATAGATTCATAACTATCCAATACCTTCAACATTAAAGTAGCAACAATTAATCAAAACAGCTTAAATAATGTAATGTTACAAACCATGCCAAATTATCAAAATACTAAGGTCATAAAAAAAATATAATAAATATATAAACTAATATCAACCATAAGCTCAAGAAAACCAAAAAAAGTCCAAAAGACATGTCCTACGATCATAGTTATTTATTCTCGCCACTATAATCTCAACTAATACTGCAAAGGAAGCTCGGCTGCGCTCAAACAGAACGCACCCAAGTTGCCAAGAGACAAAACGGGTCAGTATACAGGTATACTGGTATGAGTACAAGATTTAACACCCACGTGTCCACCAGAGACAAATAAAAATACATTTAATTATTGTTACGGGACAAGATAAGTAATTTCATCCGCACTAAGATGAATGGTAGTTTCTCGAGATACGATGGCATTTAGTTTCTTACCCGTACACAACGAAATATAAATTGAGTATGAAATAAACAAAATAGAAATAAAAATATAGTGGGTCAGCCCTGCATAAAAAGTTAGTATGACCCACCATCCTGCAAAAAAATAAAATTAGTATAATTTATTCATAAGTAACTTGCTAAAAAAGTATAAAAATGCACCGTTTCATACTTAAATAATTTGAATTGACCAAAATGCAAAGAACAAAAGTTGTATAGAATCAAATTTTCTAAAAGGTAACGCGGACGAATTTAGTAGAAACTAAGCAAGTTGAGAGAAAAACTTAATAGAAAATTCTAAACAGAATTCAATCGAAAAAACTGAAGCTGAAAATGAACAGAAACTGCCCTAAGATGATTTTTTTCGGAAAAGTTCAAAACACAAAAAATGTGCAGAATAATATTTTACTTCAGTTTATGTGAAACCAATAAAAATGAGCTCGTTTCGTGGGTTAAAATAGTGGGGGTGTTTGGGAAGTGTTTTTTTTTTTTTTTGGCTAAAAAAACACTAAAAGACAAAATTGGTTAAAAACCAAAAAAAATAAATCCAGACAAAACGTCACATCAAACCCATAATCATTTCACTTTTTCTCTCACAAATATCACATCCAACTATAAAAAAAACCCAACTATCTTCCTAATCACAAAAATTTTAACCTCCTAAAATAATCAAAAACTAAAAAAACCTACTAAAATAATAACTTCCAAACACCCCCAGTATCTAAAGTCTCCACTGCTAAAATGAATAAAAATTATTGTAACCAAGATCATCCGATTACAAGTTCTAAACGATTTTTTAATAAAAAGTTAAAACATAAAAATTGTCTAGAATCACATATACATGTGTCACGACCTAAACCCGCCCCTGTAGGTTTAGCATCGCAACCGGCCAGTAATCTGTGGATTACCAAAGGCCTCTTAACAGATAAGCACATAATAAGGGGCTGCGGAAGCAATTATACAAAATAGACAAGGTCCAATGAGCTGTGATAACATACATGGGACAGAAGATTTCCAAACACTTGCATATACATAAGCATGACGGTCGAAGGACATCAATATTTACAAAACATTTACAAAAGTGTAATTCCCAGGTCCCGACTTTGCAAAACAGACAGAGGCTAACATAAGTACAAAAATAGCCATGTAACTGGACTTCGATCGGAACCTCCTCGGGAGGCACAACGGTTAGCTGACAAAAACAGAAATGAAGGCTGTCAACTCTGGCCCTGATCACGCGCCGGCTCACCTACATACATAATATAAACTGTGAGCGAAAGCTTAGTGAACAATAACAGAGTAAAGGGGTTTCAATGAATGAGTCCGTACAGATTCAGAAATCATAATTCAGTTTCGTATCAAATTCATAATTTGTCTAGATCATATACAGAAAACATGAGGTATGCTTAAGTATACGTGATACATCCATTAGCATTAACAGAGCAGATACAGAACAGATACAGACACGTGAGGGTTATGAATAACCAGTTCCATAAAGGAACCTCCAGATCCGGGTAACAGAGAATAAAAACGCTGAGCCCCATGACGGGGTCTCCAGTACGGGTAACAGAGTGCAGACAGATTAAGTTCCATGATGGAACCTCTGATACCGGGTAACAGCCAACAGATATCACATGATGCTAAGGATGTCACGAATATATATCAGAAATTGGACAATCATTCATTGTACAGAACATATCATTTCAGAAAAACAGATCTTAATTCATTACACAGAAAATAAATAAAGTTGAACATAACTTTACTATGTTATTAGATAGACGGAGCAGATCGGTCAAACGGTACACGGCACGTGACCTACATAACACATAACAGACACACACTTGAAACACACATTCTAATTGTACATAACTTACTTCGTTGGCTCTTAGTGTGTTTCTACCCTTTAATCCTCATTATGGAATCTTAAACATGGCCTAGGAATGCCTAGGATGGAATGAGGATGCAAGAATGCGTTGGAAAACATTTCTTGAAACTTGCTGAAAATAAGGTCCACGCTCGAGCGTGGCTTTCCCCACTCGAGCGAACATGCAGACAATGAAGCTCTGCTCGAGCGTGACTTTCCCCGCTCGAGTGGACTGTAAACTCTTGAAAAAATACTGGATGCATGATTTTCACGCTCGACGGGCGCTCAACCTACGCTCGAGCGTAAGACTCAAAACCTCGCTCGAGCGTGAATTCCCTCGCTCGAGCGGACTGCAGAACACACAAACTTCTAGGTATATGCATTTCACGCTTGAGCGTAAACATCGACGCTCGAGCGGAGGTGCATGTACTCAAAGTGCACGCTCGAGCGTAAAGTTCCCCGCTCGAGCGTAGATCAATTTTCTTGAATTTCCAGATTGATCACTAAGCTCAAATTCAACCTTTGAAGCATCCAAAACTAATTTTTCTGGGCCAAAACTTGAGGAAATACATGAAAACTCATAAAACAACATGCTTTGAAGATCGTTTTACAAAATCAAAGCCCAGAAGTATACCAATTGTACAAAATTCAACTTGGAATTCAAAGTTAATTCAAGAACATAACATGCATGTACATTTTTTAGCTAAGGCCCCCCAAAACATGATCAAATGCTACTAAATAACATGAATCTCATTGTTCTCCCAAAATTAAAGTGAAATCAACACATGCATGAAGGAATTCTTGAAAATCAATCTTCAAAATGCCATGAAACATGCATGCATGCATGGATTGACCTTCCCCTCTAGTCCTTAAGCTTGATTCTTACATCTGATAGCTCAATTAACTTGAATTCATGCATGAACAACTTAAATTCATAATCAAGAGGGTGAATTTCCTACCTCAAGCCTTGAATCCTAAGTATAGAGGCCCAATCTCCCAAGTCTTCTTCAAATTCCTTTAATTTTCTAAGCAAACTTTCTTGTTGAATTAATTTCTCCCAACTCTCTCTCTCTCTCTCTCTCTCTCTATCTTACGTTTGGCATCAAGAAAATGGAAGAGTGAAATGAAAAGGCAACTTAGTGGGGTCAAAATGGCCCTAATTAGGCTTAAACCAAAAATGTGCTTAATAGGGTTAATTAGTGGGCATTAATTTAATTTAATTTAATCGCTCCAAATCGAATTTCAATTAAACCTACCATGAAATTCTATAAATCCTAACTAGCACATAAATCAAGTCAATTTTTGATTCGGACGCCGATAAGGCTTTCAATTCGCAAACCGAAACTAAAACGTGAACAGATCTTTCTACGCCTAACAGATATAGACACAAACAATGCATTACACACATGCAGTTTAATGCAGAATTCACCTCAATTGCTAATTAGGCATAATTAATCATGGATTAACGTTAATCAGAGGTTGGGGTTGTTACAACATGCCTCTGCTCAAATTTCATAATTTATCAAGGTTGTTTACTATTTTTCAAGATGTACAAATCAATACAATTCACACTATACTAATAAACTCATAATTAAATTCTTTATACCTTAACTCCACCACTTCGGCCTCCACTTCCGGCTTACACATATATCCCATGTGCCTCCCGTATACCTAACACCGCTCCGAAGCCAAACTTGCACGGGGATATCGTTTCGAGTTTGACCCACACTCCCCGGATGGTTAAACATATACGTACGCGTGTAAATCAAATCACTCGTCTACTCATGAGAACGAGGCAACAATATATATATATATATATACACAATCTCTCATCTACTCATCAGAACAAATATAATAATGCCAAGCCTAAGACATTTAAATAAATCTCATAATCCTCACTTTTCTTATACACTCTTCTTCACTAACACTCAAATAAAACAACAATCCATGGAGTCATGATGGAGTATAAGGAATTTATCTATGAGTTCCTAATTAATTTTAATTTCATATATCTATGAATGTGATTACAACCATAAAATAAATCCATATAAAAACCCTAAACATGGCATACCCAACTAATCAAAATAATTAAAATCAATCAATCATCTAAAAACCCTAAACCTTGTATGCACAACTAATCAAAATAATTAAAATCGATCAATCATCTACATACAAATACGAAATCAATTCAACATCAAATGAATAAAAATAAATAAATAAAAACAACGAATTAAACATAAATAAAGGGAAGTGGGCTTTGTACTTACAATATTTTTTGAAAATCAAAGAAATATTTAAAGAACTAATGGAACCATCAAAACAAAACCCTAATCTATTTTTTTTTCCTCCTCTCCTCTTTCTCGCTCGGCTTGCTTGCTTGCTGAGAGCTCTCTCTTTTTTTCCTTTGATCACTCTCTCTCTCTCTGTGCCGTAGCGGCTGTTTCTCTCTTTCCTTTCTTTTCTTTTGATTGTTACCAAATCCTATTCTAACCTAATTGATATATTATATAATATTATATTATACAAATACAATATATATAAATATACTATATATGATCAACACATATATATACATATATATATAACACATTTTATATACATATATAACATATATATAAATATTCAGATTAATTATATATAATTAAATATCACATTAAATTAATTAAATACCACATTAAATTCTTATATAACTACACAATTAATAAAGCAAAAAATAAAGTCAAGTAATAATAAATAAATAAAGACTTGCGAAAAATCAGGGTCGCTATAAGTGACGTATTCCTTGCCGCATGACAAGTCACACGGTGAAGACGGTTCGTCAAAACCATTTATGAGTGAATGAGAAGTTGACATCGTTTTCGGGTTCATAGAATGGACAATTCAATAAGTAAAATATGGGTTTCCTTGAAATAGTTATCCTACATTGGAAACTTAAGAGAACTTATGTGTGTATATAAGTTCTAGGTGGCAACACTTGGGTTGGGCCTTAAGGGGCACCCCAAGTTTGTAGAAGGGAGGAGTTACGGACAAATTGAACCTTGGCTTAAACCACCACACCCGCTGCTGCCGCCGGCCAACCGAGCCAAGCCGTGCTGGGCGCGAGTGTGGGTTGTGGGTCGGGTCAGTTCTAATATTGATTTTTGGACAAAATTTATTTTGAATTTTTTCAAAAATTCTTGCAGGAAAATTAATATTTTCTGAGTGAAATTAATTCAAAATTTGTGCCAAATTTGAATTCAAATTTTCTGTCCAAATGTGTGCCTCCTCCAGTCCGAAATTTCCAACAGATTAACTATTTGAAACTGCTCAAAACTGCCAGCAGTTACACAGATTCAAAACTGCAGCAGTTATCTATTCAAAAACAGTTTGTATCTATTCAATTCAAATATCAGATCTGTTCAGTTCTTTTTGCACCTATTCGGACAAATCTGAAAGTCACCAATCTGCCTATAAATACTACAACATTCCAGGAAATTTTGAATCCTGAAAGCATCCAGAAAAAATTTGTTCCATTCCTATTTTGCTCTCTCTTTGCATTATTCTTCTCATTAATTTTTAAGGAATTTTTTGAGAGTATAGAACACAGGTTTTGTTCGTCGTACAAATTTTTTGGAGTGCTACTACAATTTATGTAGATCATTGTATCTTGGGAGATAGACGCCATTTATCCGTAAGCACCGTAGCCGGGCAAATCTGTCTTAAGGACAGAGTATCACACACTCGACCTGATATATTTTTGTTCTTATTCATTTCGGTACAATAAAATTCTGTAAGTAATTTATTTTTATTTGTTTGATTTGTTTCAAGTTATTTATTTTACACAGAAAATTGTTTCAACAATCTTAAGACAGATTCGAATTATTCTGTTTATACAGAATCTTTCGTTTGTTTCATTTTCTCTTTCTTCTTCTTACAGAAATTATTTTCTGTGATTTTGCAAAATAATATTCTGGTTGGAAAAATAAATAGTAGTAATATACTGTTTGACAAGTAGTAGTAATATACTGTTTATTTTCTTTGACAACTAGTAATAATATACTGGTACCATTAACAATTCAAAATATTTATTTGTGAAGTTGGTCAGAAATTAATTTTGATTTTCAGAAATAATTTTTGAGTTTTCATTAATTAAAATTTTGTTTTCAGTATTTTAATTTTTGAAGTATTACAGAAATATTTTCTGTGTGGAATTAATTTGTTTAAATAAAATTTTATTTTATTTTCAAATTAATTGGAAATAAAAGTTACAATTCTTGTTTATTTTATTTTTACAGAATTTAATTCTGTGGTTTTGGTTTAAATTTTCTGTGTAGTATAAAATTCTAATTATAATTTTGTTTTATAATTTAGAATTCATGGCTACTGAAACTGATCAAACTAATACTCAAACAAGTACTAGTATGGTGGCTGCAATTGCGCCAACCCCCTCTTCTATTGTGACTGTGCAAGTTAATCACGGTGAAAAGTCAGAAAAGTTCTCAGGAACTAATTTTAAAATATGGTAGCAGAAAATGCTGTTATATTTTACTACTCTCAACCTAGCACGTTTTCTCCGTGAGGATGCTCCTACTCTGAAAATGGATGAAACCGACCAACAAGTGGTTACTGCGGTCGATACTTGGAAACATGCTGATTTCCTTTGCTGAAATTACATCTTGAACGGATTTGACAACACATTATACAACGTTTATAATCCTATCAAAACGACAAAGGAACTTTGGGAGTCTTTGGAAAAAAGAAATTTGCGGTTGGCAAATTCCTAGACTTTGTGGTGGTTGATTCTAAGACTGTGATCAGCAAAGTTCAAGATCTCTAACTCATTCTGTATGACATTCATGCAGAAGGCATGTCTCTCAATGAATCCTTTCAAGTTGCTGCCTTAATTGAAAAATTACCACAAGGTTGGAAGGAATTAAAGAACTACCTCAAACACAAGTGCAAAGAAATGACTTTAGAGGAATTGATTGTGCGTTTAAGGATTGAGGAAGACAACCGCAATTATGAGAAGCAGGTTGGTAAGCACCTCATGGAGTCTAAGTAAAATGTGGTGGAACATGCTCCAAAAGCAAATAAACGAAAGTTTTCTAGAGAAAGTTCCGCACAAGGCTCTAAAGGAGGGGAAACTAAAAAGTACAAGTTCAATGAAAAATGTTACATCTGTGACAAAGAGGGACATCGGGCCAAAGATTATCGTAGCAAGCACAAAGGCAAAGGAAGATCAAGCAAAAAGCCTGCTCAAGCCAATATGACTAGGGATGGCAATATGAACCCGGCCCGACGGGGACCCGGACCGCCCCGTCCCGATAAATAGGGTTTTTCCCGAAAATTATTCCCCATAAGGTCGGGGCTGGTATTAAAAAATACATCCCCAATGATTTTCGGATCGGGGACGGTGATAGGTTTTCCAACCCCGGCCCTTACATTTCCCCGAAACATCCGGCCTTTATATATATATATATATATGTTTAGGGTTATTATTATTATATATATATCTCACACACTTTCTGAGAGAGATTATTATATAATATCTCTCTCACATTTTTTGACTCTTTACTCTCTCACTCTGTCTCAACTCTCTGACTCAACTCTCTCACGATCTTGATGGTTCAACTCTCTCACACTCACTGTTTCACTCTCCCTCCTCCATCACCGATCTTCCATGGTCTCCTCCGTCGCCGATCCTCCGCACCATGGCTTCCCCCGTCGCCTCCTCCGTCATCTCTGCTACCACCAACTGTGAGATCTAGATCCAAATCAAAATAAAGTTTTAGAGGCAGAATCTGTGGCTGTTGTTTGTTGATGATTTTTTCAGATCTGTTGTTGATGATTTTTTCAGATCTCTTTTCCTTTCTCAGATTTTTTTTTTTTTTTTAAACTTGATGATGATTGTTGATGATGAATTGAAACATACTGAAAACATTTTTTTTTTCTTGTGTTATACAAAAAAAAATAAAAAAAAAAAAAAAAGAATCGGGGTTTTTCCGGTGTCGGGGAAACCCGATCCCTGTTAGGGGGCAAGGATGGGGGGTGGTGGCGTCCTTGCCAGGGATTGGGGACAGGGACAGGGACGGGGACGGGGACGGGGATTTTTTTACCTTCAAGGATCGGGAACGAGGAGTGTAATCCCCGGCTCGGCCTGTTGCCATTCCTAAATATGACCGAAGTGAATAAAATTTCCAATGGTGTAGATGACATAAATCTTTCTGCAGTTGTTTCCGAGGTAAACCTTGTCAGAAATCCTAAAGAATTGTGGGTGGACACTGGTGCTACTCGCTATATCTGTGCCGATAAAAATATGTTCACATCTTGTTCTATGATGGACAACGATAAACAACTTTTCATGGGCAACTCCTCGAATTCTAAAGTTGAAGGACAAGGAAAGATTATTCTGAAAATTACATCGGGAAAAGAACTCACTCTCAACAATGTGCTGCATGTCCCAAACATTCGCAAGAATCTAGTCTCTGGATCTCTGTTGAGTAAAAATGGGTTTAGGGTAGTTTTTGAAAGTGACAAATTTGTACTTACCAAAAACGGGATGCATGTAAGAAATGTTACATGTTTGATGGCCTTTTCAAGATGAATGTAATGACCATTATACCCTCTGTTATTAATAAAAATACATCTTCTTCTTACTTTCTTGAGTCTTCAAATTTATGGCATGGTAGCCTAGGAAATGTTAATTATGGATCTTTGCATAGATTAATTAATATGGAATGTTTACCTAAATTTGACATTGATTTAAATCATAAATATGAAATTTGTGTTGAGGCAAAATTAACTAAAACTCATTTCATTCAATTGAAAGAAGTACGAAATCACTTGAATTAATTCATAGTGACATTTGTGATTTTAAATCAATTCAAACTAGAGGTGTGAAAAAATATTTTATCACTTTCATAGATGACTATACTAGATATAGTTATGTTTATTTAATTCGAACCAAGGATGAGGCTTTGGAAACTTTCATTCAATATAAGAATGAAGTTGAAAATTAACTTGGTAAGAAAATTAAAAAATTAAGAAATGATAGAAGTGGTGAATATGAATCATTGGTGAGTTTTGTGAAGAATATAGAATAATTTATCAAACTACCGCTCCTTACTCACCTCAGCAAAATGTGTAACATGCCCGCGAGGGGACCTCAACGGGGTTACAGTTCGGACTCGATTTTGTGTTACGGTTCTTAATCTGAACCAAAGAGTCCAACTCTGGCAAATTGTTTGAGAAAACAGATTTTTGAAAAGAAGTGCCAAACATGGACTGCTTTGCCAGATACAAAGTCGCCACCTAAATATTTTTTTAAAATGGGAAATTTAGGAAACCCTGACTCGGTGCCGAAGGCCACGTGTCCGTCATCACCGAAGTTGTCTTGGCTCGGGAGCTTGGGTACGATCGGGGAAGGTCAGCTATGAGCACCCCCTTTCGCCCGGTCCGAAGACCGGCCTCTACTAACCGTGATATCCGATTTTGAAAACATTACGTGTTCTTATTCCAATTATTAGCCTAGAATTACTATGTTATGCGCGCAGCAAACAAATATAGACCAAATCGCCTAAATTGGAACAAAACATTTCATGTTTGTTTTGAAAATGGTTTGCTACTCGCAAGTAGGCTAAAATGTAGGTTTTACCACCCTCGAGTGGGTTTTTAGAAAAGATGGTTTTGCCACTATCCAGTGGGCTTTAAAACTCACAGTTTTAATGCATTATTCCAATTTAGGTAACTTGACCTCCATCCACAGGCATTCAAGCAGTTATATCACATAAGCAGCTAGCCTCATGGTAATCATGCTATTATGACAACATTCACACGCATGCGGTATGCTAAAGCATAAAAGCTTACCTAGTACTCCAAGCCAAAACAGAAACTAGTTAGTAATCAATGCATGATCCTAGTTCATGTTAAGTGGCTAATGCATCACAGGCAAAATGCAGCTATAATAGGCTCGGCTATCCTAGACATGGCATGTGAAATGCTGCAATTAACAAGTACTCATCTTGGAATTTGAAATACATATGCAGTTAGCGTGATGTGCCGAGCCCGGTGCATGTAAACAAATGCATGGATGCATGCATGCATTGCATAAGGTATGCTAATTTTAAATATGCCCTAATCTACCATCATAAGCAGGTAAGTAAAAGGGAAGAAAGAAATGGGGGTTGGAAGACATACACACACTCACCCACACTTATTACAAATATGCCCTCACACAGAGGGACCAAAAGAATATACAGCCCGAATAACAAATCGCTAAATTAATTATTACATAATTTCTAATCTAATCAAAATAAATGCAAAGAGAAGATGGCCGCAGCCCCCACCTCGGGATGCGCGAATGATGCATGCTCGATCCGTCTTGCCCGGAAAATCCGCACCATACCACTGCTGCCTCTGTTTTCACTGTCCTGTCTCTCCAAAGACTGCCAAAGTCCTGGGACACGTTCCTTGCACACTGTAGAATACCATCGGCTGGAGGAAATGCCCACCGGCCATGAGGAATGCCCATCGGCTGCTGATGAAGCTATCGGCCATTCACAAATGGCCGGTCGGCACTGTATGTTGCTGGTCGGCAGAAACTTCCTGCAGAAGACAGTTTTGACAGCGACAAAGGACAGACAGTGCATGGCATGAAATTTCAAGCAAATGTGTGCACCAACACATCCCTTATCATGATTTTGACTCAAAGGGGTATGTTCCTTGGTCCTCGGACCACCAATTGCGCATTTCGATGCATGATGGCCCAAGAAACCAAGTATGCACTTTGATTTCAAATGTCATGCAAACCAAACAAACACATAAAGCCCAACCTCCATCACTTGATCAAGAGGCAAGGCATGCATGCCAATGTAATGCAACCTAGGCATGTGATCTAGTATGCAACATGGGCATGCAAATGAACAATGTATGCTAGGCACGCAACCTAAACATGTAAACAAACATGGTATGCAACAACATGCAACGATGGACTTAAACTAACATGGATAGCTCGCAAGCATGCCAAAATCAGTGGCCATAATGAGGCAAGTGAGGCAACACAATACATGGGATGCATGCACAATGCATTAACCAAACCTAAGGCACGAAAATGCAATTCTACCAAAGCATGGCAAGGGATGCAAGATGGCATACAAGCATGTGAATTTCAGCGCTGGAACATGATGCCAAACGGTCCCAAAACATAGCAAAATGACACTAAGTGCACGAAATGGACCCGAAATGCAAGATTAGGCTCAAGAAATGACCTATAGCTATATCAAACATGCATAATCTGGACATGAAGCATGAAAACAGAAGCAAGGCAGCCCCAAAACAAGAATTTTTTCAGTTCAAAGCATGGCCAAACAGTGAGCATAGATAGGGCAAAACAGCATGCAAAAACGGGCCCTCAAGCTAGGTAATGAAGCAAGTGGTAGGTGCAAAGCCCAAACTGAAAAGACCCTTCGACAACACTGAAGAGGGACCAAAAATATGACTACTCACAGTTTATGACAGCCCCCAAATCAATATACAAGCACCCTTAAAATGCAATGCAAGATTAAGGCCACAAGAGGGCTATAACATGAAGTATGCAAAACATGCATCAAAAAGCTAAAGACCCTTAATGAAACAAGTCAAGGGGGTCAAAATATGGCCACTATCAGTTCTGATCATGGCCGAAAAATAGAAGCAAAATGAGCTAACAAATGATGCAAAAATGGGGACCAAAGAGGGGTAATGAAGCAAGTCATACATGGAGGTCCCCAACAGTGTTGAGCCCTTATTCAATGTTGAAGAATGGCTCAAAATAAGCCTCTTTACAGTTTACATCGAAGCTCAAAAATACTTGTAAATAAGGCTAACCAATGAAGCTAAAAAATGCAAGTTTAAGGGAAATGGATGATTACCCTTGAAGAGCAGCAAACCAGCAGCCCTTGGTCCAAGTTTCTAAGCTTCTAACCTCTGCAAATGGCCTTCCAAGTGCTGGAATGAAGGATGGAGGTGTTGTGCTAGGTGTTGTAGGGCAAATGGTGCAAGAACAAAGGTGTTTGGAGGCTTGGATAAGATAGATATAGAGGGTGTATGTATGTATATCAGATATATATCTCTTCCCTCTGGTTTTTTGCTCCAAAATCTCCAACCCCATCAAAGGAGGAGAAGAGCTCCTTATATAGGCAATAGAAATGGTTCTAAGCTTATAAGACAAGCTTAAGGGAAAGGGTCAAGGGGAGCAAGAGGGCCAAGGCTTCTCAAAGAAGCTAGGACAGCTGGTGAGCTTCTTGAGGAAGCCAAGACAAGGGGTCAAGGCTTCCTCAAGAAGCCTTGAGCAAAGGGTCCAAAAATGGGGTCAAAGGCTCAAAATAGGCACATATATGCATGGAGAGCGGGGTCTGTGCATCCCAGCTGGCACAGCTGGCATGCACCATGCCTGGGAGGGTCAAAAGGGTCAAATCGGCCAAGAAAAAGGGTCATCGGCCAAATAAATGGCCGGTCGGCACAATAAATGGCCGACCTGCAATTTATACTGGCCGGTCGGCTAAATAGAGTGCCGGTGGGTGGCCGATGAGGTCAAAAAGTGCCGGTGGATGGCCAGATTGAAGCCCCGGAAGTTAGCTTTCCAATGGCACAAACCTTGCATTAAAATTCCTCCTGTGCAAAAAGTTATGCCCTTTTTGGTGAAGCCGCGCAGATTCGATCCAACCGACTGATCCCGCTTCTACCAATCATATCTCCCCTCCCGGACTTGGCTTTAGGAGATTCTTGAGTGAAAAATGAAGCCCCGGAAGTCTTCTTTCCAACAATGGTGGCCTCATAGCTAAAATCCAAGTATGCAATTGAATAAGCCTGATTCAGCGAGGCCTCGACTCTCTTCTACCCGGATTCATGCCGAACCTCTCCCAGACTTGTTTTCTCCCCCCTTCTCCTCTTCTCTTCAACTTCAAACCCCCAAGTAAGGTGTTTTGAAAGATTTTTCAAAGATTTCATCTCTCTTTCATTCATTTCTACTTTGTCCTTGCTCGGTTTATCGAAAAGCGCAACATTTACCGAAATGCGAGCGTCGGAACATCGTGGGAATTTTATTTCAAAAATGTTTTGAAAGAGAGGGTTTTAAGGTGTAAAAACCATTCAAAATAATTTCGGTCCAAAATGGGGTGTGAAGTTGAGATTTGTCTCTCTCCTTGCCGAAGGAATTGGACCTGTGCCCTGCACACATTTCTCCACCAAGAAAACCATCAGTAGTGCCCAAGTCTTGTGGGCGGTCAAAAATGGGGTGTCTACAAAATGGAATTGCTGAAAGGAAAAATAGGACTTTAAAAGAAATGATGAATGTCATGTTAATCAGTTCCGGATTACCTTAGAACTTGTGGGGGGAAGCAATATTTTTTGCTAATTATATACTTAATAATGTACCTCGAAAGAAAGTGAATCAAACACCTTATGAATTGTGGTATGGGAGAGTACCATCCTACAAATACTTAAAAGTGTAGAGGTGTTTGGCTAAAGTGGATATTCCTAGTCCTAAAAAGACTAAGATAGGTCCTAAAACCGTTGATTGCATTTTCATTGGTTATGCTAAAAATATTAGTGCATATTATTTTTTGATTCATAAGTCAGAACATTCCGAAATGCATGTAAATACTATTATTGATCCCAAATGCGTCTTTCTTTGAAACTGTGGTTTCCAAATAAAACTGGACCAAGAGATTATTACTAACAAAAGATCTCATGATACTATTACTAGTTAGGATCAAGAACAGATGAAAAACAAAGAGCAAGAATAGATCAAAATGAGGAAGAGGAACCTAGGCGTAGTAAACGTGCTAGAACCTCAAAATCTTTTGGTCCAAATTGTCTAACATTTTTGTTAGAAAATGAGCCTTTAACTTTTAAAGAAGCTATGTCCAATCCTGAAGCTCATTTATGAAAAGAGGCTATCAATAATGAAGTTGAATCCATCCTACAAAATCACACTTGGAATTGGTAGATTTGCCTCCAAGTTGTAAGCCTCTTGGGTATAAGTGGATTTTCAAAAAAAAAAAAAAATGAAAGCAGATGGATCAATTGACAAATACAAAGCAAGACTTGTGGTCAAAGGTTTTAGACAAAAAGAAAGTCTTGATTACTTTGACACATACTCACTGGTTACTAGAATAACATCCATTAGAATGCTATTGTATCGTTGTACAATCTAGAAATTCATCAAATGGATGTGAAAACCACTTTCTTAAATGGTGAGTTAGATGAAGAAATTTACATGGAACAAGTAGAAGGATTTTTTGTTCCAGGAAAAGAAAAGAAAGTGTGCAAATTGGTCAAATCATTGTATGATTTAAAACAAGCGCCAAAGCAATGGCATGAGAAATTTGACAAAGCAATGATGTCAAATGGATTCAAAATTAATGAATGTGACAAATGTGTTAATATTAAAAACACAAACAAAGGCTATGTTATAGTATGTCTTCATGTGGATGATATGTTCATCATAGATAGTAATAATGACATGATTAAAACTACCAAGAAAATGTTGAATAAACATGTTGACATGAAGGACATGGGGATTGCTAATGTAATTCTTGGTATGAAAATTACCAAAACATCATAAGGTTATGCTTTGTCACATTCACATTACATTGATAAAATACTTGAAAAAATTAGCAATGATGATGATCATCTTGCTAGAACACATGTGGATGTTAATTTGTTTCTTTCTAATAACGTACAGGAAAGTATTTCTCAATTAGAGTATGCCCAAGTTATTGGAAGCTTAATGTAGTTGATGAACTGCACTCGCCCAATATAGCTTATGCAGTAAGTAAATTAAGTAGATATACGAATAATCCAAGAGTAGGACACTGAAAAGCTATTATAAGGGCTCTAAGATATCTCCGATTTACTCGTAACATTGAGTTAAATTATACTAGATATCCAACAGTACTTGAACGATACTGTGATGTAAACTGGATATCGGATATTAGAGACTCAAAATCCACTAGTGGGTATGTCTTTATTCTTGGTAGGGCGGCTGTATCTTGGAAATCTTCCAAACAGACTTGCATTGCTAGGTTTACTATGGAATCAGAATTCATAGCTTTAGATAAAGCTGGGGAAGAAGCAGAATGGCTTTGCTACTTCTTTGAAGATATTCCAATGTGGCCAAAACCGGTGCCTGCTATATATATACATTACGATAGTCAATCAGCAATTGGTAGAGCACAGAGTCATATGTATAACGGTAAGTCACGACACCGTGAAACAACTACTCTCTAATGAAATTATTTCTATTAAATATGTGAAGTCTAAAGACAACATAGTGAATCCACTAACCAAAAGGGGTTAGCAAGAGAGTTAGTTGAGAATTCATCGAAGGGAATGAGACTTTAGCCTATTAAATAAGAGTTACCACAACGGCAACCCATCCTAGTTGACTGGAGATCCCAAGATCAAGGTTCAAAGGGATAACCGAGTTGTGTATGTGTAGCTCGGCTTTTCGCGCTCCCTTTCGGAAGAATGAAATAGCCCTTACAGTTCGGACTCCACTTGTGTTGGTTCTAAATCTGATTTCAGAAGTGCAATGTGAAACAGTGGAAACACAAAAAGAGTCCAAATCCGGCAATTGTTTTTGGAAAATCGATGTTTGAATCAAATGCCAAAAATGGACTGCTTTGCCAGATTTCAGAGTCGCCACCTAAATATTTATGGGAAATTTAGGAAACCCGTGACTCGTGCAAAGGCCATTAGTCCGTCGTTACCAAAGTGTCTTGGTTCGGGAACTTAGGTATGAGAGGGGAAGGTCAATAATAAGCACCCCACTCACCCGATCAAAGATCGGCCTCTACTAATTATGATGTGATTCTTATGTACAATATATGTTCTTATTCTGATTATTTAATAAATCCTAAAAGTTATTATGTGAAGCATACAAGGTATAGACTAGTTTGCTCAAATTGGAACAATTCAATTTCATGTTTGTTTCTCGAAAAGGGTTTGAATTTGCCACCCTTAGGTGGGCTTAATTTGCCACTTAACAAAGTGGGCTTAAGGTTTGTGAATCTTAAAACGTACATTCGTTGAATCATTCCAATTTAAGCAACAAGCCTTCATCCACAGACATTCAAACAGTTTATCATTTAAGCAATTAGCCTCATGGTAGGATGCTAAACATAATAAGAAAATTATGTACAAGCGGGATGCTAAAGCATAACAACTCACATATTTACCGACGTCCCGCGAACAACTACAAAACAAAGTTAGAAAATATGCATGATTCCTAACTATACAACACATGTGATATGCAATTACTAGACTCGGCTACTAATATGGCATATGAAATAATTGATCGCATGCGGTCTAAGCATGTATTCAAAGAAGTATTGAAACGACAATGCGAATTGGATGATGAACCGAGCCTTGGTGCATGCAATACAAGTGGATGCAAACATGAGTATGCTAAATAAACATGATATCTCTAATCTAACCATCATAAGCTGGTAAATAAAAGGGAGAAAGACGTGGGGTTGAAAGACATACACATTATTACAATTTTGTTTGCCCTCGCGCAGGAGGGTCCGAATGAACTAATGCGCCCTCACGCAGGAGGGTCCGAATAAATAAATATTACAAATCCGAATGAATAATAATGAAAAGGGGTTGTCTAATTTATTACAACAAATAATATGTAATGAGTGCGCGATACTCCTCAAGAATTACTCTGTCTGCTTTGTTGAGATTTGTTCTGTTTCACCTTATCATTGCTTTCGACCAAAAGTGTATTGTTTGCAATTTATTGGAGCCTTGCCAACCCAAACAAGACGTAGTCGAGCCCCAAATAAATCCAAGCATACCTTGTTTTCTTTGCAGAAATCTATTTTTTGTGCCTGAGGTGAAACAGTGCAAACATGCAGACAAAGTATTCCTAGCCATGTTTGTCTCTTCTACTTTTCTCTATCATGGAAAATACTCAAGAGAGAAGCGAACTCAGTTCCCAAACCACCTATGATTGCGAGTTGATTTGCAAGATGGTTTTGGATACGATAGGACAAAGATCCATAAATGCAATGCATAACAACCACCCCTCCCTTCTATCATGAAGCAAATTCAAGAAGGGAAGTAGAGACGCTTCAAGGTTCATCAAAACATTATGGACTAACGTAAGACAAGCCTTGACACAATAAACTCAGTATAACGTCCGACCGAATTCAATCAATCATGTGGGTTCTTTATGTGAGTTGATTCATTTTAAGCTCAATTTTATTAGCCTTTTTTATATTACCTTCCCTTTTCTTTAATCCATTAAGTCCATAGTGATATTTACATCCACTAAGTTTGAAATGCAATAAAGGAAAATAAGTGTCGACTTAACCCGAATAAACCTTATTTTCTTCAGAGGAAATCACAAAGGAAGAGTCAAACTTATGTACAAGTTAGGGATTTCAAGTCAAACTCAAGATGTGCAACAAGGACTAGTCAAACTCCAAAGAGTGATAATGACTTAGATAAACCCATAGTGAGCGATAAGGACTTGAAATCCAAACTTGATAATGAGTGATAATGACACTTTCCTTGGCGATTTCCAATGGTCAATTAATCCCTTAACAGTAAACAAACAGGTGATAAATTCTTCGGGGGAAATTACAAATGAAGAGTCAAACTTATTTACAAGTTAGGGATTTCAAATCAAACTCAAGATGTGCAACAAGGACTAGTCAAACTCCAAAGAGTGATAATGACTTAGATAAACCCATAGTGAGCGAAAAGACTTGAGATCCAAACTTGATAATGAGTGATAATGACACTTTCCTTGGTGATTTCCAAGGGTTAGTTACTCCCTTAGCAGTAAACACATTGGTGATAAGTTCTTCGGGGGAAATTACAAAGGAAGAGTCAAACTTATTGTAACAACGCCCGCGGGGGACCTCGCTACAGTTCGGACTCGATTTTGTTGCGGTTCTAAATCTCGAACCAAAGAGTCCAAATCCGGCAAATCGTTTTGAGAAAAACTGATTTTTTGAAAGAAGTGCCAAACATGGACTGCTTTGCCAGATAACAGAGTCGCCACCTAAATATTTTTTAAATGGGAAATTTAGGAAACCCTAACTCAGTGCCAAAGGCCACGTGTCCGTCATCACCAAAGTTGGCTCGGGAACTCGGGTACGATTGGGGAAGGTCACATCGTGAGCACCCCCGCTCGCCCGGTCAAAGACCGGCCTCTACTAACCATGATATCTGTTTTTGAAAACTTTGTGAGTTCTTATTCCGGTTATTAGCCTAGGTTACTATGTGATGCTCGCAGCAAACAAGTATAGACTGAATCGTCTGAATTGGAACAAACATTCATGTTTGTTTGTTTGAAAATGGTTTGATGGTGCTACCCGCAGGTAGGCTAAAATGCGGATTTGCCACCCTCAGGTGGGCTTAGAAAACATGATTTTGCCACTATCTAGTGGGCTTAAAACAAACAGTCAATGCATTGTCCCAATTCAAATAACTCAACCTTCACCCACAGGCATTCAAGGCAGATATATCACATAAGCACATAGCCTCATGGTAAGCATGCTATCATGGCAACACTCACACGCATGCAAGGATGCTAAAGCATAAAAACTCACCGAGTACTCCAGCCAAAACAGAAACTACATTAGAAATCATGCATGATCCTAGATACACAGGAATGCCTAATGCAACACATGCAAAATGCAACTATAGCAGGCTCGGCTATTCTAAACATGGCATATGAAATGCTACAGCTATCATGTATTCAATTTGGAATTGAAATACAAATGCAGTTTGTATGATGCGCCGAGCCCGGTGCGTGCAAGACAGATGAATGAATGCAAACATGTTACCATACTGTATGCTAATTGAAATATGCCCTAATCTAACCATCGTAAGCAGGTAAATAAAAGGGAGAAAGAAATGGGGGTTGGAAGACATACATCACACTCACACACACTTATTACAGTTATGCCCTCGCGCAGAGGGTCCGAATAAATAATAATACAGTCCGAAATATTACAGATTCTTAATTAATTAACAATTAACTAAGAAAAACAGTAAACTGGCGCGCAGGCCAGGGAGCTGCCTTGCTTCTGATGTATGATGTATGTTGGGCTGCCTCGGGCGGAAATCCACCGGGATGCCCTGATTAGCCTCTGTTTGCAGTTTTTCTCGAAATGCGCGCCAGACTCCGAAAGTTGCTAATCTCTGAATTTTGCTGCAACAGAGAGCAGGAAAAGGGCACAGCAGTGTATTTCACAAATATATGCATGCCTCGATCCTCGTGCCACCAATCACGCATACCGATGCATGATGACCGAGGAGTCGAATTGCACAACTCAATATAGGGATGAATGCAGATGAATGCTAAAACAACACTTAACTCCATCATGGATAATCCGGAGTGTCGGTGACCTGGGAATTGAGACCCGTTCCGTTACTCGGAGTACGAAACGTGCCTCGTTTCCTGTGCAATATGCATGATATGCATGAAATGCAACTAACATACAACCTAGCATGCACGATGTTATGAGAATGAGATGGAAATGAGATGAAAATGAGACGCCTCGAAAAGCGTGCGCGCGGGCACGCGAACCGAGGCGATGATGTGAAATGCAAATCGGATAAAACCGAAGTGTCTCGAAATGCGTGCACACGGGCACGCACACCGAGGCAATGATACAATGTGGGAATCGGATAAAACCGAAGTGCCTCGAAATGTGTGCCCAAAGGCACGCACACCGAGGCGATGATAAAATGCGGAAATCGGATAAAACCGAAGTGCCTCGAAATGTGTGCCCACAGGCACGCACACCGAGGCGATGATAAAATGCGGAAATCGGATAAAACCGAAGTGCCTCGAAATGTGTGCCCACAGGCACGCACACCGAGGCGATGATAAAATGCGGAAATCGGATAAAACCGAAGTGCCTCGAAATGTGTGCCCACAGGCACGCACACCGAGGCGATGACATACAAGCACGAAAAAGTAGATTGGGCTTACACTAACATGAGAGGACCTCAGCCACACTCACATCAGATGCCGACGGATAAAAAAGAAGTGCCTCGAAATGCGTGCACACGGGCACGCAAACCGAGGCATGCCCAAGGCATGAAATGACACACGGAATGCAAATTGGGCTTACGCCAACATGAGAGGGCCTCAGCCGCACTCACATAAGCTGCCGATGAATGAAAACGGAGTGCCTCGAAGTGCGCGCCCGCGGGCACGCAAACCGAGGCATGGCCCTAAGGCACAGAAATGACATGCAAATGAGATGCGACAAATGGCATATGGAAAATGCAAATTTCAGCGGCTAAAATGATGCATAAACAGCCCCCGAATTATGACGAAATTGCACCCAATGCCCGAAATGCGATATAATGCACCCGAAATGGCCTACGGCTATGCCAAACATGCACAATTGACACATGACAGCAAAAACAGTAGCAAGGCAGCCCCAAATATAGCATTCTTTCAGTAATAAACATGGCCAAAATGCAAGCATAGATATGGCAACAAAATCATACAAGATTAATGGCCAAAAGAGCATTACAATGGGAGGTGGTATATAAAAACACCAAATGGACAAACTTTCTTCTACAACATGAAAGAGGGCCCAAAAATAAGCATATATGCAGTTTATGGCAGCCTCTAAATCATAAGAAAACATGCCAGAAATGGAAGGCAAAATGGAGCCGCAAAAGGGTATAACACAAGACATGCAATCTATACATCAAATGACCAAACCTTCTTCATGAAACATGTAAAGGGGGTCAAAATAAGACCAAAACCAGTAGGGGTCGAAGTCCCAAAAACAAACACAAATAGGTCAAAAATTGCATACAAAATATGGCATACTTGATGAAATTGAAGGAACTAGTATATACAATGGCCAAATGAAGTTGAGCTCCTCTACAATGTTGTAGAGGGGCTCAAAATTAGCACAAAAGCAGTAGGGGTCGGAGCCCCAAAAACCAACACAAATAGGTTAATTTTAGCATGCAAAAATGTGACAATCTTGATGAATATTGAAGGAACTAGTATATACACATACCAAATGAAGTTGAGCCCTTCTACAATGTTGTAGAGGGGCTCAAAAATAGCACAAAAGAAGTAGGGGTCGGAGCCCCAATTCTCAACCAATTAGAGTATAAAAGAAGATCAAGAAAAAGCCCTAAAAGTTGGTTTTGAATACTTACCCTTGAAGACTTATCTTTCTTTGCTTCTTGGCTTGGATTTGTGGCTTCTCAACCTCTGAAATTCACTTCCTAGCTGCTGGAATCAAAGTTGGAATGGTGAGGCTAGGTGTTGGTGAAGAAATCAAGCAAGACTTGAAGCTTTTTTTGAAGGTTTTGGCTATGGAGATTAGGGTTTTTGCTTAAGTGTTCTTGAAGACAAATGTTCTAACCTAGGCAAAGGAGCCCTTGGTTCCTTTAAATAGGCAAAACAAGGTGTAAAAGGGGAGGGCAAAGCATCCAAGCTTTCCCTCCCAAAATATCCCCCGGATGGGGGAGATATTTTGCAAAAATATCCGGACAGCAGGAATGAGCTGGAAAGCAGAAAGCTGGCCGGCCAGGTGGTTTTCTGCAAGGTGGCCGGCCAGCCACCCCCCATGGCCGGCCAGCCACCTCCCATGGCCGGCCAGCCACCCCAAAAAATGAAGTTGAAATTTTCGGGCCGACCACCACTTTTTTGTGTCCTCCCAGATGTGTAGAACAAGGTTCCAAGGTCGGAAATTGGCAACACTGAAGCAGGAGCCACAACATAGAGCTTGAAGGAGGGGCTCAAAAATGAAACTTGGAATTGCTGGCCGACCATGCTCTTTTAGGGTCCTCCCATGTGCCCTCATCACAAATATGTAGCTTTGGTTGGAAGAAAATGGGCCCAGGGTGTTCAACATTGGCCCGGAAGTGAGCAAAACAGGCGTCGGAGGAGCGAAACTGGTCATCTGGGATAATTGCTGACCTTCCACCCCCCAGTGATCTTCCTGATGTTGAAACAGAGGTACCTGCCAAGTTTGAACAAAAACTAATGAGAAATGAATACTCGGAGCCAAAACCGAGCAATTCGGGATCCCGAAAATGGGCTGCGGGTGCCGGAAGTGGTGTTCGGCAGCGAAGTGGGTATCTGCAACTCCAGTGTCCCTCGGAATGACAAAACAGAGGTTCCTGCCAAAAATCAGAGAAAACCGATACAAAATGAATGCTCGGGGCCCAAACCGCGCAATTCGGGGTCCCGAAAACCGGCTATGAGCACCGAAAGTAGCATACGGCCACGAAGTGGGCATCGGGGGCCCCAGTGTTCTTCAAAATGATAAAACAGAGATACTAGCCAAGAACCGGAGAAACCTGATGCGAAATGAAAGCTCGGGGCCCAAATCACGCAGTTCGGGGTCCCGAAAACCGGCTGTAGGCACCGGAAGTGGCATACGGCCACGAAGTGGGCATCGGGGGCCCCAGTGTTCCTCAAAATGATAAAACAGAGGTACTAGCCAAGAACCGGAGAAACCTGAGATGGTTGGGCGGTCCCGAGCCGAGGCACACGGCCTGGCGGCCCCGAAAACCGGGAACCGGGCTCCGAAATGGGCAAAATGACCTACGGCCACGAAAAGTAGCTCACGGCCACCGGGAGATAGTCTACAGGACCACTCCCTTCCCTCAGGAAAGAAAACAGAGAAAACCGAGTTTGGTTCGCAAACCGAGACAAGGCACAGAAGAGGATTCGGAAGTTCGGAGGCAGGGCGCACGGCCGCGACTCTGAGACTTCTGAATGAGCACAGCATGCAACATCACCGAGCGCTCAACCGGTGACGTCTGAGTCTTAAGGTCGGTCAAAAATGGGGTGTCTACAGTTGCCCCTCTTTGACAGAACTCGGAAGTCACAAGTGACGGGAGTGAATGTCAAAGCCCAGAGACGACCCATTTTTGACAAGGCCGAAGACTTAGACAATCAAACAGGATAAACAGAGAACTGTGTGCCCGCAGGCAGGAGCAAAATGCAAAATGATAGGCACGGAGCCAAGTGATCATGCAAGTGCAGCAAGCTGTAATGAAGCAAGTATTGACAAATAGATGCAACAGTTTTAAGCAAGAATGCAAAGCAACAACTACATTTCATGCAGTTAGGAATGCGGAGAATCCTTCGATTCTCGTCGTACCTCACACGGAGAAGATACGATACCTGCGCGATTCGTCTGGTCGCACCAGCCTCAAATGAACCGTACATACAATATCGTGCCTGCAAAATAGAGAAATTCAACAAGAACAATATGCCAACAACATATATTCGATGTGATTCCTAAGATTCCAAAAGTCTAACACACGCAGTGCCGGCGGGTAAACGCATCGCAATGCGAGAAAAGATAACGCGTAACAACGCATACTCAAGCATAGAGGTATGGTAAACATGCATGACAATGCAAAATATTCATGAGAATGCAAATTGTGAGCCAAATAATGCAAAACGAGCGCAAATCAAGAGTGCCCGTTCGTTGCGAAATAATAAACAAGAAAGCGCGCATTTCGGCGATGACAACTCGATCGCGGCCTCTGATTCACCTCCCGGAGAGGTTATAACATGTTCAAAAAGGATACACCTTGATTTTGATGAATAATGACGAGACACATGTCAGAAATTGCAGCTAAAGTTCCAACGGAGCAATTTCGCGCCAGAAAGTGCACTTTTCTTGAACTTTTTCAGGTCCCGGGAACTCCGATTTTCTGAACACACAGTCCAAATTGATGATGAACACACAGCCCACACTGATTAGGATTGAACACACGGCCCAAAACATAGATTTACTGCACACGCAGCCTAGATTTGAAGTGAACACGCAGCCCATTGATTAAGAGTAGAACACACAGTCCCAAACTATGATTTACTGAACACACAGCCCAGATTTGAAGTGAACACGCAGCCCACTGATTAAGAGTAGAACACACAGTCCCAAACTCTGATTTACTGAACACACAGCCCAGATTTGAAGTGAACACGCAGCCCACTGATTAAGAGTAGAACACACAGTCCCAAACTCTGATTTACTGAACACACAGCCCAGATTTGAAGTGAACACGTAGCCCACTGATTAAGAGTAGAACACACAGTCCCAAACTCTGCCCAGATTTGAAGTGAACACGCAGCCCACTGATTAAGAGTAGAACACACAGTCCCAAACTCTGCCCAGATTTGAAGTGAACACGCAGCCCACTGATTAAGAGTAGAACACACAGTCCCAAACTCTGATTTACTGAACACACAGCCCAGATTTGAAGTGAACACGCAGCCCACTGATTAAGAGTAGAACACACAGTCCCAAACTATGATTTACTGAACACACAGCCCAGATTTGAAGTGAACACGCAGCCCACTGATTAAGAGTAGAACACACAGTCCCAAACTATGATTTACTGAACACACAGCCCAGATTTGAAGTGAACACGCAGCCCACTGATTAAGAGTAGAACACACAGTCCCAAACTCTGATTTACTGAACACACAGCCCAGATTTGAAGTGAACACGCAGCCCACTGATTAAGAGTAGAACACACAGTCCCAAACTCTGATTTACTGAACACACAGCCCAGATTTGAAGTGAACACGCAGCCCACTGATTAAGAGTAGAACACACAGTCCCAAACTCTGATTTACTGAACACACAGCCCAGATTTGAAGTGAACACGCAGCCCACTGATTAAGAGTAGAACACACAGTCCCAAACTCTGCCCAGATTTGAAGTGAACACGCAGCCCACTGATTAAGAGTAGAACACACAGTCCCAAACTCTGCCCAGATTTGAAGTGAACACGCAGCCCACTGATTAAGAGTAGAACACACAGTCCCAAACTCTGATTTACTGAACACACAGCCCAGATTTGAAGTGAACACGCAGCCCACTGATTAAGAGTAGAACACACAGTCCCAAACTATGATTTACTGAACACACAGCCCAGATTTGAAGTGAACACGCAGCCCACTGATTAAGAGTAGAACACACAGTCCCAAACTCTGCCCAGATTTGAAGTGAACACGCAGCCCACTGATTAAGAGTAGAACACACAGTCCCAAACTCTGCCCAGATTTGAAGTGAACACGCAGCCCACTGATTAAGAGTAGAACACACAGTCCCAAACTCTGATTTACTGAACACACAGCCCAGATTTGAAGTGAACACGCAGCCCACTGATTAAGAGTAGAACACACAGTCCCAAACTATGATTTACTGAACACACAGCCCAGATTTGAAGTGAACACGCAGCCCACTGATTAAGAGTAGAACACACAGTCCCAAACTATGATTTACTGAACACACAGCCCAGATTTGAAGTGAACACGCAGCCCACTGATTAAGAGTAGAACACACAGTCCCAAACTCTGATTTACTGAACACACAGCCCAGATTTGAAGTGAACACGCAGCCCACTGATTAAGAGTAGAACACACAGTCCCAAACTCTGATTTACTGAACACACAGCCCAGATTTGAAGTGAACACGCAGCCCACTGATTAAGAGTAGAACACACAGTCCCAAACTCTGATTTACTGAACACACAGCCCAGATTTGAAGTGAACACGCAGCCCACTGATTAAGAGTAGAACACACAGTCCCAAACTCTGCCCAGATTTGAAGTGAACACGCAGCCCACTGATTAAGAGTAGAACACACAGTCCCAAACTCTGCCCAGATTTGAAGTGAACACGCAGCCCACTGATTAAGAGTAGAACACACAGTCCCAAACTCTGATTTACTGAACACACAGCCCAGATTTGAAGTGAACACGCAGCCCACTGATTAAGAGTAGAACACACAGTCCCAAACTCTGATTTACTGAACACACAGCCCAGATTTGAAGTGAACACGCAGCCCACTGATTAAGAGTAGAACACACAGTCCCAAACTATGATTTACTGAACACACAGCCCAGATTTGAAGTGAACACGCAGCCCACTGATTAAGAGTAGAACACACAGTCCCAAACTCTGATTTACTGAACACACAGCCCAGATTTGAAGTGAACACGCAGCCCACTGATTAAGAGTAGAACACACAGTCCCAAACTCTGATTTACTGAACACACAGCCCAGATTTGAAGTGAACACGCAGCCCACTGATTAAGAGTAGAACACACAGTCCCAAACTCTGATTTACTGAACACACAGCCCAGATTTGAAGTGAACACGCAGCCCACTGATTAAGAGTAGAACACACAGTCCCAAACTCTGATTTACTGAACACACAGCCCAGATTTGAAGTGAACACGCAGCCCACTGATTAAGAGTAGAACACACAGTCCCAAACTCTGATTTACTGAACACACAGCCCAGATTTGAAGTGAACACGCAGCCCACTGATTAAGAGTAGAACACACAGTCCCAAACTCTGATTTACTGAACACACAGCCCAGATTTGAAGTGAACACGCAGCCCACTGATTAAGAGTAGAACACACAGTCCCAAACTCTGATTTACTGAACACACAGCCCAGATTTGAAGTGAACACGCAGCCCACTGATTAAGAGTAGAACACACAGTCCCAAACTCTGATTTACTGAACACACAGCCCAGATTTGAAGTGAACACGCAGCCCACTGATTAAGAGTAGAACACACAGTCCCAAACTCTGATTTACTGAACACACAGCCCAGATTTGAAGTGAACACGCAGCCCACTGATTAAGAGTAGAACACACAGTCCCAAAGGCTCTGGAATGCTAACAAGTAAAAATATCTGCATGTGGGAGCCACGGCTGCCGCTTGTCTTCCTGATCATACTCACAACTTTCCCTATTCTCCAACGGGGTGACAGACTAGGTTGGTTCAGTATCCAGAATTGAGGTGCATGCATGCTATCTCAACCTATGGGGCTTCCATACGGATTTCAAGCCGAGGGCGCGCCTCTGGGTATTTAAACCAGACTTTAGTCTCGGAAATCCCGAATCTTTGCGTTCTAGGCCACGGCCATTCGAACTCTAATTTCCACCGTCGCAGTTGGTCTCCTAGGAACTCATCGCAAACACGGCCAAGATGCCTCTGGCAGGGGCTGGTATTCAGAGAGAGCATTTCTGATCGCCATTCTGGCTTGAAGTAGACTTGATCTTGAGCTTGAGGTAGAGGCACACTCATACTTCGGAACATTGGCAAGACCTGAAGAGATACACACGGAATACAGTCTCGGAACTTACTGAAGTTGGAGCAAACTCAGATGCCCGACATTTTCCTCTTTTGCTTTTGCTTTGCAGTTCGGAACCATTATAGCTTCAGATAGATCCTGATTTTACTGTTCTCATATGACTTGGGTTGAACCCTGCGATTTTATGAAAGAACAAATTTTGTTTTGCACAAATGTGGAGAACGGCACGGCACTCGGAGCACAAAACAATTTTATTTTTGAAATTGAGAGATGAGTTTTTCGACTAGGTATTGAGCCTACGACTGAACACAGCAAAATGACTCAACAAGGAAATAAAAGGCACACAACCTAGATACATCGAGTAACACTCGAAACGACTCAAAACAAGAAACGAGATAAAACAAAAAGACACGACACTCAGACGTGCACAGGGAGCCTGTTTCACCGGGTAGTGTTTCCCACCCTTTTCTTATTTGTGGTTCTCACATCACTCAGCCCTCAAGCTCTGTTTTTCTGAAAAAGCCCTTTTCTCACTTTTCCTCTCATCGCACATCTCTCTATTCTTCAATTTCTCATTTTTCAATCCCTTCCCTGGGTGGTTGATGGATAAACAGCAAGTTGTGGGCTCGTGCCCCTAGCATTCTGCTAGATTCTCTTCTTCCGCTTACAGCTAGTGAATTCCTCCCACAGAGAAGTTGCGCTACAACTGGGTGTGTAGCAAATTTGCAGCTGACATCGGTTGACGATGCTCTACTGGAGAGTTTGGACGTGATCAGATCTGTCAAGATGAGGAAGTGGAATATCTTGATCCATTCCCGTTCGTGCTCACACTTGGCTTGATACCTCGCTGCTTGGAGGGTGAGAGAGCTTTCAGCACTTTGCTTATTAGCTTCAGTTGTGCCCTTCTTGGCGAATATAGTGCCCTTCTTGGTAAGTATGGTGCCCTTTCTGGCAAATGCATTGGCTACGGGGAAAAGACAGAACACCTGACTCAATTGTGCCCCTAGTTCATCATTTTGACCATTTTTTATTTTTTGAGCTTTCTCCTAAAAAATTTTGACCAAAATGAGAGTTAGATTAACATGTTTGTTCGATTTTTGATTTGAAATCATGCAGTTCAGGCTATGAGCACTGAAAATTTTCCTTTTTTGGGTCCAAGAAAATGGTCCAGTTTTGGAAAATGAAACAATTTTCGAGAAAATTAGTCAACCTCAGTAAAAATTCTCAAAAACTATTTTTGCAAACGGCCAATGCTCAACAAGCGCGGAACCTACTCCTGAGATGCACAACCTCGGATCCAAAGAAAACTGCCCTGTGCTTGAAGAGAGCTGCATGGCAACGGAAAGTTGCCCCTTGTTTGAACGGCACCGCGGCGCGTTGAATGGCAACGGAAAGTTGCCCCTTGTTTGAATGGCACCGTGGCGCGTTGAATGGCAACGGAAAGTTGCCCCTTGTTTGAACGGCACTGGAGCGCATTTGCAGTCAGTCCTCAGAGCGACGAACACAAACAGACTCTCGGATACAGAGAAGGCAAAGATGATCAAAACCATTACATGGACACAATCAAATTTGAATCGTTTTACGGCTGGACTTCAGGATGAAGTTGCCTACGTATCCCAAACATGGGAATCAAGCCTTACGTAGTTCGGGGTTAAGGTACACTCGGGTATTAACCTCTCCTTTTTAGGCTCTAACTTTTGCCAAGGCGCCTGTTGCAGGTTTTCGACCTTGCGAGCTTTGTTTTTCTTTTCATTTCATTTTCATTTCATCTCTTTTTTCTCTTTTTTTTTTCTTTTTCATCTTTTCTTTTTTTTTCTTTTCTTTGCATTTTTTTCCTTTTCTCTTTTTTTGTTCTTTTTTGCATTTTTCTTTTTTGTTCTTTTTCTTCTTTTTCTTGCTCTAACTTTTGCCTGGGTCGCCCTTACGGGTTTCGGCCCAGCGAGCCTCTCGAAGGGTAAAAGTGTAACAAGTCCATGCCAAATGGTTTTGAGATTGAAGCCCTCTATATCCAGGAGAGTGGCTGCTGTATTAACTTGCAGAAAGATCCACATTTGGCTCTTCGAGCACATCGGATATTTTTTTGCCCCTAGTTCGAGGGGTGCTTCTGTTCTAGCTTTGCAAGCTTCTTCTGATGAGGCCTGGCTTTCTTGATCTGACTTTGGTGCCTCTTGTTCGAGGGCTGCTTCAAATCTGGCCACACAGGCCTTACATCGTGGTCGACCGTTGAACATTCTGAATGCCAGTTCAAGGTTTGAAAGCTAAGGGGAGGAGTCTCGAGGCTGAGAGCGATCCTAAGCTGCACAATCTCAAGAGCGATTCCACACATGTCTTTGCAGGACCGCGCAAAACATTTTTTGAAAGTTTTTAAGAAAGCGACAAATCGCTCGCGCTGAAGACAGTGTAGGATCAATCTGGATCAAGCCAGGGTCCTTCTCAGTGCTCACACTAACAAGCATGATTTCATTCATTAAGGGCTTAGCACGCCTCTCTTTCTCTCATTTGATCAAAGTTTTGCAAATCCCGAGGAATTCCTTCCTCTTTGTTTTCACTGCAGTGTTCAAAAAAGGTTTTGAAAAACTCAAGTCATTACAATGACTTCAAGGCACAAGAGAGCAGGTGGAATGCACTGCCATTTCATTCAGAACTTCTGGCACAACTGGCACAAGGCAGAAGCGAGCACAAGAATGTGAAAATCACTGCTGTTTCATTCAAAATCTGTTGGCATAACTGGCTCCCTGGCAGAAACAGACTCAAAACAAAACAAAAAGACAAATGCGAAACAAAATGGTGACGCCCGAGGTAACACCCCCGGAATCACCTGACTTCTATACAACAGGACTGACTCGATACAACAAGACAGACCCAAAACAAAAGAGACTGACTCAAAACAAAAGACAGACTCAAAACAAAACAACAAAACTGACCCGATACCCAAGTCGAAAAGTACAAAAACTAGCATTCGCAAATGCTCAAAATAGTGCGTGCCATACGCCACATCTGGAGTAAACTAAGTGCCGCCCGTAGGTGGCTCATCCCCTGATCACATACTCGCACTATCCTCCAAGTTCACTGACCCAGTGACGATAGATTTTGCTGAGCTCGGTGGGAGGACGACCCCGTTGTCAAACAAATCCTGTACTTCGTGGCGAAGACGGAAGCAATTGTTGGTAGCATGGCCAGTTTGCTGATGGTATGCGCAGTACTGGGTAGCATCATGCGTAGCCGGATGATGGTTCGGGAAAGGCCGAGGCTCAAGAGGTTTGAGATGGCCTTGTCCTACAAGGATTTGGAAAGCTTTGGACAAAGGCATGTGGAGGGCATGGAAGACCCTCCGGCCTCGGGGTTGGTACTTTTGGATTTGCGGATTTTTGCTGGATGCACCAACAGAGAGATTGGCAGGTGCTGGCCTGGTTTGCTGATCTCTTCCTAGTGCAGGATTGTTTCTGATACAACGACCCTTCTCCCAGTTTTCCCTTTGATTTAGACTGCCCCCGACTTGGGTGGCGAAAATGCCGTCCACAGTTTTTGCAACAACTGTGAGCACTTGCTCTTTGTTCAGTCCCTCGGCTTTCAAAGCCTCAACAGCCAACAGAAGATGCTCATGGGGATCAATGCCTGCCCCTATCTTATTCTTTCCACTCGCCTCCACTTTGCTAAGGGATTGGCCTTCCTCGGATGTAGCTCGCCCCAAGACTGGGGAGCCTTTTGACATGAACTCCCTGGTAGGCGATGTGGTCGATGACGGAGCCAAAACTCCAAAGGCCAGATCTGCCACAGTTCTTTGAAGATCTTCGATCATCCTCATCAGCTCAGAAGTAGTGGGTTCATGGGTTTGGGATGATTGGGGTTCAAGTGCATCCATCGTGCTTAAGCCCATGCTTTCCGGGATAAACATCTCGGGCTTGAGTATATGGGTCGGGGGGTATATACTGGGGTTGTAGGTGGGTGGCAGTGTATGGCTGAGGTTGGGACGTGGATGAGGTACTTGGTCCTTGGGGTTTTGAAATGGAGCTATTGTCCGGTTGTCAATGAGATTCTGGATCTCATGACGAAGGCGGTAGCAATCATTGGTGCCATGGCCACGCTGCTGATGATATACACAGTATTTGCTGGGGTTATGTCTGGCAGGGAGTGGGTTTGGCAAAGGTTGAGGATTAAGGGGTTTGAGATTCCCTCTTTCCATCAGGACTTTGAATGCGCTGGTTAGGCTCATATGGAGGGGAGTGAAAGTTCTGCCCTGAACTCGGGCTGGGCTGGCTGGTTGTGAGGCAGATGTCCCAGATGGGCGCTGCGTTCCAAAACTGGTCTCAGCTTGCATGGCAGTTTCCTGATTCAACGCTGCTACCACGGCCACAAATTCTTCCGAACCCTGTGACATCACGGTCTGCTGAGTCCGAACAAAGGTGATGTGACTGGTGACTGACGGATCAGATGAACCGGTGAGCCCTGACTGGCCTTTCTTTGCCTTGCCTCAGCGAAAGAACACTGGTTGCCCTTGAATTGAATTTCTGACCTAACAAAGTCTATCAGCACTAGTCCAATGTACCTGGGGGATAGTGGAGCCTTCTGAAGCTATGGTTCCAGGACTACCCTAGCAAAAGAGAAAACAGACAGCATCTCAGCCCAATTTCACCAGAACAGATATGAGTATAGTTGGATGAGTATGCCCTTTCCTGGATTCTACCCCCAAATTCTGCCTCAAAACTGAATCTGATATCCGCAGATAACTGATTCTCAAATAACTGACTGATGCCCGCAGGCCTGATACCCAAAATACTGAATTGGTGCCCGCAGGCCTGATGCTCAAACTCGCAAACTGATACATGCATTCCCTGTAGAGACACACTCTAACAAGCACATAACAGATAAGTGAGAGCCAAAACACCCCTATGTTGGGGTAAGGTTTCCCTGTCCTATTTTGTCAGGAGCTAGGGTTTCACTACGCACGCAGCGGCTTCAAACAACCTATAAACGGGTAAGCAACCTGTCCTAGTTTGGAATGGTCACTATGGATCCGAATATGCACTAGGTCGAATGGTCAAAAAGGGTGCCCCGGTAAAACCGGGGTTTGTGTTCCCATGCTGTCAGAGCCCAGAGCCGATCAGCCTTACGGACATGACTTGACAAGACAAGCCTCCGGCAAATCGTTCGGGAATGGCATATGGCAAACACGGTGTCCTAGGCGCACCAATGCAAATGCAATGCAAAGAAACACACAAATGTAGTCAAAAACAAATATCATGAGTTCGAGTCAAGCTCTCTAAATCCCCAGCAGAGTCGCCAGAAACTGTAACAACGCCCGCGGGGGACCTCGCTACAGTTCGGACTCGATTTTGTTGCGGTTCTAAATCTCGAACCAAAGAGTCCAAATCCGGCAAATCGTTTTGAGAAAAACTGATTTTTTGAAAGAAGTGCCAAACATGGACTGCTTTGCCAGATAACAGAGTCGCCACCTAAATATTTTTTAAATGGGAAATTTAGGAAACCCTAACTCAGTGCCAAAGGCCACGTGTCCGTCATCACCAAAGTTGGCTCGGGAACTCGGGTACGATTGGGGAAGGTCACATCGTGAGCACCCCCGCTCGCCCGGTCAAAGACCGGCCTCTACTAACCATGATATCTGTTTTTGAAAACTTTGTGAGTTCTTATTCCGGTTATTAGCCTAGGTTACTATGTGATGCTCGCAGCAAACAAGTATAGACTGAATCGTCTGAATTGGAACTAAACATCTCATGTTTGTTTGTTTGAAAATGGTTTGATGGTGCTACCCGCAGGTAGGCTAAAATGCGGATTTGCCACCCTCGGGTGGGCTTAGAAAACATGATTTTGCCACTATCTAGTGGGCTTAAAACAAACAGTCAATGCATTGTCCCAATTCAAATAACTCAACCTTCACCCACAGGCATTCAAGGCGGATATATCACCTAAGCACATAGCCTCATGGTAAGCATGCTATCATGGCAACACTCACACGCATGCAAGGATGCTAAAGCATAAAACTCACCGAGTACTCCAAGCCAAAACAGAAGCTTATTAGAAATCATGCATGATCCTAAATATACAGAAATGCCTAATGCAACACATGCAAAATGCAACTATAGCAGGCTCGGCTATTCTAAACATGGCATATGAAATGCTACAACTATCATGTATTCAATTTGGAATTGAAATACAAATGCAGTTTGTATGATGCGCCGAGCCCGGTGCGTGCAAAACAGATGAATGATGCAAACATGCTGTCATACTGTATGCTAATTGAAATATGCCCTATATCTAACCATCGTAAGCGGGTAAATAAAAGGGAGAAAGAAATGGGGGTTGGAAGACATACATCACACTCACACACACTTATTACAGTTATGCCCTCGCGCAGAGGGTCCGAATAAATAATAATACAGTCCGAAATATTACAGATTCTTAATTAATTAACAATTAACTAAGAAAAACAGTAAACTGGCGCGCAAGCCAGGGAGCTGCCTTGCTTCTGATGTATGATGTATGTTGGGCTGCCTCGGGCGGAAATCCACCGGGATGCCCTGATTAGCCTCTGTTTGCAGTGTTTCTCGAAATGCGCGCCAGACTCCGAAAGTTGCTAATCTCTGAATTTTGCTGCAACAGAGAGCAGGAAAAGGGCACAGCAGTGTATTTCACAAATATATGCATGCCTCGATCCTCGTGCCACCAATCACGTATACCGATGCATGATGGCCGAGGAGTCGAATTGCACAACTCAATATAGGGATGAATGCAGATGAATGCTAAAACAACACTTAACTCCATCATGGATAATCCGGAGTGTCGGTGACTGGGAATTGAGACCCGTTCCGTTACTCGGAGTACGAAACGTGCCTCGTTTCCCGTGCAATATGCATGATATGCATGAAATGCAACTAACATACAACCTAGCATGCACGATGTATGAGAATGAGATGGAAATGAGATGAAAATGAGACGCCTCGAAAAGCGTGCGCGCGGGCACGCGAACCGAGGCGATGATGTGAAATGCAAATCGGATAAAACCGAAGTGTCTCGAAATGCGTGCACACGGGCACGCACACCGAGGCAATGATACAATGTGGAATCGGATAAAACCGAAGTGCCTCGAAATGTGTGCCCAAAGGCACGCACACCGAGGCGATGATAAAATGCGGAAATCGGATAAAACCGAAGTGCCTCGAAATGTGTGCCCACAGGCACGCACACCGAGGCGATGATAAAATGCGAAAATCGGATAAAACCGAAGTGCCTCGAAATGTGTGCCCACAGGCACGCACACCGAGGCGATGATAAAATGCGGAAATCGGATAAAACCGAAGTGCCTCGAAATGTGTGCCCACAGGCACGCACACCGAGGCGATGACATACAAGCACGAAAAAAGTAGATTGGGCTTACACTAACATGAGAGGACCTCAGCCACACTCACATCAGATGCCGACGGATAAAAAAGAAGTGCCTCGAAATGCGTGCACACGGGCACGCAAACCGAGGCATGGCCCAAAGGCATGAAATGACACACGGAATGCAAATTGGGCTTACGCCAACATGAGAGGGCCTCAGCCGCACTCACATAAGCTGCCGATGAATGAAAACGGAGTGCCTCGAAGTGCGCGCCCGCGGGCACGCAAACCGAGGCATGGCCCTAAGGCACAGAAATGACATGCAAATGAGATGCGACAAATGGCATATGGAAAATGAAAATTTCAGCGGCTAAAATGATGCATAAACAGCCCCCGAATTATGACGAAATTGCACCCAATGCCCGAAATGCGATATAATGCACCCGAAATGGCCTACGGCTATGCCAAACATGCACAATTGACACATGACAGCAAAAACAGTAGCAAGGCAGCCCCAAATATAGCATTCTTTCAGTAATAAACATGGCCAAAATGCAAGCATAGATATGGCAACAAAATCATACAAGATTAATGGCCAAAAGAGCATTACAATGGGAGGTGGTATATACAAACACCAAATGGACAAACTTTCTTCTACAACATGAAAGAGGGCCCAAAAATAAGCATATATGCAGTTTATGGCAGCCTCTAAATCATAAGAAAAACATGCCAGAAATGGAAGGCAAAATGGAGCCGCAAAAGGGTATAACACAAGACATGCAATCTATACATCAAATGACCAAACCTTCTTCATGAAACATGTAAAGGGGGTCAAAATAAGACCAAAACCAGTAGGGGTCGAAGTCCCAAAAACAAACACAAATAGGTCAAAAATTGCATACAAAATATGGCATACTTGATGAAATTGAAGGAACTAGTATATACAATGGCCAAATGAAGTTGAGCTCCTCTACAATGTTGTAGAGGGGCTCAAAATTAGCACAAAAGCAGTAGGGGTCGGAGCCCCAAAAACCAACACAAATAGGTTAATTTTAGCATGCAAAAATGTGACAATCTTGATGAATATTGAAGGAACTAGTATATACACATACCAAATGAAGTTGAGCCCTTCTACAATGTTGTAGAGGGGCTCAAAAATAGCACAAAAGCAGTAGGGGTCGGAGCCCCAATTCTCAACCAATTAGAGTATAAAAGAAGATCAAGAAAAAGCCCTAAAAGTTGGTTTTGAATACTTACCCTTGAAGACTTGTCTTTCTTTGCTTCTTGGCTTGGATTTGTGGCTTCTCAACCTCTGAAATTCACTTCCTAGCTGCTGGAATCAAAGTTGGAATGGTGAGGCTAGGTGTTGGTGAAGAAATCAAGCAAGACTTGAAGCTTTTTTTGAAGGTTTTGGCTATGGAGATTAGGGTTTTTGCTTAAGTGTTCTTGAAGACAAATGTTCTAACCTAGGCAAAGAGCCCTTGGTTCCTTTAAATAGGCAAAAAGGTGTAAAAGGGGAGGGCAAAGCATCCAAGCTTTCCCTCCCAAAATATCCCCCGGATGGGGGAGATATTTTGCAAAAATATCCGGACAGCAGGAATGAGCTGGAAAGCAGAAAGCTGGCCGGCCAGGTGGTTTTCTGCAAGGTGGCCGGCCAGCCACCCCCCAGCCAGCCACCTCCCATGGCCGGCCAGCCACCCCAAAAAAATGAAGTTGAAATTTTCGGGCCGACCACCACTTTTTTGTGTCCTCCTAGATGTGTAGAACAAGGTTCCAAGGTCGGAAATTGGCAACACTGAAGCAGGAGCCACAACATAGAGCTTGAAGGAGGGGCTCAAAAATGAAACTTGGAATTGCTGGCCGACCATGCTCTTTTAGGGTCCTCCCATGTGCCCTCATCACAAATATGTAGCTTTGGTTGGAAGAAAATGGGCCCAGGGTGTTCAACATTGGCCCGGAAGTGAGCAAAACGGGCGTCGGAGGAGCGAAACTGGTCATCTGGGATAATTGCTGACCTTCCACCCCCCAGTGATCTTCCTGATGTTGAAACAGAGGTACCTGCCAAGTTGAACAAAAACTAATGAGAAATGAATACTCGGAGCCAAAACCGAGCAATTCGGGATCCCGAAAATGGGCTGCGGGTGCCGGAAGTGGTGTTCGGCAGCGAAGTGGGTATCTGCAACTCCAGTGTCCCTCGGAATGACAAAACAGAGGTTCCTGCCAAAATCAGAGAAAACCGATACAAAATGAATGCTCGGGGCCCAAACCGCGCAATTCGGGGTCCCGAAAACCGGCTATGAGCACCGAAAGTAGCATACGGCCACGAAGTGGGCATCGGGGGCCCCAGTGTTTCTAAAATGATAAAACAGAGTACTAGCCAAGAACCGGAGAGAAACCTGATGCGAAATGAAAGCTCGGGGCCCAAACACGCAGTTCGGGGCCCGAAAAACCGGCTGTAGGCACCGGAAGTGGCATACGGCCACGAAGTGGGCATCGGGGGCCCCAGTGTTCCTCAAAATGATAAAACAGAGGTACTAGCCAAGAACCGGAGAAACCTGAGATGGTTGGGCGGTCCCGAGCCGAGGCACACGGCCTGGCGGCCCCGAAAACCGGGAACGGGCTCCGAAATGGGCAAAATGACCTACGGCCACGAAAGTAGCTCACGGCCACCGGGAGATAGTCTACAGGACCACTCCCTTCCCTCAGGAAAGAAAACAGAGAAAACCGAGTTTGGTTCGCAAACCGAGACAAGGCACAGAAGAGGATTCGGAAGTTCGGAGGCAGGGCGCACGGCCGCGACTCTGAGACTTCTGAATGAGCACAGCATGCAACATCACCGAGCGCTCAACCGGTGACGTCTGAGTCTTAAGGTCGGTCAAAAATGGGGTGTCTACACTTATTTACAAGTTAGGGATTTCAAGTCAAACTCAAGATGTGCAACAAGGACTAGTCAAACTCCAAAGAGTGATAATGACTTAGATAAATCCATAGTGAGCGAAATGACTTGAAATCCAAACTTGATAATGAGTGATAATGACACTTTCCTCGGTGATTTCCAAGGGTTAATTACTCCCTTAAAAGTAGACACACTGGTGATAAAAAGAACTGAAAAATACATGATTGTACTTTAGTATAAGAAGTTTTTATGCCGTTAATGCTGAACCTCCGGAGAGATTAAACCATTAAGTACGAGAAAAATCTTCTTTCTTATACTTGAACCACAATCTTAATTTTTCACAACTTTTTAATCAAAATCATCAAAGAATGGAGGGAGGTTGCAGAGGTGGTTATGCAAGGTTGATTTATTGATTGATTGGTTGATATAACACAAACAAAATATGTGAAACAAATTTATTGAAATAAATTAAACAGCCCCCCAAAGGACATACAAATGTGCTGAGATTAAACTATAGAATTCATAGAGAGATTAAATGAGGAAGGGTAGCTAACCACTCCCCACTTTTACAACTTCAAATCACATAGTTTAGATATGTTGAAAAACAATTCCAAAACAGTCCCAAATCAAAATGAAAATATGAAAAAAAGACGCACAAAGATTGAAATAAAAGGAATGAAACTTTACCTCAATATGAAGGTGCAAGCTTGGCACGAAGTAGATCAAAGCTCTCAGCTAGCGGAACGGCGGCGTAGCAACGGTTGGAGTAGGTCAGCAGTGCAGTTTCAGCTGAGAGGGAGAGAAGATGAGAGAGCTACTTTATCTGTGTGTTGTGTGGTTGCAGCCTCAATGTGTGTTGATGTGTTTTGTTGTTTTGCTCTTCCCAGCTATGCTCCTAATCGAGCCTCTTCTTTAATCTGTAGCCAAGCACCTGGCACTAGACCTATGACCTGTGTTGAATTTAGCTCAAGAAATGCATGTCCACATCCCTCCCAGTGTATGTATCTTGGAAGAGAGAGAGAGCGAACCAGCATCACCCTTCATGGCCTTGAACTCCATGGGCTCGAAGAGAGAGAAGAGACCAACATGTGTGTTGTGTATCTCTCTATCAGTGTGTATGTTCTTTTCAATCAAACTGCCGATCAAACTGGCCTTGTGCTGGGAGGGGGAAGGTGAGTACAGGTGGTGGTGTGAGTGTTTGTCACCGGCGCAGCAGCGGCGAGCACAGAATGGGAGACGGTCAGCAACTGGGTTGGACAAATGGTGGTGAGGGACGTAGTTGGATCAAGAGGGAGAGACCTTTAGTTGCACATGTCTTTTTTTTTCTCTCTCACTCTACACCTTGCCGAGAAAGAGAGAGAGAGCTTGGGTGGGTTTCTTTGTTTTTGATGTCTCTTTCTGGTATATCTGTGTGAGAGTGTTTGTTCAGGTCTGTTTATATCATGGCAGTGGTGGTCTAGAGGAGAGAAGAGGAGGTTGGTCCGTCGTGTGTATGTGGTAGATGGAGGAGATGAGAGAGGGCAGTGTGTGTGCTGGGTGGGTGTTGGGTCTGTGAGTGTCTGTGAATCGTTGATGGCAGAGATGGGTGCTGGGTGTGTAGCAGGGCCGTGTGTGGGTCTGTGTGTATGATGAAGTTGGTGGTGTGTGGTCTGCCGAGAGGAGAGTGAGTTGTGTGTGTGTGAGAGTGTTGATGCCGTGTGTGTGTGTATCGTGCGTACTGGGTAGTGTATCAGAGTGTTATGTTAGGTGGTGGTGGTATGAGATGTGTGCGTTGTGGCATGGGTGTTGAGTCTGTGTGTGTGTTGTGAATGTGTGTGTGGGTGTGTGCATGAGTTGTGGATGAGAATGGTTGGGATGAAGATGGTGAATGGTGTCAATATGTATGCATGTGCCTGTGTCAATGGTGTGGGTGTTATGTCTGCCGTGTGTGTGGGAGTATCGTGTATGCTATCTGTGTGTGCATGGTGTGTGTGTATAGAGTGTGTGTATGAGTGAGCTGCTGATCAACTCTCCCAGTTGAGAGAGAGACCCGGTTCAGAGAGAGAGAGAGAGCTCGTGTGTGTATATCCTCCGTTGTGTCTCTCTCTCCTCAGATCATGTTCTGTCTTTCTTGTTTTTAACATATCTTCCACCCCATGCTATATAGCTACACAAACCGACCTTCTCTGTCTAACCTTTTTCTCTCTAAAACAACAACCTTCTCCTTTTTTATCACCCCCACCACCTCTCTTTTTCTTCCACCACCCACTGCACCCACTACTTATAATCTGTTAAAAAATAATAAATATCACCATTCACCGAATTCAACATTGTCTCTCTCTTCCTCCCAAATATCCCCCGACAGAAACAATACCTTCTCTGTATTTTTTATTATTATTATTTCTTTTCTCTTTTTTTTGTTTTATCAAATATTTATCAATTTATATAAAACACACCTAAAATAAATACACACCTAAAATAAATATACACACATTTATAAAATTATAAAATATTACAAATGGGTATCAATTTATATAAAACACACCTAAAATAAATACACCTAAAATAAATATACACACACATATATAAAATTATAAAATATTACAAATTAATAAAATATTAGGGATGGCCAAAATGGGTGAGATTTTGGAATTAAAGCTTCAATTTAATTTTTCGGCTAAGAAATTCATAAAGTGACATATTCCAATTTTCATCATGGGGTGTTCAAAAGAAGGTGTCCAAATCTTAAGGGTGGTCAAAAATGGAGTGTCTACAGTATGACTCATAAGGATCACTGGAGAGTCAAATTTCTACCCATTTCTATAATGAAATAGTGATGTCTGCAGCGTTTTAGGTTAAGTAATACTTTTAATGATTCTTATATCTAGGTATATCTAGTGGAGTATGGCAGGATACTCTTCATAAGAATCACCTATATGAGTATGAACTGGGCCGGTTCTATGAGATTTGAGAAGGGCTACAATTCTCTAGAGCACTCACGAAAGACCAGGTTGTTCAGGGCCAAAATGAATACAATAGTGAGAATTAAACTGTGTCTGGTAATATACTTTGTGAGTTCTATTGTCTTGATTTACACAAACGGCTGAACAGTTCAAGATATCATGTTCACTGGTTAGCTAGTAAATCCGATAGTGTCTCACAAGGGAAGGTTCAAAACCAAAAGCTACCTATTCTTTGCAGAATATTTCCAATATCTGTACTCTCTGTAATTAGATCATGTTGTTGCATTTTCTCTCCGTCAAATTCCATTCATGTGGGGGATTGTTAGAATTTTGGTTTTTTATAGGCTTATTTTGGGCCAACTTTGAGCCCAAAATTGAGTGGGTCCCACACGTCTTTTGGGGTGGGTCCAAAGAGGTGATGTGTTCCTTGTCGCATGTCAAGTCACACGGTGAAGACGGTTCGTCAAAACCATTTATGAGTGAATGAGAAGTTAACGTCGTTTTCGAGTTCGTGGAATGGACAATTCAAGAAGTAAAATGTGGGTTTCCTCGAAATGGTTATCCCACATTGGAAACTTAAGAGAACTTATGTGTGTATATAAGTTCTAGGTGGCAACACTTGGGTTGGGCCCCAAGGGGCACCTTAAGTTTGTAGAAGGGAGGAGTTATGGACAAATTGAATCTTGACTCAAACCACCACACGGGTCGAGCTGAGCCGTGCTGGGCGTGAGTGTGGGTTATGGGTCGAGTCAATTCTAATATTAATTTTTGGACAAAATTTATTTTGAATTTTTTTAAAAGTTCTTGCAGGAAAATTAATTTTTTCTGAGTGAAATTAATTCAAATTTTGTGCCAAATTTGAATTCAAATTTTCTATCCAAATGTGTGCCTCCTCCAATCTGAAATTTCCAACAGATTAACTGTTTGAAACTGCTCAAAACTGCCAGCAGTTACATAGATTCAAAACTGCAGCAGTTATCTGTTCAAAAACAATTTGTATCTGTTCAATTCAAATATCAAATCTGTTCAGTTCTTTTTTGCACCTGTTCTGACAGATCTGAAAGTCACCAATCTACCTATAAATACTACAACGTTCCAATAGATTTTGAATCCTGAAAACATCTAGAAAAAATATGTTCCCTTCTCATTTTGCTCCCTCTTTGCATTATTCTTCTCATTAATTTTTAGGAAATTTTTTGAAAGTATAAAACACAGGTTTTGTTCGCCGTACAAATTGTTTAGTTGATCTATTTTTGTTCTTATTCATTTCGTTAAATAAAATTCTGTAAAGTAATTATTTTTATTTGTTTGATTTGTTTTAAGTTATTTATTTTACACAGAAAATTGTTTCAACACAAAGAATTCGGACCATTTGAACCTTATTATTTTCGAGCTACCAAGCGCTATTGTATTTAAAATTAGAACGAATGTTATGTAAAAACATGATCTTAAGAAATTTATTATTGTTAGTGGATATTGAACTTAATACCGGAAAGGGGCATACATAGGTCTCAAGTTTTGCCCACAATCTAGTTTGAAAACATATTATTTTAATAATTTTTTAATTTTTTATAAAAAAAGATACAAAAAATAAAAAAAAATAATATAACAACTTATAATAACTTTATAACTTTTTTTTTAATTAAAATATCTTTAATTGTCAAACACCAACCCTTTGAAGTTTAACACCATCTTTAAACATATCTTCTCTCATAAAAGTAAAATAAAATGTCAATACTTCACAAAAATATTAAGAGCATCTTCACCCTTCATTTGAATTGTCAACTTGCGCCAATTCTGACATAACAAAAGAGAGATGTCAATTTATTTTATTTATTATTATTTTAATGGTAAGAATCTATAAAAATGTTAAGGGCAAATTGTGTAAATAGTCCCTGTAATTTATATGATGTGTCAATTTGATTTTTGTAGTTGTTTATTTATTGATTTGTCTCTTAATTTAACGGATTGTGTCATTTTAGTCCAAAAATAACGGTTGTTAAGTTAATTAACGGGGAAAATTAAAATTAAACATCGTGTCAATTTGGTCCCTGTATTTTTCTACAATGTGTCAATTAGTTCCTGTCAAAATCGAGAAAATTGGAAATTACAGGGATTAAATTGAACAATCGTGTAAAGTACAAGGACCAAATTGACACATTGTTCAGCCTTTCGTTAAATTAATTTAACAGTCGTTATTTATTGAACTAAAATGATACAATCCGTTAAATTAAGGGACAAAATCAAACAAATTTAAATTACAACGATCAAATTAGCACATCGTGTAAACTATAAGAATTATTTACATAATTTATCCAAATGTTAAAAAAATATTAAAATAAATCAAGTGGACAAATCGTAACTCCTCTTAACCAATATTAATGTAGCCCCTACTCCAAAACTAGAATAATCATTAGATGGTGATATTGTGATATCACCCTTGACAATTAGTTTTTATTACAAAATTTTATGATTAGTGTGACTAGTTCAAATACAAGTTGCATAGAGAGAAATGAATAATCCAATTCGTGAACTATTTTCCAAGTTAAAATTTATTTTAAAGATCTTGTTAATAAGTATTTGTAAGCACAATAAAACATTAAAAAAAATATCCAAAATGCTTTTAATTAATTTTAGGATATTTTTTTACTAATTTCTATAAATATTTTTATTATTTAAAACACCTTTTTACCCCTTTCATTATGTTCAAAATATTTTTTACGCTAATTTTAGTATTAAAAATGTTGTAGAGACACTTTTAACATTTGTCATAATGTAAATATAATATCTCTTCATTTTAATAATTATTTTTGCAAACATATTTAAATATTTTTTCTCATCAATTATAAGTAAAAGCTGCAACACGTATGGTTTTTTTAGTTTTAAGAGTTGCCTTTCTACTCCTATTATTTCAGAGCATTATAATATTCATAATTTTTTATATTTTATCTAGAAACATGAATGGGTAATTCGTATAGAGCCACAGTACTAATGTTATAAATTGTTTTAATTACTCATGAAAATTATAAATTGACGTGACGAAAAGCAAGGCCTTATTTGATTAATTTTCAATAAATTAACAATTGACTTCACATCATAGGAATAAATTTGAAGGTGATATTTTAAGAGTTTTAAGGATTTTTCAGAGTAACAATAAATTACTTGAAAGTTTGATTTTGGTAACAAATTATACTCTAACTTTTAATTATTTGAATTTAAAATGGTCACTTTTAAATTATTTTCAATTTTAACCATCCTTAGTGGCAATTTAGACAATTTCACAATTTTTATTTTTATTTTTTCATTTGATTGTTATTGACAATCGTGTCTCATCCTAACCGTCATCCATAATTACCCTTTTTCTTTCCCAATTCACTGCGGTTACTCAGTCATTTTTGCATGTTCAATGTAACGGGTCAACGACGAATATTTTGATCTGCTTAAACTGATCGAATTAAATAGATTTATCATATTTTTGACGGATGTGTGATAATAAGTAGATGGTTATGGATTGATTTTTTTTAATTTGTCTAGTTTTAAATGGACAGTGAATTTGAGATTTCTTTAATCGCAACCGAACCGTCAAACTACAAGCACCCTAATAATTGTTTGTAAGATTTGTATTTTCAATTTGTTTAGAAATATTGTTGTAGGGGTAGGCTAGCTATGAGGTCAGGGGTCACGTGCCCCCTCTGGGTTGTGGAATTTTTTTTTTTAACATAAAGAAAATATTTTAAATAAAAAGAATTTATAAAAATATTATTTAAAGTAAAATGTCAATGACATTTTTTAAATTGTAAGAACAATAATGATTATTTGATTGAAAATAAAGAGACTATGATAAGTCAATTTATATCTATGAAAATTTCAATATAATGGTGATGTCTATTTATTATTAAATATAAACATAATTAATTTCAATAAAGATATGGAATTTATTGAATTTGTAGTTACGTTTGACATGTGAAATTTATCCTCCATGTGAGTTTATCATCCATGTGTTCTTTCCATTCATAAACTAAATGAACCACTATATAAATATAATCAAGCAACACATCTTCAATTATTAAAAAAAAAAAAAAAATACAATAGATCATAACTAATATCAGAATGAGTCATAACTAACTATTACTTAATATATAATCATAATCAAAATAACAACCACAAGAAGTTATAACTAAATTATATCTAACATTATAATCATAATCAAAATAACAACCACAAGAAGTTATAACTAAATTATATCTAACATTATAATGTGTTATAACTAAAGACTATAAAGATCAAATTACGACATACGATAAACACTTTTTTTGCAGTATGTTTATAGAATTTCTCTACTGTAAAATATATCTTCTATCTCAACTTATCTTCTTTTTTAATTTTTCAATCCACATATAAAATAGTTACTCCCTAATATTTGTATAAAATTTAATCTCAAATCCTTTAATTTAAAATTAACATTTATCCAAATGAACTCTTAATATTTAAGTTTAGTAATATCTCATTGTTGTTTATTATTAAAAAAAAAATTAATGTTATCATTAATTTGTGTCCCCTCTCCACTGAATTCTTGGCTACGCCACTAGTTGTTTGTATTTTTAATTGAAAAAAGAATTTTGATATTCTGTTGTGTTTTTAATTGTTTTTGATTTGGAAATCCTTTTATCAAATGGCAAGGGTTGATATTTGGTATTTTTGTGTGAAAAATATAAGGTTTAATTTTATCATTTTAAAAAAAATCAAATTAAATAGTTTTTGAATAAAAAAAAAGTAATGAAATAATTTTGATAATGCATGATTTCTTATATGTATTATTATTGATATTTGACAATATACTTAATAATCTTTTGATTATATTAAGTTGGATTGTTATAAAAAAAATATATTAACAAGTTGTTGTATTATGTTCAAAATTTGTAAAAGTTTAAACCGCCAAACCGATTTGTATCCATCCGCCAATCCCCTCAATCCGCATCTGTCAATTCAGCGAGCGGATATGGATTGATTTTTTTCAATCTACCCATTCGGTGAACAGATAATGGATTAAAAGTTTCCAACCAAACGAATCGCGAACAACCAGATTCAATACTACTCTTCTTCCATTTCCAATCGAGTAATGCTAAGTATCATGAAAATGATCACGAAAGATTCTTCACTGTTAGATTACACATACGAGAAAACACCACACACTAATCAAATGATGAAAAATTTTCATGAAACATTTCATGATATTTTTTTCATGATCCCTAATATTTTTCTTTCCAATCCATATATATTGCATTTGTCTAGCACCACTACCCAAAAAAAAATGATTTAATTGTCTAAATTACCTTTGTTAATTAGGGTCTGGTAAGATTTGATGTCATTTTAGAAATTGTTAGCCCCCCTTGGGAAAGTGTGATTTTTAGCCAAAAAAATTTTTAAAAAAATGTCATTATAAGTTATCACATTATTTTCTCTATTTTTTTTTAATAAAAAATCAAACTATAATTATCAATTCCCAAACGGGCCTTAGTTTAAATTGAAATAAGGGTTATATACACGAAAACTTTTAAACTATTGAAAAATATCACTTTAACTATAAAAGCATAGAAATGTATCTCTTAAACTATTGAGAAGTATCGTTTTACTCTTTAAATTATAAAGACGTACTAATGAATCCTTTAAACTATTTACATGTTTTACTTTAAAATTCTATTTTTTTCTTTGGGTATTTTATGATAGACACCTTCCATTAGGGTCCAATTTGCACGATTTTTTTTTTTTTAAATAAAAAAGGAAAACTTACGTATAGTTTCTAATATGTAGTAGGTCTCATGATAATTAATGATATTTTCATCAAATACTATTTAAAAAACGTCACTAATTTTTAATTTTAGTGACAATTTGAAAATTTTGTCATAAAAAAATGTTACTAATTATAAGTTTTAGCGATAGTTAAAAAAATTCGTTACAAAAAAAGTTATTAGTTTTAACTTTTAGGAATAATTTGAAAAATTCGTTACAGAAAAAGTCAACAACAATTTATAAAAATCGTAATAAAAAAGTCATTAATTATTAATTTTTTAAAAGGATTCACAACAAAATATACTATTTATGTAATATAGTAGATAAGAACTGCTATACATGTTATACTTGTTATGGTTGGTGCAGACGCTTGCGTTTGCAATTTTATATCTAAACCTTAGTCAAGTGGATTGACCTAACCTTTGAGCCTCCAGTTTATGGATTGCGTGTGAATCCATCGGTTTGATGAACAAGGAGAATAGTTGAATTTGAAGTTTTTTAGCAGTTATTTAGAGTTTTAAATTAATGGAATTGTAGTTTTGAAAAACAAAATGTGAGTAGTTAACAATTTTATGGGAAAATTTAAAAAAATAAAAATAAAAAAGTGACAAAACTTTAGAAAACCTTCACTCCAAATGGGTTGTACGTTTTCTAAAACGTCACTGCATTCTTTTGTTTTTCCAAGAATGTCCATAAAATTGTTAATGGCTAGCACTTTTTTTTTTAATTCCAAAACCATAATTCTGTTATTTTAAAACTCCACATGGTAAGTAATTGCTAAACGTTTTCAAATTCAACACATCTTTCTCATTCATTAAATTGCCCAAAATTTAGATGTGAAATGTGTTTGCATACACGGCTAGTATATATAAACAGATAATGCTACGTATCATGAAAAAAATATCATAAATTAATCATGAAAGATTTCCTTTCCACCGTTAGATTACACATGCAAAAAAAACACCACACCAATCAAGGATAAAAAATCTTCATGAAGTATTTCATGATATTTTTTTCATGATCTCTAATATTATTCATATAAACATGTATATGTGCTTATACAAATAATTATGATGTGTCCTATTTGAGTAGGAGGGGAAATAGAGCGAGGGCTTGCAGATGTTACATTTGAGGAGATGCCAAAACACGCTCTAATGGGTCACACGCGTGTTCCAGCAGGTGAAAAAGGGTAGCCGGGCAAACATGAACAGTGTGTTATTTATTTGTTGATTTTTGTGATTATATGTATTGTTTAATAGCTTATTATGGAATTTTTAAAGGCCAATGGAGGTTAGTGCCAAGAAACCAGTTAGGAGATTAAGAGAGGTCATTCAAGTTCCTAAGAAGGTGAACGGCTAGGCGTTGTGTTATACTTCAGATAATTTTTTGTAGCAATGATGAACCACAGACAGAGTAATCTTGCTGTTATTTGTATATTGCTGAATGGCCAATGAACGGGCTAGTCTGCTTGTGCTTGTTATACTTCAGATAATTTTTTGTAGCAATGATGAACACAGACAGAGTAATCTTGCCTGTTATTTGTATATTGATGACCAGAGCCAATGATTATACTTGAATTTTCAGCATATGTTCTGATTTATATATATATATATATATATATATTTAATTGATAGATTTTAGAGTTACACTAGTTTTATGAAAGGTATGCCTTATGTTCAACAGTCTTTTTTACCAATATAATTTTAAGAAACATGAAGAAAGATTTAATATCATGTTGTAAGGTTCATCTATGTTGTAGATGTTGCATTTTAAAGCAGTGGTCATTCTGAGTCATTTTCCTGTTGATTGATGAAAGTCCTAGTTCGAACAATGTTTTACTGAAATACAGACTGAACAAATTATCAAAATAATTTTTCTTTTAACTGAAATACAGGACTGAATCAAATGATAATTTAACATAAATTTGGATAATTTATTTTTCACATATCAACTACCAAGTATCATTATTAAACTTGTTTAGTCATATTAGTTATTCAGTGTATTGTAAGTTTTGTTCAATTGTAGTATACCTGGTGATACATTTGTTTGATTCAGGTAGTACATGACCCCGTTTGAATCATATTGTAAGTCTCTTAGGAGAAGAAGTATGATAGATTCTTTGGTTTTCAATTCATTGTTCTGTGGTTGCAACGCCTCTTTATATATATTCCCATACATACCTCCATTATTTGTTAGATCCTCAATTTCATTTAACCCATTTTTATTCAACTTACATATCATAGTTAATGGTGGACTCATTTTCTATTAAGTTGTTGATTGTTCAATTATTTGAGTGGGGAGATAGATCGGGTTTTAGAATCCTATCTAGCCGCACATGTAATTTGATAGCCCTTGTTTGAAGTTGTTCTTTAGTTGTTGTTCGTGATGAGTTACTCGAGGGAAAACTCTCCCATTTGTCCATGATCACCCAGCCTAGATGAAAGCAGGATTCAATTGACATGCTTCCTTGTTATGCAAATTTCTTAGCTATGTAGAATTTATTCAAAGGCTTTTCTTTGTTGTGATGAATGAAGAGTTCCAAAAATTCCTTGCATAATTGAAGGTATTTCCCATGCTGGTTTTTTTTTTTAATTTATTTTTTAAATCTGTGCATTCATTTAATTCCTCGAGAAATTTAATTCCTACCCTTCTTGCAACATATCTTACCAGGACAAACTACTCAAGTACGTCAAGGCACACTGATAAGGACACTCTGGCCAAGCACAAGAAAAAAGAGAGATGCAGCAAAGCAAGGGAAAAGACTATTTTATTTGAAGAAATATTATACTCTCTCTCTCTCTCTCTCTCTCCATTTGAACTTGTTTCTGTAATGTACCTTACCTTAGATATGCAAGGGAAAGACAATTTGGTCATCTTCCCCCAATTTTAGACGATTATTAGTCTTTGTTCTGTGTATACAATAAGAATTAAGCACTGTCTTAGTTGGAAATGGCGGGAAGCCTCATGTCAGCCCCTTAACCACTCACTTTTCAATGATAAATAGTTTCACGGGATATTAATTTATATTGCCAGGCAAAAATTAGAAAGCATACGCTAAAATAATACACAAACATATTTATTTTATTGAGAAGTGAAAGTATTGGAATAGACATGCTTACAATTTTCTTGTTTTTCTTTCGCGGAAAAGCATGTTTTGGTGTCATGTTTCCGTCCATACTTCTAAAATGGTACTCTTATGCTTTCTTTCCTAGTTTCACAGTCTATTTATTTATTTAAAGAGTTTTACGCTGTTCTAGTGATGGCTCACTAAACACACAAGTATTAGAGACGCTATTTACATTTCTGTATTTTGCAGCTGAAATTCAAAAACAAAAAGGCTTATTGAGAAATACAAGGAGCTCAAGGTATATATATAGACCTTTGTTAACACGACAAAAATGAAAATTTGTAAGTAATTTATAAATCCAATGATTTGGGCTTGAAACTAATGAATTTCCTTGTATCGTTTGTCAGGCATTTGGGAAGCTAGAATCTTATATTGAGAAAAGGAGTAGGAAGAATGCTGCAAAGAACCATAAATACATGCCGTATCAATGTTGAGCAACAAAACCAGTGACTTTTACCAATTTCTAATTACATTCAATAAATATTTTTCTATGTAATGATGTTGTGATAATTTAATGGTTTAGTTTAAAATCAATGTAAAACAAACATTTTTCTGTTACAAGAAGAAAATAATGTCAGTGATCCAAATGCTATTACTGTTTGGGAAGAAGGTTTCCACGCTTTTTTGGCTACTTTAGCCACAAAAAACAAAATAGGCTATTTTAGCTACAACAAACAAAACATCACATCCAACCCATAATCATTACACTCTTCTCTCACAAAAAAAATTCAAAAAAGCCAAAAAGCCAAAAAATCCTTCACAAACCAAACTTTTTAGCCCAGGCTAAAATAATAAAAAAAACCAAAAAGTCAAAAAACCAACTCACTTCTCAAACGGAGGCTTAATGAGTTTTTCATATCATTTAAGAGGTGAAATCTGAACTCTTTCACACAATTACTCATTATTTTCAGATTATAGACATAGTTTAAAAAAAGGTGGATCTGTTTCTTAATGGCAGTCACTAACAATCCATGTTAATTTGATTTCATCACATCCCACTAGAATATAAATTGATTTGATATGTTTGTAATCCACAAATAGATTACACAGTGTAATTGGGCTCGTAGTAGTAGGATTATGACGATGAGTACCATTTTACTGATTTAAAACAGTTAATTCATCAAATTTTATGGGAGGATTATGTATAAAAACAAATCAAATTGATTTAATAATTATAATTACATCTGTTTTTGTTTTCGAAAAATGATTGACAAGTAACTTCTAAAATATATAAAATCATGACATTACTATCATCAAATTATTATATATATCATAAAAAAAATTACAATTTATGTTATTATAATTATATCAATTTAATTTTTTGTCATAAAACTTAGGGATTCAATATAAAATTATAACTATGCCCCTTTCTCATTTGCATATTTATCTCTTAGACACATATCTTGTATGTCAAAAATAAAATAAAAACAAATACTTGAATTATTCATACATAAATACAACTTATTGGCATACAATTAATGAGTCCGGATCCTCTGCCATGCTTCCTGCAGTGCCCCAAAACGACGTCGTTTTGGGGCAAAATTTCAAAATAAAATAAAATAAAACAAAACAGAACCAGAGAAGGGGAAGAAGAAAGAAGACAAGAACGACAGAGAGGCGAGACACCTCACTGCCGGTAGATCGGTTCGAGAGGCTTGAGAAAGCTTTGGTATGCTTGTCTTTTTTTCTTGTTCTCTGCATGTCTATAAATCTCTCGATTTGTATCCAGTAATGGCTATGATTACAAAGAGAGAGGCTTGAGTGGGTTGTCTTCTCTTAAATGAGATCCGATTCAATGTATGGCGAGAGAGAAAGTCATGATGTTGAAGATCAAGTGACTAAGGTGCCGCCTTAGGGCTTTTGGCGTCTGAAATCACAAAAATCTCTCTTGATTTTCTCTCTCTTCATCTTCGATTTGGGGTTTCTCCCACAATGACAGACTTCCAAAATTTACACTTGATATGAGCCCTAAATTGGCAATACAAAAGAATTTGTGTTTGTGTTTGTGTTTTGCATTTGTTGGGTTAATTATGGAGAGAGAAAGGACTTTTTTGTTCTTGTGTTCTCTATCTGTAACAACAGTGCATACATTGAAATTCTGATTTTACTTTGAATTTACGCCAAACAAAACCCAAATCTGATATATACATTCACATTTTTTATTATATTTTTTAGCCTATGATTTGTAATATATATATATATATATGTATTGTAGATTTGTATGGATATAAAGATATATATATATATATATATAGGAATGGTTTCATATATATAGTATAATTTTTTATTTTTAACCTCATGGCAGTAGAATATTGACATTTGGGGCATAAGAGTTGTTGAACAGCTTCAACAATGGCGTTTTCGTTATTGCAGGCGATGACCTCCTCCAGCACTGCAGCTTCAACAACGCCTTTGATGGTGACCTTCTCCATTTCCACTTTTTCTTCTGTTGTTGGTGGAGCTATACAAAAATGGTTGAAAATTTTTAGGGCTTTTTTCGGAGTGGCCAAACAGGGAGTGAGTTTTTTTTTTTTTTGAAATTTTGCCCCAAAACGACGTCGTTTTGGGGCACTACAGGAAGCATGGCGGGAAAGTATGGCAGAGGATCCGGACTCTACAATTAATAGTCAAATTAACTAACTAAGGCCAAGTTTGGCAACCTGAAAATAATCCATCTTTTTTTTTTTCCCATCACATCACCTCTCTACTTTTATGCACATCTTTTCATAAAAAGACAAAAAGTATACTTATTTAGGTCATTCCAAACAACCCCTAAATTAAATTATCCAATGTACGAGCATGAATGAAAAAGTAACTATTCATTTTAATTTGCTTTTTCTTAAGGCACAAAAAATGTGTTAATTTTTTTACGAACAATTTTACATTTAAAATTTACATAATAAATAAATTAAATTATAGAAACAAAACCGAATTAGTACGTGGACAAAGAGACAAGCTGTGTGGAGTTTAAAATATGATACGTGTATGTCTAACCGGACACCGTACTATCAGGTTAAGGTAGGCCCGACAACCGGCACAGCCGGTCACTCCTGCACACTCCACACTCTCTACTTCCCGCGAAGTAGATACAATCCCAGCGAAGAACAACCAAGCCCTCTCGGCCATGGCGGTACTGTACAGATTCGCAGAGCTTTTTCGGAGCTTCGATTTCTAGGGTTTGCATTCCTTTCTCTTCCCTCTCTACTTGTCTCTTCCGTAGTTTTTTGAATTTTTTTTTTCTCTCTCTTTCTTTTGAACTAATTTTCTCGGAAAATGAACATAAGCTGCGTTTTTTTCCTTTACTTCGCATCCTTGTTTTTTTGTTGCTGTTTGGTTTCCGAGAATGTGTGTGAAAAGAGAAAAGGAAACGAAACTAACACGCCTAATTTGGCTTCAATGTGGTGGGAAGAGCGTAGGGCTTTAACATTTTATTTTCCTGAGTTTTCTAGGCAGCCGAACGGGGGTTCTAGGTTATGTTGGGAATTTATTTGGTCATTAATCGTGGAGATTGTTGTGGTATAATGTTCGATTTTGCATGTGCTGTTTGTGGTTTCGAGCATGAGTTTTGTGGTGTTTGAGTTAAGTTTTAATGGATGAATTTCAGGTTTATCGTTATAATTTTTTGATTTGATCGTCATATAACTCAAAACTATGGGTGGAAAAAGAAAAGCTAGATTGTCTCTTTGTATGTGGTGATAGGGTTTACACGCTCAAACACAAACCTCCCAATTGGTGTTCTTCCCATTTTCCATGTTTAGTACTGTGATATGTTGGCATGAAAATTATCACTGGTCATTTTTTGGTTTTTGGTTTCATCTCAGTCAATTTACTGCTGCAACTGTTCAAATGCAATTTCACTTATCTATACTGACCTATACAGATGGTAGGATGTCCTTCAATTCAAGATATTTTAAATTTGGTTGGTTGAATTCATGGGTTTGTTGGTTTTTCATGCTGTCTGTAGGTTTCTTCTGTGATGGTTCTTTGAATTTCATCAAGGTTATTTTTCATCATCTGTTAGGGATGCCTCTGGAGACCTACATGGATTCGAATGGCCAATTGCCATTGCTAGTGGCACCAACTCACAGGACTGGAAGTTTATTTGAGTCCTTAGGCTCTAGTATATCACTCCAAAATGATGGCCTGTCAGCATCCCACTTGGATTTGTCATCTGGAAACTCGTCAGCTTCTGTGGCTAGAATGTCACACCTGAATGCGAATTCAGGACCAAGTGTTGGATCAAGTTCAGTAGTTACGGATGCCGACTCACCACTAGCAGGAACTGCTCATTTGAAGAGAAGAGGCAGTGCCAGTATGGACTCTTTCCTTAACTTACCCTCGTCACCTTTGTCATTCTCGTCCAATTTCACAGCTTCAGTGATTGATGCTTCCTCCATAGCACAGCCAACATCCTCCCAAAAAGACCAAAACAGCCAACAAGGACAGAAAAGACTGCTACCACAGCATCTGGTGAGTGGTACTACCACATCGCAGACATCACAAACTCATCGAGTTTCACTTCCTACTGGAAAAAAACAAGAGCCTGCTATAACTCAAATGTATAAGAAACCCAGGTTAGATATGAACCCGGAGAATATTATGAACCAGCAGGTTATTCAACAACCATGGCAGAAACAGGACCCTATGCAGTTACAAGATCATAATCAGCAGCTGCAGGCATTTATGCTGCAACAAAAACTACGAAATCAGCAGCAGCGACAGGTTTTGCAGTCAATTCCGCAGTTTCTAGGGGTTCCTGCACAGCAGCAGCTAATGAGGCATCATTTGCAACAGCAGGTCAATCATCAAGTTTCTGCGATCCACCCCCATGATGCTGGTATCTGTTCTCGACGGTTGATGCAGTATATATACCATCTGCGGCATCGACCATCTGTGAGTTGGTTAATTTAGAATGATATGGCTGGCTTAGTTTTCCTCCTCTTACATCATACAGTTTCTTATCATGTTTAAGTTGTGTTAATATGTACTGCTTAATGGTGGTCAAAACTCATTTCTTTATTCTTTCTACAGGACAATAGCATTGCCTATTGGAGGAAATTTGTGTCAGAGTATTATGCTCCTGGTGCTAAGAAAAGGTGGTGTCTGTCTTTATATGATAGTATAGGAGAACATGCCCTCGGGGTTTTCTCTCAGGCAGCTATGGTCAGTTTTTGCATTGTCATACAGTCTTTCTACACTATAATGCTATGTTTTTTTATCCTACATGTTTTCTATATGTGCATCTTCTTCCTCCTATCCTTCTTTGCTTTCATCATTTTTCTTCTTTGGTTTATCTCAGGAGACATGGCACTGTGACATCTGTGGTTGCAAGTCAGGGAAGGGATTTGGTGAGCAGATCATTGGTTTATGTTTCTTAAATGTAGACTTATTTTCATTTTGCCCCTAGTTCTATACACTCATTCTGCACAAGGGTTTCCTTTGTTGATGTCAAGAACAGATTTCTTGTTTCGTGACCCCCTTCTGATACTGAATTACTGAATATTTTCCTTGTTTGTGCTGTCAGCTGTTTTCACTTATTGAAATCCTATGTTGCAGACAACGTAACTGAATTCTATATCTTATAGGGTTGAATGAATGTACTGCATTCAAATATGAAATTAACAATTTTATCACCCTTAAGCTGTGAACTTTTCGAGTTGTCTGAATATAATTTTGGCTGAATTAGTCCTCCCTCCAGGTCACCTTATTCGCTAATTTTGGGAGAAGTGGTTTAACCACATACTGTAGAACTTGCGAGTATATGGGAATATGCTCTTCTCATTTATGCTCTTTTGGGCTTGTTTGGGTGAAGTGCTACCATGGTTCTAGAAGCTGTGCCGTATCCTTTAAAAGGAACGAAGTGCTTCGAACTCTATTGTATAATCAATTTTGTGCATCAATTATGCTCATTTTCTTTTCTTTCTTCATTTCTGCCAGAAAAGTCAGTATTATTATTTATATTTTGCATCTTCAGCCTGATATTATTGAATTCTAGTTTTACACTTACAAATCACTGGTATTAGTCATGAAGTTATGCCTCATGTGTTGAACAAACTTAATCTTTTATTTCAGTCTCATAATGTGTTGAATCCTTGTTTTTCTTTCTTTCAATTGTCTAATATCATTGCTAGCACCTGATGTCTTTCTCTGCACTTTTTCTTCTCTTGGCAGAGGCAATTTTTGAAATACTTCCTAGGCTTAGTAAAATAAAATTTGAAAGTGGGGTTATCGATGAACTTCTATTCCTAGATTTTCCAAAAGAATGTAGAATCCCTTCTGGATTAATGATGTTGAGCTATGAAAAGGCAGTTCAAGAAAGTGTCTATGAGCAATTTCGTGTTGTTCGTGAGGGTCAACTTCGTATAATTTTCAGCCCTGACTTGAAGGTGAGTTGAATTTCCATTACATGTGAGGTTATTTGGTTCACATTGTGAAATTTTTAATGTTACTGATTTTATTGAGACATTATATTACTTTTAACCACATGAAATTACATGACTTGTATTCTTCAGATACTGTCTTGGGAATTCTGTGCACGAAGTCACGACGAACTTATACCTCGTAGATTGGTTGCACCACAGGTACCAATTTTCACCTCCAGTCATGTGTTTTGTTCCACAAGCAGCTGTGATTAGATGCTCTCGTGGTACTGCTAACTTATTTGTAAACTGATCTTCATTTTATTTGTTGGTATTTATTTCTGTTTCTGATTTTTGTGATTCATGTCTTTAGTTTTAAGTTTCCTTTCGTGTTACCCTTTTATGAGACTATTTGTTTTTACCCTTTAACTAAAGTACCTCGTGTTCATGAAGTCTGTCTCCCCTAAATTATGATATGTGGGGTTGTATGGATGTCATGAATTGGTGGGGACACTTTGAAGTAGTTACATATTATTTTCTTATACAAATTTTGTAAGAAACTAATGCTCGACTTTGAACTGTCCCAAAGCTTTTGGACATGATTCATATGAGTTGTACAACATTTTATATTATTTATTTATAAACATGTAAAGCTGTTTTAACATGTCGACTGTTGACTGGGAGAATCTGCCAGAATGTGACAATTTCGAACTGAGATTGTACAACTGCCATTTTTGTTTTCAATTGCAAATTTTTTCACATAAATACGCTTTGTTCGATAGATATACTTCATAATAGTGCATATCTAACTCACGTCAACGTCTGTATTTTCTTGGAAAATGTGTTTGTATTGGCAGGTGAATCAGTTGGTTCAGGCTGCAAAAAACTATCAAAATTCCATTAAAGATGGTGGATCAGATGGAGTTTCACCACAAGATTTACAATTAAACTGCAATATGTAAGTCAAGAAAATGAATGGTTTTTTTTCTGACACGAGTCAGTTTTCTTTTTCCTCGTCATATCTCAAGTATAATTTTCTACTCAAGCATGATGTCAGTAATTCAAAATTTTCTAATTTTCATACCTAATGTGAAGTAAATTCATTTCATTTTTCTAGCAAACACTAAGCAGGTCTTTGATGAAAACACAGCAAAAAGAGGAGGGTTTTAGAAGAATCCTAAGAAGCACTGAAATGGCACAAGATAGGTATACGACATAGGATTGACACGCCAAAGAGGCAATTTCCAAAAAAGTTTAGGACATGGACTCGGCCATAAGTAAATATCTATTTCTACACTTAATAGAAAATTATTTATGATCATGGTGTATCAGGGTTGACAACAATCTGTTTAAAAAAGTACCCCACCAAACACCATGTGTCCGTTGTAGTTTGACCTTTCCAAGTTATATTTGCAAGCTTAAGCTGGACTGGAAACTGACCTGTAGAAGAAGACCAACGTTCATAGTCATGCAAATTAAAGTACAATGCTTGGGTTCTTGATCATTCTTCTTGGTATAGGTTTTTAACGGCAGGCCGTCAGCTCACAGGGAATTTGGAGTTATTATTGGTAAATGATTTGGGATTTTCCAAGAGACATGTCAGGTGCTTGCAGGTACATCAGTGAGATTAATTTTTCTTTAAATCAATGTTTTCCTTCTAAGATTCTCTTGCGCGATCTTATATGTTGAGTTTACTATTGTATTGACAGATAGCTGAAGTTGTCAATAGCATGACAGACTTGATGACTTTTGGTTGTGACAACGACATTGGACCAATGGGTATGTATAAACAAGCAGTGTGTGTGAGTGTTTTTTCTTTCTTCGTCTCACGTGACCTTTTGGATCTACGTATCCTTTAGCATGACTAAATTCACTTCTATGAAGCAAACAACAATCATTTAGCATGTCTTTAGTTCACCACGTTTCATAGTTTGCTTCTATGTTCTATGATTGCTTGGATCCTGTTCTTATGTTTGGTTGAGTTTGATATTTTTGCATGTTTAAAAATTATTTTCGCTTGACAAAATCATATGAAATAATGAGAATTCTTTATTTTTTTCAATTTTTTCACCGAACTAGTTTTTGAATTTCTTGTTTTCATAAGAACAGATTTTAAAAGCTCAACCAATCATTTGATTCAATGATTGTTTGTAAGTTTCTCAACTCCTTTTGATACGAGGAGCTAAATCTCTTTTTACCTTTGTTTCTTTTTACCTTCTCATGTTCTCTTTAGAAATGCATGGCCAACTGATTTATACGTGGCTCTGTGTGCCCTTTTTGTTACCTATTCTTTGTTCTTTTCACCTTTTTATGTTCTCTTTGGTTTTGTAACAAATTTGTATCTCTTTATTCAATTGGACAAAATAATTATTCTAGCAGTTGGCCACATATCTAATGTTATAATCTAACGCAAACATTGATTTGTAGAGAGCTTGAGGAAATATCCTCAGAAAGAAACCACAACCGATAACCAGACAAAGCAAATGCATGAAATTGAGTGGCTAGCAACCACCGAGGGTCTGCTGACTGACAAGAATAAATCGATAGTGGTGTGTCCCAGTCTGAGCACAAACGTGAATGAGAACTCTTGCATGCCTAAAGACGGAATTGCAACTGGCTTAGAGAAGGCAACACTGGCAGGGATGAACTCTTACCAGAAATTGATGAAGCTGAATTCTAATTTGAGCACTGTAAAGCGAGAGCCATTTTGTTCAATCGACTGTTCTAGCCAGAGTGTAATCTCTTCACCATTTCTACGCCCTCAATCCTCACCAATCAGCGACTTGCCGACTTCCCAGAACTCTGAAGTCAGTGAACAGCGCATGATTCATAAATTACTGCAGGAGATGGTGTCAAACAGCAGAGCGAAAGATGTGCAGCATGCAAATAGGAAAGTCAAGGAAGAAGTCCTCCAAGAGTTCAATCAAAGTGCCATAAGCAAATTCTCCTCAAGATCTAGGGGCACGAGTAGCAGCGGTGCTGCGGCAGCAGCAGCAAATGTGTTGTCAGGTGGTGTTCTAGCCCACAGAGAGAGCTCTAAAGCTACCTGTAGCAGCAACTCTTCCGGTATATTATATGGCAACAACACTTTTGCCAGGAGAGAACTGGATATTCCTGAGAAGTTTTGTTTGCCTGAAGCAGTTCAGGAGATGGATCTTGAGTTGTTTAGAAATGGAGTTTTAAACGATGACTGGAACGACATGGGCTGGAAAGCATAACTCATTTGGTTTGATTTTCGGGGTCTTTTGGGGAATATTAGGGGATGTAATCCATCCTATGGTTTGTACAGTAGCTTGATGCAATCTTTATGTTAGTCATCGGGATCATGTGGAAGGTGATGCCAAAGCAAGTATACTTACAGAGCTGGAGCGTATCATCAGAAGTAATCGATCATCACAGTTTACAAAGTTTAGCTATATATATCTAGTATATATATATAAATACAGCATGGTTTCTAAAATGTAGCCACCTTTTTTGAATTTTTCCCTGCATTTGAAAGTATAATCAGATTCTCTCCTTTGTGAGTCCCGCTGTCTAAGTTTAAAAAAAAAGGTGCTGGTGCAGCGTCTTCTGAGAGATACATATTGTGAAACCCGCAGATTAGTGCAGTGTGTCCTACAAGAAAGATCTTCAGTACTTTTTTTCATCCACTAACACCACCACTAATGATGTGGAAAGCAAAAAAAAAAAAATACAAAAACAAAACTAAGACACAAAATACATGTGGTAGTGGGTCTCACTCACTGCCACATAATTAAAGCAACCACTAATTAGTGGTCTGTATCATTTTTCAGCTATCATTTGGTTTTCTTTTAATTGTCAGGATGAAAAAAGTGCTGGAAAGGATTGAATACATTATATAAAGGTTAGGCTTATCTCCAGTCTATTTTGTAGATTAGATGGTGTTGTTAGGCTTGTGGAATTTACCAAAGGTTCTATTTTGATAATTTAAACTGTTCAATGTGTAGAGCTTGTCTAGTATTTTATTATTGTAAAAAGTTATGTTAATCGGATATCAATAGTTACTTGATCAAATCAGATTTTTGTCAATAGTTTATTTTGAAAATTATATTTACCGTTGACAGAAATTTGATTTAATCAAGTAGTTATAAATATATGATCAATGTGATTTTTTATAAGGATAGAGTACTTAATGAGTTTAACATATTGAACGGTTTGAATTATCGAAACAAGTTCTGTGATGGGCTTCACAGGTCCAATAGCATGCTCAGTTCAAATATTCGACTGGAGACAAGCCTAGCCTTATATAAAATACTACCTCATCAATAGAAGTTTTGCTCTTCATACGGTTTGGTTTGTTTTTATATAGTGTTTGATTTATGAATTTTTAGTAGAAATTTGAAAAAAATATATATATAAGTGAAATGTGGATAATAAAATATAATTAAATTTTACACAGTTTGTTTTTTTTTAAATATAAATTCATGAACCAAACAACTATTTTTTTTGTTATTGAAGTTATAAATTTTAAAAAAATTAACAAAAATCTAGTAAGGACAAAAATAGTAGACTTATTTATTTTATTTTATTTTATTGTTTTCAAAATTTTAAAATTTTAAATTCATCTCACTAAACGGATTTTAAAAAAAAATAAAAATAAAAATTGAAACAATTTCAAAAAAGATTACTGAAAAAAAAATTGCGGCTTATTAAATTATATGCCAAACAACCCTATAAGCCTTGTTTGGGATGTAGATTTTTTTGATTTTTTAACTAAAATAGTCAATAAAAATAAAACATTACATTTAAATAATAATTATTTCATTTTTTCTCTCACGACGATCAAATGAACTAAAAAAAAAAATTATCCTAAGACCATCTCCAACGGTTCATCAAACTTGACATCAAATTTAAATTTTGGTGAAAAAGTTACTGTTTGGTACTCCAACGGTTGCACCAAATCGGTATCAAATTGAGAATTCACCAAAAAATTCATCAAAGTGAGAACAGCGTACAGATTTCATCAAATTACTGTGCGCGACCGTTGGAGAAGAGGAATCGGTCAACCAGCCGGTTGACCAACCGGTCGACCACGAAAAGGTTCAAACAGTTCAAATTTATAGGTTCAAAAAAAAAAAAAAAAATTTGCCTTACCGGTCGACCAACCGGTCCACCACTAAAAGGTTCAAACAGTTCAACTTTATTGGTTCAAACAATTCAAAAAAAAAAAAAAAATTTCCTCTTACCGGTCGACCAACCGGTTGTCCCAGAGCAGATTTGATAAAAAGTGAACCGTTGGAGCCGTCTGTATCAAATTGAGAAAATGGTGATTTTTTTACTCAGATTTGATAAAAATTTTGGTGAACCGTTAGAAATGCTCTAAACATAATTTTTTTAACCAAATTAAAATAATAAATAAATTAATTAAAATAGTCAAATTGTCAGACGGTCATAATCCTTACATGCCAAAGTAAAGGGGGCCAAAAACACAAAGGAAAATGCTAGAGGTCCCAAATTTTCTACTAAACAAATGACCAAATGTCTCACATGGGTGTGGGGTCCACAAAATTGCGGACCCCACACCCATGTGAGACATTTGGTCATTTGTTTGGTAGAAAATTTGGTGTCCCTAGCATAATCCAAATACAAAACCTAAACAAACCGAGTTGGCAAAACAGTGACACATATTTAATACACTAATCAAACAACAAAGTACATGCATATATGTATGAAATGGTTTGAAAGCTTTCAGAATTTCCCAGCTTAAATACAAATGATTCTATTCTATATACCGTTCAGAATTTTGATCGTTTCCATTGTATATTTATGTAAAAAAGCTTTATCATATCATTCAATAATGAACACAATAATGTTTTTAATTTAAAATAATTATAAATTTATATTCTTATTTTATAGTTATATAATAAAAATCTTCTATTATATATATATGAAATGCAAAGGATCAAAATCCTATAACTCATACCGACTAAGTAGACATTAACTCACCTCTCTCTCTCTCTCCCCATCTACTACTAGTACATAACTCTATCTAGAAAAGGTTTGAAAGCAATTCAAAAACGCTTTAACCCTTCCCTAAACTCACTTGGGTATACTACTACAGAGTCTACACACAAACCACCTTTGGTGTGAGTACAATCAATCTGTGTCATCGAGAATTTGACTTTTGTTGGCACACTGGGATTCTTCCCAACAACAAAATCTCCAACGTGGCAGTGCATCCATTTTCCGGGCTCGTTCAAGAAGCACTGAGATATGGCTTCCTGCCCATCTGAAGTCGAAAGCTGGAACCGCACAGGCTTTTTATCCCAACCGTGGATGTGCTCAGAGTTGCAGACCCGACGACCAAACCTCTTTGAGGCCCGGCCCAAATGCAGCCTGAAGAATAGGCTATAGGTCCCAGGTGGAAATGGGAACTCCACCTCTCCATCGACTTCAAACCACCAGATTTGCTGGAGATAAGCAACTGTGTCGAATCTGCAGGGAAGGGAATTGAAATCAATTCAGTTACTGCAATCCTTTTTCGAACAGATAAAAATGAAAAAAATAAAAGAAATCATCATTTGCATATGGTTTTCACTTTTTTCCAGGTGAGAATATCTTTTTTGATAATGTTTATTTTCAAAAAAAGATTCAAAAAATTGATTTTGAAAAAGAAACCAAATTGAGGGAAATATTTCATTGAACCAATACTGTGGTTCCATATAAAAGAACTTATTGTTCTACCTTTTCTCTATATACATGTGTATCCGTACATAATTGATAAGATGGAAACATTCCATTCTAGAACGTGTTAAGGATCCAATCCAATATAACAAAAACTAAAATAAAAATTTTAAAATTATGGTATAAACACATGGGTGGATGTCAGAATTAACAATGTCATTAAGAACAAATGAAATATTTGCTTAAATTTTAGCAAGAGGAAACTATATGCAGGTAGGAGTTGGAAAAAAAAATTACCAATACATGGAGCGGTGCAAGTGATACTTGGACCCTCACAGCCTTTTATTTGCAACCCACCACAGACATATTTGCAGCCCCCATGTGTTTGTAATTTTTTTCTCCAACACTCACCTGTATGTAGTTCTCCCTTTTAGCAACTAGAAGGCATTGAGCTTAATCACCCCAAAGGCCACATAAATAGAGTACAGAGAAATTTAGCTAGCACCGCACAAAAAATACAGAGAAATTTAACTATCACATTATAGCTAACTTTAGAAGGTCCTCAAGATCCAAAACCATTCTCATCACCAATGCATATGTTAAAGCTGTTTAGATATTCATACCAAAACTCAGAATCAAGGTCTGGGATCCAACAATTTCCACAGTAAAAATTGATCCAAACTGGGGGACATTTGCTCATAAACAACTTATGTATGCTCAGCGAAAGAATTTAATAGCATAATAATACTTGAAAAACGACAACACAACTTGTAATTTGTGAATAATTTTCGATATCTATTGCTAGTCTGAGGAGCAAATAGGCACCTCTGATCCATGATGATGAAAAGTAAGCTAATCCCAACTGTTCAAATGCATACGAGAAATGAAACATCGAACAACCCCAAAATCACACAAGATTAATGAGGGAATCACAATTGAAGAATCACAAGTCAGATAAAACTGACCAATGAAAGCAAATAACCTAATTTTTGAGATATTTCAATGAGAAAATGCTCCAAAAAATTGAATTTGATCAGCCAATCCAATATATGTTCTGTTTTCAAGGTAACCCCCCCAAAAAACAAAAACAAAGGCAAAAACAACGATTCTAAACCCTTACCTAGATTCTGTAGTAGGAATATGATTCCAATATCTTCGATCATCTATTCCGGTAATCGCCAACCCTTTCGAAGAAATTGACAAACAAACTCTTCCTGCAATCTTATCTAGCCACACTTTCTGCACATAATCCATTTCCACAACAATCACAATCAATAATATATATATATATATATATTTCCTTTCAAAAAATCACAATAAAAAAACGAAATAAACAATTCCCAGAAAGCAGAAATGAGAAAAAACAGAACCAAAAATTATTTTCTAGGGAAACAAACAGACGGTAAAAGAAGGAAAATAAAACCTTAGTGCCTCCATCGAGGGAATTCTGCTGACACAGCCTCGCGTACATATCTTTCATACACAATTTCGATGGAAAATCATCAAACACTCTTCGAATAAGAAAGTCGTAATTCGGAGGCAATTTCGATTCCCACACAAAATCAGCCGACGAAGCGAATCGAAAGGCTCGATTCAGACGAGAAAGTGTACAAATCTCCGGCGGATCCAAGTAAACAAGGATCGAAGCCACGCAACCCTCCGGCAAGTCCCCGAGACTCGGCTCCGGCGAGGGAGGTTTCTGAAAATTGCAGAGTGAGATGAGAAATGAAAACCCAGAACCCATTGAGGGAATTGAAAAGGATAACTAAGAAGAACCCAGAAGAAGAGAAGAGAGACTGAGAAATTTGTAGAATAGAGTCTTTGTTTGATCGGGCTTTTTCAGAGGTGTGAGATGGGAAGATGATGATGATATATATATATATATATGAGAGAGAGAGAGAGAGAGAGAGAGAGAGAGAACGGTGGACACAGTTGGTGGTGGTGGTGGTGTTTGTATACGTACGTGTACAGAATGGAATTTTGTCTGCTTCTCCTGTTTGTTAGAGAGAGAGAGAAGTGTTGGAATTGAGTGCTAAAACTAATGTTTGGTTTGAGTTTTTTGGATTAAATTTTTTTGAAAATTAAGTTTTTTAATTTTCGTGTTTTTTTTGTTTTTAGTGAATATTTTTAAAATTTTAAATATTTTTTTATTTTTTTTAGATGCACCTTACTTAGATGTATCTAAAAAGTAAAAAATTTGTAAAAATTAATAAATACATAAAAATATAAAAAATGTACTGAATTCTTGTATTTTTTTGTATTTTTTGTATTTAGTGAATTTTTAAAAGATTTTTTTATAGTTTTTTTACTTTTTAGGTGTATTTATGTTAGGTGTGTCTAAAAAATAAAAAAATTGTTTAAAATATTAAAAAAATTCAGTAAAAATAAAAAAAATACAAAAAATAAGAAAATAGAATTTTTTGAAAAGTATTTTTTGAAAATTGAAAACAAGCAAGACCGGGGGGAGATATAGAGATAGAGGGCTTGTTTGATTTGAATTTGAGAGATGAGTTTTAGAAAAAAATTTCTCAAAAATTGTTTGGTTTGAGATTTTTCTCAAAAAATTTCTAAAATCACTTTCTCTCTCTTACACATCAATCAATCACTTTTTCTCTCTCCTCTCTCCTTCTCAATCACTTTTTCTCTCACACACATCTACTAAATTCTTCCAAAATATCAAATCATCCTAAACTCCCACAAAAAATTTATCTCTCAAAATATACAACCAAACAAACCAAAAAAATTTCTAAAACAACTCTCCCAAATTTTTTTCAAAAACAACTCTCCCAAAAACAAACCAAATAAGTCCAGAAATTATATACTATTATGCATTGTATTTGAAGAAATTAGTGGGCAGTACAACTGGTTTTTGGGAGGAGGAAATGGTTAGTGGATAGAGGATAGGCATGACTTAGAGATACTAAGGGCTTGTTTGGTTTGTTTTTAGGAGAGTTGTTTTTGAAAAAAATTTAGGAGAGTTATTTTAGAAATTCTTTTGATTTGTTTGGTTGTATATTTTGAAACAACAATGATTCATCCCACTAAAAACATCACCACTAATAGCACTAATGCATTAAAAAAGGAAAAAAAATATATATATATATATAACTCCAAGACCAAAACATCATATCATTACTGGCGGGATCCACTGCCACCTAATTAGTGGGAGCACTAATTAGTGCTCCCAAGCATTTTTCATTTTGAAAGTAGTTTTGGAGTTTGGGAGTTTGAGATGATTTGATATTTTGTTGTAAAGTAAATGTGTGTGAGAGAAAAAGTGATTGAGAAGGAAAGAGGAGAGAGAAAAAGTGATTGATTGATGTGTAAAAGAAAGAAAGTGATTTTAAATTTTTTTTGAGAAAAATCTCAAACCAAACAATTTTTTGAAATTTTTTTTCTAAAACTCATCTCTAAAACTCAAACCAAACATATATATATTTTTTTTATTAAGAAAAATATTTGGAGATTTCAAATAAATTATTAAATATTTTATAAAATCTCTCACATGAATGTGGGACTTAAATACATGTGATTTTTATAAGTCTCATATCTATGTAAGAAGTTTGATAAAACATTTGATAATTTATTTGGGGTCCCTAATATAATTCTTTTATCAAAGGTCCCATATAGGTTTGTTTGGGATGTAGATTGATTTTTTAATTTTTTGACTTTTTGATTATTTTAGCTTGTGGCTAAAAAGTTTCGTTTGAGATGAATTTTTTGACTTTTTTGACTTTTATGAGAAAAAAATAAAATAATTATAGTTTGGATGGAATATTTTATTTTATTAATTTTTTAATTTATTATTATTTTATTTTATTTTGACTATTTTAACCAAAAAATTCCAAACTTTTACTTTCCAAATGAGCCCAGAGAGTAGGTCTTACATAATACTAAATAAGTGCACTTTTTAACTTTTCTTATATTATGTGTAGAAAAAGTAGAGAGGAGATGTTGATTGATGTGACCCAAAAAAGATAAAAAGATAAAATAAGTGTACTTTTTTAGTTTAGCCAAACTTGACCTTAATAAAATATTTAGTAAAAATTTTACAACTATAATATTTTCCATATGAAAAATTACTCAATCTCTTATGTGACATTCTCCCAGATGCAGCCACCCATTGCGTGAGATCCACCCAATGAATGACTTCGATGCATTTGGAGCATTGTCACGCTAGTGTCCCAAGATAATGAATAATTGCTCAATGAGTATAATTAGAATAATATTATATGTATCAATTAATGTATTAATTAATATAATAATTGATGATGTAATATAATTTAGGGCTCAGCTTCTCTCCAGTTCAAATCTGAACTGGACGGTGTTGTCCGGCCCTTTGGGGCCCACTACGGGTCGTGTTTCGATAATCTAAACCTTTTAATGTGTAGAACTCGTCGAGTACTATATGCCTGTAAAAAATCACGTTGATCGGATATCAATAGTTATATGATCAAATCAGTTTTTTGTAAGCCGTTTATTTTTCGCCGTCCATTTTTTTTCATAAAAAACTGATTTGATCATATAGCTATCGATATCTGATCAACGTGATTTTTTACAGGCATATAGTACTCGACGAGTTCTACATATTGAACGGTTTAGATTATCGAAACACGACCCGTAGTGGGCCCCAAAGGGCCGGACAACACCGTCCAGTCCAGATTTTGACTGGAGAGAAGCTGTGGCCTATAATTTAAGAGATTTTTGATATTTATAATTTGTATAATGTGTAAAGTCAATAAGGAAAATGAGTGAGAGCACTAATTAGTGCTACCACTAATGATGTGGCAGTGGGCTCCACCATGAATGATTTGATGTTTTGGCCTTGGTGTTGTATTTTTTTTCTTTTTTTATTGAGTGCCATGTCATTAGTGATCTTTTTAGAGCTCCAAAATTAATAGTCTCTATCATTGTTGAAGTCAATAATAATGTCATAACTAGTGTTGGTATACTAATTAGTACATTAATTGGTGTATGTAATACTACCGTATAGATTATGTTGAATAACATGATTTATATCAATTTGGGGTTGCTGCTGGGCAGGGTGCGCAGCAACAACTGTTGCGCACTTTATTGGGCCCATTTTCAGGACTTAATTTGATAATTTGAACCGTTCACATTTTAGAAGGTATCGAGTAAAATATACTTGTAAAAAATCACGTCAATCGGATATCGTTGGCCTTTTCATCAAATAACATTTGTATTTAAAATAAATAAATAAATGTAATTTGAAATATAAAACTTAATGCAAATGTGGTTTGATGAAAGCGATAACGATATCCGATTGATGTGATTTTTTACAGGTATATTCTACTCGATACCTTCTAAAATGTGAACGGTTCAGATTATCAAATTAAACCATGAAATGGGCCCAATAAAGCGCACAATAGTTGCTGCTGCGCACCCTACGCAGCAGCAACCTCAAACTCGATTTATATACACCTAATCTATAACATAAAAATTACAATTCTATTTGAGAAAAATGTTCGAGATTCTTAATAAACTTTCATAATTTCATTTATAATAATGTGTAATTATTAGGAATGGCAACGGGCCGGGGCCGAGGATCACACTTCCCGTCTCCGATCCGCAATTGTGAAAATCTCCCCGTCCCTGGCCTCAATTCTCGACAGGGAACCTATCACCGTTCCCCTCCCCACCTCTAACGGGGATCGGGTTTCCGTAACTCTGAAAATTCCCTTGCCCAAATCTATTTCAACAACACCATCAACAACAACATCATCATCATCATCCCCAATTGTTTCATTTTCAACATTAACATCAACAAAATCATCAACAGATCCATTACCAAAAAAAAAAAAAAAAAAGGGACAAAACACACACACATACATGTATACATACATACACAAACAGATCTGTCCACTACCAAAAAAAAAATGGACATAACACACACATACATGTATACATACATACACAAACAGATCTGAGGAGGACGAAGGCGATGGACGACGGAAGCGATAGACAACGGAAGCAATGAACAACTGTGACGACAACGGCAGAAGCGCTGAGACGATAGACGGAGGCTGTGACTGCGATGACGAAGGCGATGGACGACGGAGGAGGACGATCGGCATTGCAAACAGTGGCAATGATGGCGCTGAGGAGGGTGAGAGGTGCGAGAGTAAGAAAGAGCAGAGAGAGAGAGAGAGAGAGAGAGAAATAAGTGAAGTGAGATGAGGGTTTGATAATTGGTTTATATATATATATATATAGGGGTAAAATAGTAATTTCACTTCAAAGACAAACGAGAATGGGGACAGGGACGAGCTGGGTACAAGGCTGGGACACTTATCCCCATCCCCGGCCCGAAACTAATCAGTGATTGATTTTTGAATACCATCCCTGTCCCGTTGGAGATATTTTTCGAAAAAAAATCGCTCAAATCAGGATTAGGGGTCGGGTCCCCATCTAGCCGGGTTTAAATTGTCATCCCTAGTAATAATAAGTGTTAATTTGTGATTTGTTATGTACTCAATAGGATCTATTTTCTTACTACATTATTGTAGGTGGGAAATGCTATAGGTATCAAATTTTTTATCAAATAAATAACCAAATGTCTCATATGGGTGTGGGCTCTACAAAATTACGGACCCCACACCCATTCATGTGAGACATTTGATCATTTGTTTGGTAGAAAATTTAGTATCCCTAACATTACCCTTGTGGGTATATTTAGAAATCTTAAATGTGAGTTTCTAGTATTACTCCTTTATTTGGTAATCAATCCCATTACATTCCCTTAATTGGTAATCAATCTTAGTCACGTCATTAGAAGTGGAATTAGAGAACTCAATTAGGGGATGCAACATATCTCATGTGAAGTATTCTCATATTCCTCTCTCCCTCTTATCTTTAGCCCTCTTAATTCCAATTTATTGTAGGTGAAATTAGGGGGTTAAATTAAGTGGATGAATCATTTTCCTTTGTTAATGGTTTAAAAAAAATATTTTTATATTGTAGTGATTTTTTTTAAAAAAATATATGTCAATTTTTTAAATCTAGAATAATTTAAAAGTATTTTACTTTTTTTATAATTTAAAAAGTTACAAAAAATATTTATCAAACTAACCTTAAGAAAAACTTTATGATACATATCATATATTCTATTAATAAAGATTGGTAGTCTTGGCGCTATCAAATTTATTATGAAATTGATTATGAAATTTATTGTGAAATTGATTATGAGGGGTGGTTGGTTACTTTTGTTGTAATTTTTGTTATCTCGCAAATTAATTTTAGTTATAAAACTATGTGGGGTTTGTTTGATTATGAAATTTTGTGGTGTTTTCATTGATATCACCTATTTATTTATTTATTTTATTTTTTTGCACATTTTCCCTCTTAAGAGAAAGATTTGTGTTAAACAGTGGGTCGAGCTACACTAACACGGAATGTGGTGTTAGGCCATTTGAGGAGAGCTTCGGACACGTCATTGGGTCAGACTGAGGTTATCCGAGATGCGTTTGGCTAAGCTGTACCTGCACGAAATGTGGTGCAGGGTCGAGCTAGACCTACGTAGAATATTGTGTCGACCAAACTCGATCGAGCTGTATCAGTTGACAGGCGGAGCTGCCCCAGCATTGAGGTTAGCGGAGTCATGCAATAACCGAGTTACAGACTGTTCGGGCTATTATCACCGAGGCAGGCGGTCCGTGAGATCGCGGTTAGTAACCGAGGTACCGGACGACGTGCTTACCTCTAGTCGGTTATGATAGACCGATTATGATCCAGCTCGGCACGAAGCAACCAACGTAGTGTTAGTGGTTCACAAGTAACAGCCTGGTCGAGCATCCCACGTAGGCCAATAAAAAGAAGAGAGAAATTCACTCCTGGTATGCGTCAATACCGTTTGGCGGTGCGAAAAACACTATTTAGAGGTTTTTGGTCTTTACACGTGTAAGAAATGTAGAGAGGAACACATCCGCCTATCCAGAGAAGGACAGCAAAGGTAGTGCGTCCACAATCTCTGATGCTGCATGGCCAGCCTTGAAAATGAGGAGCATACAAACATTGGAGGTAAGCAATTTTATGCAACTCTCTCTTTGTAGTGCTCTCTGCCTTCTCTCTTCTCCTAGCGAGCTAACTTGACCGTCGAAGGGGTTTTCCGGCAAACCCACCCGCTGGGTAACTCATATTTGTTTTTGTTAATGTATATATGGTATATATTCCTACATATATTAGGCATTAATTTCCTAGATATATTAGGTATTGCCATAGTTAGGTCTCTTATAGGATACTCTTTCTCATAGTTAAACTTCTAGTAGGATACTCTTTCTCAGCCTATCTATACAGGTCTTCTATTGTATAGGACAAATTCATTCAATACAATATTATTTCCTCTCTCTCTCTACTATTCTAACATGGTATCAGAGCTAGGTGGTTTGCATGGTATATAACCATGTTCACCAAGATATAGGTATACAATAAATATTATTTTTCCTCTCTCTCTCTACTATTCTCATAACATAGTATCAAAGTTACGTTAAGAACCTAGTAATTTCGCTTCACCGGCGGGCGGCAGCCTTACTCTAGCCGCCCGCTGGACCTCAACCTATTCTGCTGTATGTTTTCCTTTCAGTATCGCTTTATGATGATCTCTTCCTCTATTCGCTGGTTTGTTCCTACCTCAAATATCTCTATCAATTTTTTTTTGTTTTTTGTTTTTCACTCGTAATACTTTTTTTTTTTCCTCCACTCTATCTTTCTCTCTGCTTCAACCTCAAATTGGTTTCTATCTTCAAACCTATTTTGAGTTTGAGGGGGGGTATTATACCTATATCATGGTGAACATGGTTACATACCATGCAAACCACCTAGCCGCCTCCTTTGGCGTACAATCCAAATCGCACTCTCTGGCACACAACCCAAGCCGCCCCTCTCTGGCGCAAAATCCAAGCCGCTTTCTCTGGTGCACCACCAAACTTGCCCTCTAGTGCACCATCCAACCCGTCTCCTGGTGCACTCAGTCATATGTTGCCATCATCGTTCAGCACCACGTCATAAGTTATGTGTGTGCCGTGCTTGTTGGTTGAACATCCAGTCTCTACAATGGTCCGACATGACCCCGTTAACTGTCCCAACATTGATTCCGGTTAGCTCCTACATCAGTCCGGCATGACCCCTTTAAACTGTCCTAGCATTAGTTCCAGCCAGTTTCTACAATAGTCCAGCACGACAATAAACTGTCTCTCGGCATTAGTTCTAGCTAATTTCTATATCGGTCCGGCATGACCCCTTTAAATTGTCCCGACATTGATTTTGGTTAGTTCCTACATTGGTCCAACATGACCCCTTTAAACTGTTTCGACATTGATTCCGGTTAGCTCCTACATCGATCCGGCATGACCCCTTTAAACTGTCCTGACATTAGTTCCAACTAGTTCCTACAATGGTCTGACACGACCATAAACTGTCTCCCAGCTTTAGTTCCGGCCTCTGATCTATTTCAAGCGCACTTGTGCTCTTGTTCGGATTTTGCAATCTATTTACCTTTTGTTTTATTTAGTTTTTTTTCATATTTTAGTTTCACTCTCCAAACTCAAACTGTTTATCCTCCTTGAGTTTGAGGAGGGATGTTAATGTATAGATGGTATATATTCCTACATATATTAGGTATTGATTTCCTAGATATATTAGGTATTGCCATAGTTAAGTCTCTTATACGATACTCTTTCTCATAGTTAGACTTCTAGTAGAATACTTTTTCTCAACCTATATATACAAACCTTCTATTGTATAGGACAAATTCATTCAACACAATTCATTCAATACAATATTATTTCCTTTCTCCCTCTACTATTCTAACAGTTTTGTTTACAATACGACGAAGTTCTAACAGAGTACGACGAGCTTGGAAGCAAAGAGGTACGGAGGAGGGCGAATATTTCTCTCCCATACACCTCTCCTAACTAATAAATTCTTTGTATAACAAAATCATATGGCTAGCATGGAAGTTGAGGATAAAATAAGATTAAAGTTTATACTTGAACCAGACATAACAATCATATTATTGTTAAAGAGAGAAAAATTAAGGAACAATTATAATTCAGTTTACATTAAAAAAATTATTATAAATTTATTTAAAAAATTATAATTTTAATTATCATATTGATAAAATTTATCTGTAATTATTTTTTACAAAATATATTGATAATGTTAATTTCCCAAGAAAATCAAAGCCAAAAGTTGTCAAATCTAATTCAAGTTTCAAAATGATCAGTCAGGTGATTGAACAAGACAAGCACACTAATAAATCGATCAGTGATGCTAGAGATCTCTAATTTAGAGGCTCTAAACACACATTGTTGGCTTTTTGGCTTTCGAAGGGTATTTTTGTAAATGCGAGCGTGCCAGCAAGGATCAATCAGTCCTTACAGAAATTATAATTGCCAACCAATTATCAGACGATTGTGTTTTAGTTCTCTCAGCCTCAATGAAGAAGACTTTTACTGGTGGCTTGACTTAGGAGAAATTAAGCAAAATAACAGTGAAATGACAAGTAACTGAAGTATTTCATTAAAATGAAAACTTACAATGGTCCAAACTCAGCCTCGTTGAGGTTTACAGTGACGATCTACTTGAAACTACTCCTATGAATGAAGTACAGTGCGAGAATTTAAAGTGCAGGAATGTAAAGAACGGATATTTAAAGTGCAGGAAATGTAAAGATTGGAAAAGAAAATGAAGTAAATGACTGGTTTGTTGGATCTGAGTCTGGGGGTTTTTTCTGGGGGCTTCCCTGCTATTTATACTTGTCAAGGATGACCTTCGAACTGCACTTCAAACCGTCGAACTGCTCCTCCATGATTGCTAATCATGTTGCCTTATAAGTAGTTCCACTATGCCATCACTTGCAGTTGAGCTTCCCTCCTGTATTTGAATTTGAATATGAGTAACCGTTGAAGCCACGTCACCTTGCATCTCTTTACTGATCTAGTACTACTCAGATCTCGTGAGAACCAATATTAATTGCCACGTGTACGATCAGGATTGAAGACTCGAATAATCTCCTCACAATGTCCTTACTCTGCCACGTGTCGAATTGTAACTGGCTTTTACAAAATATGTAGCCAACACACATCGAAAAAAAAAAACAAACAAACAAACAAAAACAAAAACAAAAACAGACACAGCATTGACAGTGGCACTAGTGGCACCTCTAATTAAAGATCCCAAGCATTTTTGTAAATCGATATAGTCGAATGAACAGGGCGTGCACACAAGTAGGATCGAAAAGAGATGGGCTTCCTTCCGTGTATTGGGTCTCTATGGTTTATCATGGTTTCGTTTTACTAATTTAAATTGTTCAATATATAAATTGAGTATTTTATTTTTATAAAAAATTATATTTATTGGATATTGGTAATTCTTGAATCGAAATATATTTTTATTAACAAATGCGTTCCGATTAAGGAATTATCACTATTCGATTAATGTGATTTTTTACAAAGACGAAGTATTCGACGAGTTTTACACATTAAACAATTTTAATTATCAAAATATGACCCGTGATAGACCCATGGGTCCAGCAGTATGTTCCAGCCCACAAAGTGGATCGCGAATTGAAGAGAAACCTGTCTCAATTGAAAATTGGTAGTCTTAAAATAGAGAAATTATTTAATCATTCTTGGGGTAAGTTTAGGTGATGTTCATATGAGTAGTTATTGATTTAAATAATGGGATCTATCATTTTTTTTTAGACTTTTAAGAGATAAAACATTAAATTTCAATTTGTAAATAGAATGGAGCAATCCTCTTAGAATATTGAGTAATTTCTTTTTAAAATATTACTCATTATTTGACACTTGTTAAGCTATTTCTCAAAAATTTAATAAAAAATATTAATTCTTTTAACAAATGACTATCAAGCTAAAGTACTGTGAAATTGCTATTATCTTTGCTTGGTTAGAGTTTTTCAAAAATACTTTTAGAAAATTCTACTTTCTTATTTTCTGTGCTTTTTGGTTTTTACTGAATCTTTTTAATATTTTAAGCAATTTTTTTTTTTTACTTTTTGGACATACCTAACATAAATATACTTAAAAAGTAAAAAATTTGTGAAAAAAACCTTTTAAAAGTTCACTAAATATCAAAAATACAAAAAAATATGAGAATTCAGTATATATTTTTTTATTTTTATGTATTTATTAATTTTTAAAAATATTTTTTCACAATTTTTTTACTTTTTAAATACATCTAAGTAAGGTGCATCTAAAAAAGTTTAAAAAAAAAATAAAATGTTAAAAATATTCACTAAAAACAAAAACAAAAAAACACGAAAATTAAAAAATTTAATTTTCAAAAAACTTAATCCAAAAAACTTAAACCAAACACATTCTAACAAATGACTATCAAGTTAAAACACCATGCGACGTTGCTCAAAGAGCCAAAAAATAAAAATAACGATTTCTCCTCTCTCTGTCTCAAGAATTTGAGTTTAAAGAAGAGAAACTTAGCCTTCGTTTGGCAACGATTTTTTTAGTTGGCTTTTTGGCTTTTTGGCTCTTTTAACTTTTTTAGCCTAGGACTTTTTTGTTCATTTGGTATTCTTGATTGGCTTTTTTGACTTTTTAGCTTTGGAATTGTAGATTTTTTTTTGTGATTTTTGTGTTTTTTTGACTTTTTTTTTTGTCCTTTTGTGATTATTTAGCCAAAAATAAAAACCAAACACCACCTTAAATTGGTGATTATGGTGGACTTCTTGGTTTTGACACATACAAGGACCCAACCTCACCAATTTTGGTTTTTCTTTTTTATCAAACCTTACCAATGTTGAGTAGTTGAATTTTGTAGCTTTGCTAAAATATTTCGTTATAATATACAAGGGTTTTAGGAATTATTATTTTTTATTTTTAAAAATAAAAATTTTGTTACAAAAAAATAAGGGGAATCACGGTACAGTACAGCAACTTTTTTTTTTTTATTACAAAATTTGCACCCCTCTATATTTGTGAAATTTTTTGTTTCTTCAACTTTTACTGAACAATGATTTTTCCTAAAAAAATATCTGATTACTAATTTTTGTCATCTTTAAAAAGTTGTTCTGAATTTTTTTTAAAAAAAATTAACGAGAAAATTTTAAAAAGGTCGATAATAAATACATTTTTAGAGGTAAAATAATTTGATGCCAAAAAGGTTTATGTGAAAAATTTTGGTTCTAAAAGGATAATTTTTCATTACTAAATGTGGGGACATAATTTTTGAATGACAACACGTGGCCGAGGTGACATCGAAGTGTCAGCTGAGGTGTCACGTGTCTTGATCATGATGCCGAGGTTATCTCGGCTAGGCCGAGGTTATCTGCGAGAATACCGGAATCCGAGATAAGCGGATATGGGACAAGAGTCCTAGATTGGGAGAAGACTTCAGTTTGGGTAAAGGTAAGACTCTTAGAGAGTTTATCCTAATCCCATTGGGAGTCCCAGATTAGCAGTAATCCTAAGTCCATTAGGGCTAGGCTCCTATTGGGACTAGGATTGTATTGGCTATAAAAGGGAGTCACCCTCATGGGTCTAAGGGATGACTTTTGATATTCTGTCTAGTGAGTTAAGCACTATTGGTTATCTTTGAGAGATATGGAGTACTGACTTGATCGTCGGAGTACCCCTGGGTGGACGAGCCACCGCCGGAGACTCTTCTTCTGTTGCAGGTCAGACAGGTGCCATCTATTTTGCCGGTATTCTCCAGTTGAGTACTAAGTTGGCAGTGTAGTCGGAAATTAACACACACACTAAATGTCTAATTTCATTACTAAAAATATAAAAATGATGCTTTTAGCAATTAAAATATTTTTTTCTTAAATTTTTATTTTTAAAACTTTAATTTGTTGAGTGCTTCATTGTTTTTTTTAATAGTATTTTGTTAATTTTTCAGAATATGTTTTGGAAAAAAAAAATATTAAAATTTCATTATTTTTATATGAATTTATTTTTTTAAGGCAAAATTTGTTTTTTTAATATTTATTTTCGTTAAATCATTTGTATAAATTTTAGAAAAAAAATACTGGAGCATTTTAATTGAACACCTCCAAATATGGGAAATTATGGACCATGTGAAAGGACGAAATCAAAATGAGAGTAATATAGCTTTAAAAATACAAAAGAATAATATATTAGAAATATAGCACCACTCATTTTTTTCGTTTGGTATAAGTTAAAATAAAAAAAAAAAAATTGACAAAAATAATTATAAAAGATAAAATAAATTTTTTAGTCCAATAAAACAAAATATTACATTCAAACCATAATCATTTAATTTTTCTTTTATAAAAGTCAAAAAAATTAAAAACTTATATCAAACAAAACATTTTAACGTCAAGTTAAAATAATAATAAAAAAAAAAAAACTAAAAGGCCAAAAAATTAATTCATATCCCAGACGAACCCTTAGAAACTTTAAATTGATGGAGCAAAATTCAGATCTAATTAACCCAATAATAGGCCTACCTGTGGCAAATTTTTTTTTTTAATAATAATATGTTTTTCAGAAAATAGTTTTTAAAAAATTTTACTTTTTTATCTTTCCTATTTTAATGTTTTCAATGAATTTTTTTAACATTTTAAGCATTTTTTTTAATTTTTAGACACACCTAACATAAATACACTTAAAAAGTATAATATTTGTGCAACAAATCTTTAAAAAATACACTAAATATCAAAAAATATATAAAAAATAAAAAAATTCAGTACATTTTTCGTATTTTTGTGTATTTATTAATTTTTTAAAATATTTTTTCACAAATATTTTACTATTTAGATATATCTAAGTAAGGTGCATTAAAAAATATAAAAAAAATTGCTTAAAATTTAAAAAATATTCATTAAAAACAAAAAAAATACAAAAAAATAAAAAACTCAATTTTAAAAAATTAAATTCAGAAAACTGAAAACAAATACACTGAATGTATTATTGTGGTTCATTTTCAGTGGGATGATGACGTCAATTAATTTGGACCACACAATCTGATGATATCTACGTCCGGATGGATGCGACAAAATTAGGATTAGATTTGGACAATGAAATTTGCGGCAAAAATCAAAGTTTAGGTATGGATTGAATGAGTCCTTCGTTGATGATTTAGCCTTCGTTTGGCATATTACAAAATGGAGTTTTTTTTTTTATTAAAATAGTTATAAAAATAAAATAAGATTTTTAATTCAATAAAATAAAATATTGTATTTAAATTATAATTATTTTATTTTTTCTTTTATAAAAATTAAAAAGTCAAAAAATCTATCCTAAACGACACTTTTTAGCCCCAAGTTAAAATAGTCAAAAAGTCAACCCACATCCTAAACGAACCTTTAACAAGCGAGAAATGTTTGGGGCCTCGAATTGTGAGGCTCAAATGCCTCGACTTTTTTTTTTTATTTTTAAGAAGGGTTATTATGTGTAGGGATATGTCAAAAAATTAGATATCTCGTACTAATTTAACTTGTGTGGTTTGATAATGTGAGGACTGGTTAGATGATAAAATTGACTGATCAGTTACGCTATTGGTTAAAATTTGTTAATTCCATATAATTTTGTACAAGTTGCTGTTATATTTTTATTTCAATTAACAGGGACTCACACAAAATTATATGAAATTAATAAATTTTAACTAGAAACCTAACTGATCAGTCAATTTTATTATCCAATCAGTCCAACTTAGGCTGAATCGATGCAAAATATCTAGTTTTTTGACACATCCTTACACATAACCACCCTTTCAAAATAAAACAAAAAACCAAAACAACACTGACAAATTAAAAAAAAAAATTAAAAAAAGAGAGGGAAGATTGAGGAATTGTCGAGGCTCAAGGCCCCTAGCATCACCGTTAACAAGAAGCTAATTTAGAGTTTTAATAGTAGAGTTCTAATCAGAGTTTTACTGATATGGTAAAGTAAAAAATAAAAATAAAAATAAAAATAAAAACACAAACACAAACCCAAGCCCAGCTAAAACATCAAATCATATAATAAGATCCATTATTAGAGTTCTCTCTAAACCTCCTGTTCTAAATCTCTCAATCTTTGTTCTTTAACAAGTTGGGTTGGATTTTTTTGAAGATTTCTGATCCAAATTTGAAAGAATTTAAAATAGGGGAAATAATTATTCAGTGAAACAAAAATTTAAAAAATTATAAAATCATTAAAAATATATTTTAATTATTAAAATGTATAGATTTTTTCAATGATTTGTAATTTCTTTTTTGTTGTCTCACTGGACAGTTATTCCTCGTTAAAATATTTGAGAGATTTATGAGTTTTATTTTAATGATTTGAATTATTTATTTTATAAGAATTAAGTTAATCTAATAATCATAATACTTTTATTTTATATGTTTATTTTAAAAAATGAATAATTTATTTTTAAAAACACACTTATCTTCATTTTTGTAGAGATAAATGTGATAAAAAAAAGCAATTATTGAATCTATCTAATTTTTTAATGATGTAGAGTATCACATAGTTAAGTAGTGACAAATTAAAATTAGCACCTATCATTTCACATCATTAGGAGTGAAAATGTAGGGTTTTTATTTAAGTTTCAAACATTTTCCATCTATTATAGCAATGTTTTCTCACCAAATCCACATTCTTTGAAATAAAATTTCTAAATTTCAAGTAGTTGTAAATTTATTTTTCAAACTCTTCAATGTATTTTGTAGAATTGCTTTTCTTTTACCCTTTCATTCTTATTATATATATATATATTAAATAGTTTTATACTTGTATAATTTTTTTTAATATAGTAAAATTAAAATATAAAATATTACATTATTTATTTATTATTTATTTTCATCTTACAAAAATCTTGACTATTACTTCTTATTAATCTACCTAGTCTTGCTTCCACTACAACTTGTCCATGTTGCCTTCTCTATTTAAAACATTATTTTTGTCTTTTAACTAGGATTACTTTTGGCTCATAACTAACAATATCTCTACCAAAATGAAGTCTGATATTATGGGATATTTTGGAAAGATGATTAAAAGTTACTTTTTGACTTTTTTTAACTTTTTTTTTTTATGAGAGAGGGAAGTCGGTTAAAAGTTAGGAAGTGACTTTTCACCCAATAAGTGACTCATTATTTTAAAAGTTTAAACAGTTAAAAAGTAGATTTAAACAATGTATCTTTATTTATTTTTTATAACTCAATATTCACCCATAGATTTAAAAATGTATAAAAAAATTATCTAACATGATCATCACTGCTCCAACTGTGGAACAGAGCTTTGTGTCATAGTGATATGCTTTCTAATTTCCACAGTGGAGGGCTATGAATTCAAGTATCATGTGGGGCATTGTGGGTGGGTGAAAGAGAGGTTCATTTATAATAAAAATCTTCAGTGACAACCTTAGACTTATAGCTGAATTACATATAAATTATAGCAAGAAATGTGACAAATGTAAGATCTTATGCAACCTCGAATAAGAAGTGTAAAATTTGAATCTAAAAGAAAGTGAAAAGAAATTGAAGAATTCATAACTCAACACAATGAAACATTTCATATATATGAATACAATTTCAACTACATGGTTCAAAAATAAATGAAATTGGTGACCCTTTCAAAAAAAAATAAAAAACCAAAGAATACATATTTAAAAGTAACAAACTAACAAAGAATTTCAGCAAATACATCAAAGAAAGAATCAAAGAATAGACAAACAAATGAGACTCCAAAAACTACCAACTGAAAACCTAGAAATCTTTTATCTGCAACAAAAGAATGAAAGAATGATCAAAGATTTCTCTACCTACAAAGAATTTCCTAACCTTTTTAGTGTATACGATAGAACGAAAATGAAAACGACGAAAATCAAATGTATGATCAAGAAGAAGAAAATCCACGGCAAATCAACTCGGCGGCTGAGAGTACGATGAAGAACTTCCTGCAACAACAGCAGCATCAATCGGAGCCCATGCTGACACGGTGAAAGAGGCTGATCTAACCAATTAAGTGTAATGGCATCCTCGTCTTGTCCTTTCCTCTCCACACTCCATTCTCACAATTGTACATCTTCAACAACATTTGGCTCTGAAGCAATTCTCTCTCATTAATTCCCATACATCTGAACCCTCCTTGCTCCATCAAATTCCTCCACTTCACAAACCTCTCGTGCCTTTCAAGCCTGTCTCTTCCTTCACATGCGATTATATTCCTAATTTCACGCGCAAATGTCTCTTCTATCTTGATCCTGACCGGGCTATCCAATGGAAGAAAACTAGAATCAACCGAATCAAAAATTGAAGAATAGTATTTCAATGAATTCGAAAGTCTTTCTTCCAAACTGGTATCATTGTGCTCTGCTTCTTGCTCTGCCATAACAACGATTGTTGGGTTTGTGCTTCGAATTAGACCCAAAAAGTCCTTAAAAGCTCCTCCAGAAGCGTCATAAAGTGTCTTGTGAAGTTGGAAAATGCAATTCACAGCCACTGTTTCCCTCTCCTTGACATGAAGCATCCAAAGCCTGACATCTTCCAATCTATCGACAACAGCGTGGAATTCGAAAGGCAAATTCAACGCCCCAGCGAATCCAGATAGTCTCTCTCCTGTTTCGATTAGGTCTTGTTTGGATTCGCCAACACCGGTGATTCTAACATGGCTTGGAGGATTAGTTCTGGAGGCCAAACTTTGAAACAAGCTAGGCCATTGAAGGCCTTCCTTTACGTCAAAATCTATGATGTGAACCCTGTCCTTCCCTTCAAAAGCTCTCAAAAGAATTTCATTTGAAGTGAAATGAATGAATTTGGGAATTGGGCTCACCTGATTCAAAAGCCTCAATGCATTGCCACCATCATCGTCTGCACGATCAAGCTCCCGAGGTGTTGTGATGTGAAAAATATTTGGCCAAAGTCTTGTGACTCGCAAACCTAAAGCTTCGATGAAGTAAGCGATGAGACGACTAATTGGGGACCCTCTTGGAGAAGCAAGATCACCCAATTTAGCTATGAAATGGTTGATTCCTGCAATGTTTTTCGATCCAATCTCTTCTACGCAGGCCATCAATAAGCTTATGAGCTCAAACCCATCATCTTCTCTGTGGTTGTTGTTGTCCCCTGCAGCAGCCACCTCTGTTCCTCCACCAGTTGGGGGATTAGGTAGTCCTGACCCGTTACCAATTTCATGCCCAGAAGGGTTGTCACTGAGCTTCAAGGCCAAGCTATGGCTCTCAGATGAAGTACTCGATCCTGACGCCGCCTGCACGGGCTGCCTGTGGCTCGATTCGATATTCTTGTCATCTCCTAAGTCTGCAATCTCAGTCACAAATGGAGTGTTTGATAGAGGCAGAGGCAGTGAGATCACATCACTTGGCACAAAACAGACTCTCTCAAAACTTGGCTGAAACCCAAAAATTCCCACTACCCAGATGGCCTAAACTCCTCAATTCTTCATCTGCACCGCCTTTTGGAGAATGAGAATCATCTGATGATCTTCCACAACCCCTTTTCCTCTTAGCCCTCTTCATACAGGGCTCATCATCGTCGTCGTTGTCGTCGAAAAAGCTCTGTTCTGCAAATCTCTTCAAGCTTTTAGTACCTTTTTCCCACAATTCATCTTTGATGTCTCTACCACCACCGCCTTCGATGAATGCGGTGGTGGTCTGAGCGGTCGTTGCAGATGGCGGGAGGCGAATGCTTGCTTCAGATTACAAGTATTGGTCTTCGATTCAAGCGGTTTTTCGACAGAAAGGCCAACTGGCCTAATGGGTTGTGATCTGAGGTGTCTTTTCTGGGAAAACTACATGGCAAATCCAATCTTTGTGTGCTCATTGAAGTGAAATTACAAGGTTGGAACTGTGTTGATGCTTCACTCCTAAATCTATGCCTTGGTGACAACAATGTCGAAGAACACCCGGCCAACATATTCTCTGTACCCTTCCAATTTTCTCAATTTCTTTGTTTGGACACACCACCCTTTCTTTTCTTTTCTTTTGCTCTCTCTCCCTCTCTCTGTGTATATGTATAGATACAAATTATGCAATGTATGACTATTCTGTGTGTAATTATGTCAAGGGAAATCCAGAGAAACAACAAACTATGTGTGAGTGTGAGGTTAAACAAATCAAAGACTAACAAAACCAACAAGAATTTGATGAGATTTACACAGAAAGTGGAGGAAGAAAATTAGTGAAAAGGTTTTGTATGTGTGTGTGTCTCTATATGAATGGATGCAATGAAGAACAGAGTGAACAAAACAAAACCCACCTGGGAAAGAATCAAAGAATTGAAACAACAAAATTAGAAACCTACCAGAAAATGATCATTGGATTCTGAAATTTCCAAAGAGAACTCATGGGAAAGACTGAAAAGTTTGAAAATCACACCATGATTTGAGCTCCAAACACTCGATCGCTCAAATTGGCAGCTCAAATTGCGAGAAATTGAGTGACCCAGATCAGCATTTGGAGCATTCATACCTGACAATGAATCAGAACCCAAAAAACCCAGAATCCCCAACCTTTGAAACATTCATGAAATTGATTAGAAGACTCACTCACTACCCAAAAAGCCTTTACACCAAATAAGACTCTGTTTTTATATAAATCAAACTCTGTTGTTACTGTCTCTCTCCTTCACTATGCTACTTCTTCCATGGTTGATTTCATTTACCTAGCTTGGGGGAATAGGGGTGGTTCGAGAAGGGTCTGGGAATTTCGATTTGGGGCCGTGGGATGGAGATCAGACGGTTGAGATTGATGGGTCAAGTGACCGTTGGAGGGTTGTCGGTGAAATATGACCGTTGGTGGGAAGAGGGGGTGGGTGTACGGAAGAGAGAGTGATTATTTAATGGCACGTGTGAAGTGGCACGTGCTTGTCTCCTCATCTGAGACCCGTTTACTTGACCGTTGGGTGACATCATCATTTGGGGTTTGTGAAATTTTACCATTGATTATGATTCAAGTTGTCAGTATTTGTAAACTTTTGTCTGGATAATTTGATGACTAAGCTAATTCATTACACGTGGCACACAATGTGAAGCCCTTGTTCCAATGAAGTATTTGCATTGTGCCACGTGGTTATTAAAATAGGTATTGTTTAATATTGGGATGAAGATAAAATGTATTTTGAAAGTAATGAAAACATAAAAAATGTATAGAATTTAGTGAAAAAAAATTCATATTCTAACATTTTTTTTTTTTTTTTTTTTTTTGTGTTTGTGTGTATCGAGAGCATTGACAAGATCCAAAATAATTTTATATGCCTCTCTAGCATTGTTGGAATGAATAACATTAGAGATTTTTTAATGTACCTTATAAGGGGTCATATATATTTTTAATTTATTTTTAAAATATTAAGATAAAATAAGTATTAAAATTAAAAAATATATATTCGCTAGAGATAAACCTAAGCTAGCTTATAAGATGTGTTAAAAAAAATAAAAATCAAAATAAAAATTATATGATATTCGTTGAATATCACTTGATCAATTAAGTATGAAATAAAGTAAGTTTTACCAACTCATTTGGTCAATCTTATTAATTAACAAACATTTCACAAAATGACTCACAATAACTGTAAACTTTGATGGGCAATGAGGGTACTCAGGTTCATTTCGAGTGCTTGATAATTTAGAAGGTAGATCATTCAGTTAACTAACATTTTTTATTCTGAAAAACTTGAAATGTCTAACAAAGTTGTCATAGATTTTGGATCAATAAGGAGAAGTAGTGTTATAAGGCTCCACTCTAAGTAAATCTTCAACATTAATATGAAATTGTATAATTTTTGGAACTTTTTTGTTCGAAGATGATAGCATTGCTGTTTGTGAATAGTAACATTGCAAAAGATGGTATCATGACCTTTAAGTTGTGTTACTTCCTTGACGTGGCGAAGTACAATTTGTCGTTGTCGCAGGGGTATATAAACATACGGTGAAGTGAGGTACTGATCAGATGGAGTCAGGCCACAGAGCCATATATATTTTTGTTGGTGTTAATGGGGCCGAAGCCAGAGCTACAGAGCCATATATATATAATACTTGAAGAAGTTGCTCAAAAAGAGTACTACATATATTTGTCTGTTGATTATTAATATTTGACAAAAGATATGAACTTTCCTATGATTACGACTTTTTTTCCTTTCTTTCGGCCAATCGCTTTCAACACCTAGAAAGAGAGTTATTGGTTGGTCCACAATTACGTCAGGTGATATTTAAAAGTTGTTGTGATTAATAGAAAATATATAAAATTCATCATTTGTTTAAATAATTAAAGAATAATAAGAGACCTGATCCATTATAATTGATGAAGAACACCATCACGCAACACCCAAGACACCAATAATTTTTCTGTGCCATCATCAACGGTCATTAACCCCAACCTCTATATACTCTTATCAAAATCACTCACTTTCTATCAACTTCCTTTTTCTTCCAATTTTTTTTTTTTTTTGGACCCATCTAAAAATAATTATTAAATAATCTCCGACCAACACAAATTCACCTATTTTACACCTAGCATGATCTAGAGGCAAAATGAAATAAATAAAGGGAAATTTGGTTATAAATTCCTCTTACCTTTTGTTTTTTGTTAAAAGAACCAAAAAAAAAAAATTATACTTCAAAAAACCTGTCATAATTATAAAGTATTGTTAAAGGATAAAATTTATTATTTAAATATTTTATCTGACTATTATACTTTCAACTAAATCTTCCCACCTTCTCCACCCACTCTCCCCTAGTTCTTGTCTCTCTCCTCATAATCAACCTCAGTACAAAAAGTGAAGTTCGAAACAAAATCATCAACTAAAATGCAAGCTAGGGCAAAGTAAAAAAGAGAGAGACGACGATCGAATGAGCATGCAATTGAGGTTTAGCTAGTGATGTATGTGTATATATATATGGATATATAATGTATATAATTGATCAAATTGAAATTGTAACACTGGAAATTGGAGAGGATATCTAAGGAAGCAATCTTTTTTGATCTAATGATAAGTATACACATGTCTCAGATCCTTCGACAGAGTAGTAGCTTTGGTCGGCGGAGCAAATCTAGTTAGCGGAGATCGAGATCGAAGACGACGGAGCAAATCTGGTATGCGGAGCAGATTTATAGTCCTGTGATCAAACCAAAGGTATCAGAGCGACGGCGGCGAAAGAGGAGATCGAAGACGGCGGTGACTGAGGGTTGTGTGCGGTTTAGATTTGGACCGTTTATGGATCAGTTTGGACCTCCCGCATCTATGCGGTTTGGGGAAAAGACAACCCACAAGGCCACCAGTGCAGTTTGCGATTTGGCAGATAAGGTTCGCGAATGTGTGGGCGGCTTTGCAGATTGGACTTTTTTCTTCAAAAATTTATTTTTGAGCCTTATTTTTTTTCCCATTTTATAAATATTATTTTGGGTCATTTTCTCCTCATTTTCTAAAATGCTCCAACATTAATAATTAA